>CM027583.2:18089521-18654243 GCA_015852605.2 Populus deltoides | reverse complement strand
TTGTTTATGATGGGATTTATGTCTCCGAGAGAGTTTGTTCCTTGTTTTCGTGATATGTCTTCTCTATTTGCAGGTTACACTCTACTATCGTTTAGGTTGTTTATTTTGGGATTTATGTCTCCGGGAGAGGGAGTTTGTTCCCTGTTTTTGTATATGCTTGTCAGATTGACCTGCTAGTTTCCAGCCAATGTTTTCATTTTGATCTATTAATACACTTATATTTTGATTAAAAAAAACAAATGAAAGGGGAGCTCTTAACATATTTTATGATGATTTACATTGAATAAGAGCTTACCTGAAGATATCTCAGAACCCTCTAGGCAAAAATCATAAATTAACTAAATTTATATAAAAATAAATTCTTAATTCTCGATTGGATTATCAGAAAATTCTGAAAATTTACGTGGAGCCTTCTAATATGATGTTTTAGCTTGGGTTAAAATTTCAGAAATTTTGGAGAAATTCAGAAATTTGATTAAAATCACAATTTGACCAGTTTTATGTTAGAGCATAATTTTCAATCTGACCATCAGATTGAGCTGAAATTTTATGAGGAACCTTAAAATATATTGAATAAAATCTAGTTAAAATTTTAGGACAAACGGAGCTTGGTAGTGCTAATAAAAAAAATAAGGATCGTCAAATAGACGCAAAAAAACTCATTAAGGGTAAAATGATTATTTTCCCTTAAAAAATAAACAAATCAGTTCTTACTTCTTTTTATATGTTGCCAACTGGGCAGAAGTAGAATTGGAAAAGAAAGAAAAGAAAAGGCGATAGAGAAAAGAAAAGGGAAAACATATAAAAAAATCCAAATAAAAAAAATAAAAAAAAGTGAAAGAATAACCTTGTAAACTTACAAAGTCCAACATATAAAACACTAATTTAAGGAAGAATCAAGTGAAGGAAAGAGGAATTGAGAGAAAGAAAAAATTTAATTACTTTATTTTCCAGTTAACATAATATTGTTATTTTATCCCGGTTCAGGGGTTATTATAATATCAATTTAGATTTGATTATAGATAAATTATATTTCATAAAATATCAAAAGAATATAACTTTAATTATGGGTTTTATTTTTACTTTCATCTTAATTTTATATACTTTCAAATTTATTTTTAATATTTTAAGTAATGTATTTAAATTAAAACTTTGATGTTAACTTTATAAATTCTTGTATACTTAATATTGAAAATACAATTTATATATTTATTTAGTAGTCTATCGTCCTGGACCGAGGTTGTGTTTCAAGTGCCAATTTACTATGTTTTGAAATCATTAGAGCAAATAATTAATCAAGACACATTCTACAAAATTCTTGAAATTCTTTATTATCTTTCACAGGATATTGCGCTTGGCAAAACCTTTCAAGGTGGTCTACATGATTGTTCCTGCTGTTGCGAAGGAGGCTAAAACGATCATTTGAATGCAACAAAGCCTCTCTGCCTTTTAAGGTTGTTTTTTAAGATAATAATATCATCACAAGTTAATGAAACTTTGTGAAGAGAGGCACAATTTTAAGTTTTGATCCTAAAGAATTCAGAGCACGGCATGCTGCAATGCTAGACAGAAGGGTGTATGTTGTGGCTGCTAACTATATGGTTTTTCCTTCATGTTTCCACCAGTAATGAAAATGCATGGAGATCTCCTTGAAACATCGACCGGTGTTGTGTTTCAAGTGCCAATTTACTATGTTTTGAAATCATTAGAGCAAAAAATATGATAGCCAAGAACTCGATTTAGAACCCTATAGCAACTAAATTTGGATCGTTTTCTTCTCCTCTGTTTTGTTGCTCTTATTTGCAACAGGCGACTGGAAGCTTTAAACTAACAAAAACAGCATGTGCACTTCATATGCATGGGAAAGACTTCAGGCATATTACAGAGGCGTACGGTGCCTTACAAAAGGAAAATGATAGGGCCTTGTTGAAGTTTCTGAAACAGCATAAAGAGTAATCCATCGAGATACATTTGCAATTCCAAGGAAGAAGAGAGCAGCATTCCTTTCAAGCTGGCATTCCCTTGAAAATACTCTTAGAGAAGTTTTTCGAGCAATCACCCAAACATAGCTGGGATCTTAAAAACTTCAAATTCAACAGTACTTCATAGCCAATCCCTACATTATCTCAGTCCAAACATAGCTGGGATACTACTCCATTAGTTAGTTATATACCTGAATGGCTATTCAAAGCTAGACACAGATCGGGGTTTCATTTTCCACACACAGTTGGCATCAAAAGACCTAGTATTAGGTACACAACAAACATAGTATAAACTAACCCCCAGGTGATCTGTCTCTTCAAAACACAAAACGGGGACAATCCATCTATTCTATGATCCATCTACCCTTGCGAAGGAATTCCCAGTACCTAGTCAACATGTGATCCTCTGGCACCACCCTGTCCCACCTCCCTGTGCAGAATATTGCATATGCATCAGCGGCATACCTGAACAATCAGACAAGAAATTCAAATGAGTCAGATCAGTTTGGAAAAACCATCAATGCAAATAGCTATAGTAGACAGCGAACTGAACAGAAATTTCCCTACTTTCCAACACCAGGCAGAAAGGTGACATGGGTCCAGTCCTTTTGCAAGTAAATCTCAGAAAGGCGCTTTATCTTCTCAGCCCTCGTGTTTTTGAAACCTAAACTGCGTGTTAGCTGGGCAATCTCGTTCTGGTCAACATTAGTGGTGGTCTTTGCATCAGGACACAGGGTGAAGAAGTCATTTAAAATTGGTCTGACCTGCAATGAGAAATTTCTTTGGGATTATGCTTTTTCTATGCTGATTTCCATTAATAAAAACAAGTAAGGATCTTACCTGGCCACCCGATGTGCAGTTTAATAGCATACAAATGACGAGAACTCTCCAAGGGTCATGGTAATGATTCTCTTGAAGAAGCTCGTGAGGAGATTTGGGCGGAATCCAACGGTTGTTGGGTCGTCTCCTGAGGTATGCCACATCACGCATTTGAGCAGCAGTGAGCCTGGGTGATCTCTTCCTCTTCTTCTTCTGAGCTTCTTCTTCCCTTTCGACTTTCTTGATGGAAGGTCGAGTGGAGGAGGCGGAGGAGGAAGCTTGCCCTGTCCCCCCCTGAACAACCTGTAAAGGCGAATTCAGAAAACAACCCCATCACACGAGCACTGACTTCTACCGGCCGTCCATGACCACCTCCTGCTTTGCCATCACACTCGAAATCCTTCCTTTCCCTTCTTCTCTTCTTTCTGCCCCACCCTCCATTAGATTTGATTTGATTTGATTTTGTTTCTCTAGGGCAAACCTTTTCATTGTATAGAAGAGGAGGGCAATAGGGTTTCTGTTTGTGCTGGTAACACACTCCCCTTGTTAAAGAAATATCGTTTCATATTCCAGGGCTTTCATGGAATTCCACTCTTCCTTTCTGCTAATTCCAAAATTGTAAAATCCAATATTTTCGTTTAGCCCGCCCATCCCATATCTAGAGCGGGAACTTTTTATTAGTATTTTTTTTGTTCATTAATTCTTTGCTCCTTTGGGAGTTTATCGAGGGATTTTTTTTTTTGGTTAATCTTGATTTAGGGAAACCGAAGGAGAATATGGAATGATCACCTCCTTATTCAATTCAAATGCAATTACCTTAAGTAGAATTTTAATTAGAGTTATTATTAATTAGTTGGTTTATTCTACATCGCGATCCATCTTTTTTTATTTTATAAACAAAATAAAAAATTTTAAGATTTAAAAGTATAAGACCTGTGTGTGTTTTGTTGTAGTTATTATTATTATAGAAATATTAATAAATCCAACGCTCATAAAAAATATACTTTTATCTTTTATATTATTATTTGTGTTTATTTTAAATTAAATTAATGGAATAATTATGAATGTTTACTCTGGAAATAACATGAAACTTTAAATAACCTGCAACCTTGTACAAATTGGATTAGATATAAAGTTATTTTTTAACCTAATATTGTAAAAAGGTAAAGTATTAATATATATGAGAAGTAAATAAAATTAAACTGCGCAAGAAAATTATTTCATGGTAGAAGTTTTTGCTTAGTTGAAATAAAATAACAAAAATTAAGGCATAAAAATCCCATAAAATAACAAAAATGAAGGCAGAAAAATTGTGTCTGCGTTAATATTTTCATAGATTTAGTTTTAGCAGCCCTTTTAAATTTAATTTCAATTTCCTAACCTAGGAAAGTGTAAGAGTCAGCGTGGGTGTAGTTTTTTTGTAACCAAACTGGCAATCTAAAATCACGCCGACTAATTAATAAGTAGAATTTGGAAGGTCATCTCGGTTTCCCCACGCGATCAACTGGTAATTTATAGAGCATGAAATTCTTTGCGAAGAGCTAAAAATCTGTATCTCCGCTTTCCTGCGCTTTAAAACTCCAAAACCCAAGAAGAAGGGGAAAAGAAACCTCTCAATCTCAATTCACTATCAATGGCTCCAGCCTCATCTGCCTCTAGTTCAAAAGAAGAAGAAACCAACAAGTTTTCTCTCTCAGCAGAATCGATTTCTGAACAGGAGGATGGTAGAAAGACCGAGAAAGAAGCAACAGCGAAGAAACTCAAAAAGAAACGTCAGTGGGGATACAGAAGATACTAAACGGAAGAAGAAGCAGCAGCAGCATTGCAATCCTGACGAGTCCGCCCTCTTTACAAGATTATGGTCTAAGGAAGATGAAGTTGCTCTGTTAAAAGGTATTAAAATCTTCGAGAACGTAGGAATACCTCAAGGTGAAATACCTCAAGGTGAAAAAAGAAGGAAAGTGGCGCCTTTGTTTTTTGAATACATTAAGGATGATATTCACTTCGACGTGTCTAGAAAACAATTAAACAGTAAAATATCTAAGCTTAAGAGAAAGTTTGAGGAAAATATGAAAGCTAACAGGTGCACTTTTGACAACTCACACAAGCAAAAGGTATATGATTTGTCAAAATTGATATGGGATGTGGAAGCAAAGGGGAGTAACGAAGTGATTGCAAAGGAACTCAAAGTTTGTGACAGTGATGAAGGGATCACAAAGAAACTAGAGGTACTGGAGTCTTATTTCGGGACGGATGGCAAGGAAACTGAGATGAAGAAGTATTTCATCTTAGGATTGAATTCGTTAGAGGGATCGAAAAAGAAAGAGATGATAAAGGAGTATTGGCAGTGGTTTCTTTTGCATGATGGATTTGGTTGGGAAGCAGAATGATATCATTAGAAAACATCATGATTTACTGAAGCCAGTTTATAAAACTTACTAAGATTACAAGCTTTTTTTATATTTTTATTTTATTTCGATGTTGCTTTTGTTCTGAATGTTAATTTCTTTTCTGTGTTCGTGTTTTTATTTGGATATCAAGTTTGGTTCTTGTCGTGCTTGTTTTCAAGAATTGCAGCACTCTTCCCTCCTCTCTGCCCTCTGCAATTTTTCATCATATGCCACCCTTTCTTTCTAAGGGTACATTATTACTACTAGTTAGCTTGTAGCCGTTACCAATGAGAGAATGGCTGGTAAAACCCTTGAAGCTCATGCATGTTGGGTACATTATTACTATTAACTTGTTAGCTTGTAGCCGTTACCAATGAGAGAATGGCTGCTAAAACCTTGAGGTCATTACCTCATGTTTGTGACCCAAAGGTCACGACAACAGAGTAGTTCAAGAATCTTAAAATATTTCTAAATCTTGATGACTTTGTTAGATCACTAATAATACACGAAAGGGAGCTCGAGGATCTTGAGAGTTTAATTTTACAATAAAAAAAATGAGATCCTCATTTCTACACATATTGGTTATTGGATTAGGCTTGGTCCGTCCATAATAGACGGACCTGATTCAAGTTTTTAAAATAATTACTAAAAGAAATAACCGCTTCCTCTAATTATATATTAAGAGACATAACCTATATGAAAATGATAGTTTTTCATTGGTTGAATAATAGTTCTCTCTTTCTCTTCTTTCATTTTGGACTCTCTACATTGCTTTGACAAGATTTATAAAGACGTTCGTACTATGAAATATCATTTTGATTTTAGTAATTGAAATGGCACTGAAATAATCGATTCGGGGATAAGAAAACTAATTTCCACAAGTAAGTTTTCTTTTCGAATCCACATTGGTAGTTTTCTTTTCGAATCCACATTGATATCGAGCCATGATTTTAATTTTTTTTATACAAGTACATCATTCATTGTATAAACGTTAGGTGTAAATTTTATGTTAAAAGAATACTTCCATCGAGTCTTGGACTTTATGTATACTGCCATAAGAAGTGCTTAAACCTCGGACTTTTTGATAAATTAGAATAAGGTTTGTCCTGCTGCGCTAGCTACTGATAAAGCTCTCAAACCTAAATGGAAATTTTTCCAATTAAGTCCCTTGAAAGATTAGTTGCTTTTGTTTTTGGTCATTAAATTTTTTTTTATTAGAGGATTTAAAATTATAATTGTAAGAAAAGTGCAAAAGAGAAATTGGCTAAAAAAATAAAAGCATGAAATATCAAGTCAAAGATTTTAAAATTAAAAAGGCTTTGTATTTTTTAAAATTAGAAGTTATCATGGAAAAAAAATATGATAGCACAAATCTTGTAAAAATTTACATTGAAAATGACTTTGCTCATGAGTTTTGAACACTAAGAACTTCACGGTAAAATAGGGTTATTGAGAGGAGAAATCAATCACTTTAAGAAATTAGAGAAATTATGTTGGGTTTAATGAAACTCATAAATGTAGTGAAAATAACAATAACAAAATCTTTAGGAAGCCCAAGAATCTCGTTAGATAGTTTAAGGTTCATGCAAAGATTACTTCAAGATCATATCTTCTTTTGAGGTTACATTAACTCTTGAAGGTTGTGTTGTCTCAAACAACAAGTTGTTCAATTGTTCAATCTTTAATAGTAATACACATGAACTATCAAATCAAAAATCTTCTAGAAACCCTTTTAGAAAGAGCGATTGATATGCCTTTACTGCTAGTTCCTTTTTTTTTTAGGTATATCTTTATTTGACCACATCAAATTTTCCATCATTATCTTATCCATACAACAAATATGAGGCATAATATTCTATTTATAGGAAAAATTTTATAACCATATTAATCACTTTGCCCTTAGAAAAACATCACATTTATTATTTCATGATAGTTTTAAAAATTTATGCAATCAAATCTATACTTGATTTGTCTATGTCTAGAATTATAATCCTTTGTATAAATTACATAATAGTTTTTAATTTCTAAAACGTATTTACAATCAAGTCCCACTTAATTAATCATCCCAACTTAATTTCTAATTCCCTAAAAATATACAAAATACAAGAAACTCGGGCCCTATTTAATATTACAACCATTCAACCATCAACAAAACCTAATCATATTTGACTTTTGATATCCATAATCTTCCATCATGTATAAAAACACATTGATATGCATAATTTAATATATTGCATGCTTCAATCCTAGTTATTAGCTTTTTGTGTAATTTTAAAATAATATTTTTAACATTTAGAAATATTAAATCAAACTCAATTTGATAATTTCTCAAACTTTATAACTTTTATTTAATTCATTTTCCTTTAAAAAAATCATTTTAAAGATTTCATAAGAAAATTAATCATATTAAACTTTTGATGCGGAAAAGAAGGTAATACTTTTATAATTGAGTTTAGTAACTATGCTATTATTTGTTGGGATTAAATTATTCTAGGTAGGAGAAGGAATGACGAGAGACCCATAGAGACTTGGGATGAGAGGAAAGCAATCCTGAGAAACAAGTTTATTCCTAGACATTATTATAAAGAACTATTTCAAGGATTGCAGAGTTTGACTCAAAAGTGTAAGAGTGTGGATGATTACCACAAAGATATAGAGATTCTCATGATTGGAGCCAATATTGTGGAGGATAAATAGGCTAATATGGTAAAACCCTTGAAGCTCATGCATGTTGGGTACATTATTACTTAATTATTGCTGGCACGCCTGGTAGTGTTCAGCTCACCATGTCGCTCTAGCAACCATTGCATCGCTCACTGAAGCTGCACCGGGGGATGACGGCTGGTAAGCAAGAAGAGAAAAGAAAGGGAGGAATTTATGAATCTACCCTCGGTGCTTTTTTAGGGTTTTGGGATTTAATTTATAGAGAGGAGTTCAAGAATCTTTAAGAGATGTGTAACTGTTATTTGGTAGTTGAAAAAAGAATTAAAAAAATAATATGAAAAGGGTTTTATAAACAAGCTTGAAGAAGATTGATTTCACGCTGAGAAGCCTATAAACAAAGCTTTTATATTTGAAACTAAGATGCGTGGAGCATATGACTCTAAATATGAAAAAGGTAAGGTTAAGAGTTCCAAATATAGCAAAAAGAGGACTAGAAGCAAGTAGTAGTGGACATAAGCGCAAGCATGAGAAACGCGACGATAAGAAAGGAAATAATATGAATTGTTTCAATTGTGGTAACCCTGGTCACTTTGCTCGTTGTCATAACTCATTTTTTGGTTATTCCCCAATTCACATTTTTTTCTCTCTTAAAAAAATAGAATACAAAAAAATAAAAAAAATATATTATAAAAAAATATAACAGGATGTCGAAGCGCCCTAAAGATGATTAAAAATTAGTTAAGGAGGTTCAAAAATACAAAGATTGAAATTTGACGGTATTTTGTTGACTGATGAGAGCGCTGTTGACAAAGAAAATTTAATTTGAGGAAGAAAAGTCCAAGATCAGATGTTTATGGACTCAATTAAATTTTATTGAACGTTTAATTGAATTTATGGAGGGTTTGATTGCAAAAAAAATTGATTTTGATGTCAATTTAGGCTTTAATTGGAAAAAATTAAAATTCTGGGGTCAAATTATTATTTTTGAGAGTTAATTTGGTCAAATCAGGGGCTTAATTGCATAAATATTGAAGTTTGATGGTCAATAGGGACTTAATTGAAGAAATCCGAAACTAAGGACCAAAATGAAAAACACGCGTAAATAGAGGGGCTGCAATTAAACTAAATTTGGGGCTAAATTGAAGAAATTAGAAGTTTATTGATCAATTGAGGGTCAAATTGCATAAATTCAAGATCAAGGACCAAAGTGAAAAAGGCGGTCAACTTCAGGGCTGCTGTTTGCTTTTTGGCAGGGATGCAATTGCATTGATTTTTAAATCAAAATGGCAATTAAAGACTCAATTGAACAAATCACAAATTGAAGACCAATGTGAAATCTGACATGTTTTTTTGCCGTCTTTTCCTTTCAAATAAAACGACGTGTTTTGTCCAAAACGACACCGTTTCATACACTGTTCATTAAAAAAAGAGGAAAAGCCCAAAACGGTGTTGTTTTGAACGGTAATGTAGCCTTTCTTCTTCCCCTGGACGCACGAGGCAGGGGAAGAAGAAGATTTTTCTCCCTTGCTTTGTTCGTTCCCTCTTTCTCCAAAACCACCAAAAAGACGCCGACTCAAAATACCCCACTTGCCTAGGTTCTGACCCGTGGCCTTCCACGGGGTAAAGAAAAACAAAAGGATGCATCCCCCTGGGCGGTTGTGGGGCGGCTGCACATTGGCCCCCGCCTTTCTCTCCCCTGTTTTACCTATAAATACAGAGGGGGGGAGCACA
Source organism: Populus deltoides (assembly GCA_015852605.2). Lineage (NCBI taxonomy): Eukaryota > Viridiplantae > Streptophyta > Magnoliopsida > Malpighiales > Salicaceae > Populus > Populus deltoides. The sequence continues at coordinate 18,644,657 of CM027583.2, read as the reverse complement.
AGAGAGTAGAGGAGAGGGTGAAAAGACTGAAAGAAAGAAAAAAAAAAGACCCGAAGAGGAAGAAAGAAAGGAAGAACATGAGAAGAAAAAAAAAAGAAAAAAACAGAGAGAAAACAGGGGAAGACAAGGGGGGAAGAAACTATCGACCGCCCCGCAAAGCCGCAGTGGCGCTTTGGAACCACCGCCACCCGAGCACCACCGTGAGCCTCACCAGCAGCCACCGCAGGTCAGTTCCCCACCTCTCTCTTCTTCCTTCTTCCCCTTCTCTACTCCGTGTCTTTTGCTTTCATTTGCATGCAGAACGTGAGCAATTCATGTTCTGCAGCAAATGAAAATAATTAGCTGGTTACTGTGCTATGCATAATAACAAGCTAATTATAATTTTTAGTTTGGTCTTTGGCCCATTCTAAAAAAAAAACTTTAATGATTTTCTTGTGTTTTTTAATTTATCCATTTTGGTTAATATTAATTTATATTTTACACCGCAAAAATACAAATCCGGTATTAAAATACCTGGTTTTTGTCAACTTAAAAAAAATTTAAAAAATATTTTTATGCATACGGCCAAATGTCTCAAAGCTTAAAAGTCATATTGTGTTTTTCATACACCAAAAAAATATATTTTAGCATGCATTTTGGCTTTAATAACCAGTTTATTGAAGCCAAGAGAACATTGACCAAAATATCAAAAACAAAAAAAAAATTATTTTTGTGTTGTTTTAGTATCAGGGATTACAAATTTATATGTAAAATGTATTCCCGATATTAAAAAGATATTTTCTTTTGACAACATAGAACAATTAGGTTTTTACCCGATAAGATAAATATTTCCTTATAGAGGAGGACTTTTTTTAAACCGTAAATAGATCGACAATTAGAAACCACAACAAGACTTTAGATTTTATCAGACAACAAAACAATGCAGCTTACCTTAGGTAGGGCGTAGTTGGGATGCTAATGCCTTCCTTTTACGCAACCAGTTTCCGTACCCGATCTTTGAGACTAGTTAGGGTTCCTAGTGACCATAATACTAGGTGGCGACTCCCATTCAAATTTTCTACTGATAAGAGACAAGACTTACTTATTTCCACTTTTGCCAGATAGACCCATACATTTTCCTTGACAGGATGGACAATTGTCGCGACGCCGTACACGTGCGATACTCGTGATTGCACTAAGCCAAAGGTAATGTCCAACCACAATTATCCCTCTAACTTGTATGTTAGCAGTTGTTTAATGCTTGCTGAATCTGTTTCTTTATGGACTGTAGACTTAGGAGTAACTGACCATATAACAAGGGATTAAACAACCTTTGTGGAATTTCATCGAATTTCAAAGGAAAGTAGATACATGTATATAAGGAATAATGCTTCTGCTGCTATGCTTAGGATCAGTACCTGCAAACTGGATTTGCGGGACGATCACACACTTTATTTTCATAATGTACTCTATGCTTCAAAAGTTGAACGAAATCACTTTTTTTTTTGTTGATTGAGCCAGTCAGCCATAAATCTTTTAATGCTCGGATCACATTTCATATACGATAAAAGTAACCTAATGTTTTTCTATATGGTACTTTTGACATTGGGATCAGTTAAAAAAAATTAAAAAATAGCCTTGATTAAAGAAACATTAACATCTACCAGTAAAGTCTTAATTAATGACTTTTGATGAAACTTCGGCTCTATTAGTAAAGGGGTTATTTTTTGTTTTGTGGAAAGTTTCAGCATTTCATGTAAAATTAGGGATTAACTTTGTTATTCATAAGATGAGATGAGATGAGATGATTTAGGAAGCCATCATCCCATTACGTATGTATACACATGGATGTATGGTGCATGCAGGGTCCATGCATGAATGTGAGTGTATTCTTATGTATACACAGCTTTTGAATGTTTGAAATGGACTCCAGTTTCTGATTTGTAACGCGACATGGACTACTGCACGGTTATTGGAAACAAAAAGATGCTTTCTGCCATTTACGGTGGCTGCTGGTTATCATGTGGTTGTATTTAGCTTAGTAAAATATCTACTAGTACTAGGCATATATAGATTAGTGCGCTTCTGGAAATTCATTGATGAAACCTTGGGCCCTTGCTTGATAATAGGTAACAGCAACTCCTGCAAATGAATTGGCTCGCCCGTTATAAATGGCAACTTAAAAGAACCCACCCCTTTCCATGGCTTTATCTCGAAATTTGTTTCCTTCTCCTTGTCTCGGAGGATAAGATATTTTCCTCTCCACTTTGGTGATTGTGGCTAAATCATCGTTTGAGAACGCAATGTACCCCTTGACATGATTGTTAAGCTTCTGTAGCACAACATAAAGATTCTGTCTCCTTTGCAGTTTCTATGTAGTGACACCAATATCCAACGTTTCTGAGTAGTAATCATTATTCCCGTCAAAATCTCTTTCACTCTTTCCTGTGGTAAATTCATTAATATTTTTTTGGGTACTGTATGGTAAATTCCTTAATATTGTGCGAGTGTGATGAACTGTTTGAACTAAAATAAAAGAACTAATTCTCATTAAAAAAATAAAATTGGTGAGAACTCTATATGAATTTGTATTGTTTCCCCTTACCCAACACGTAGTAAGTTTTGATTATTTTTTTTTTTCAAATAAACGCTCAATTGCTATATGAAGATGAGAATCGTCACTAGGAAAAAATCCAGGATTTTCATTTATTAATTTAAAACCAGTTAATTAGTAAGTTGGGTACTCATTTATCTCAAGAGGCATATAAAAAGAAACCAACACTATATGTGATCTAATTTGTGTCTTGAAAAAGAACTCTTCTTTATTATTAGTTACAAGACTAAAATAAAGTGTGGAAAAGCTGAGTGAATAATCAGTCAGGTATGCATTATATTTATAGATAGTATACAGTTATTTGAGTTTTCAAAGAAGAGATAAGAATACATTGAGATAACAAGCTAAACATACATCTTTATCTTGAGATAATCATGATCTCTTCTATTACTAACAAATCTTAACAGAAGGTAAAGATAAACATGATCTCATCTGTTACTAACAAGATTAACATAAGGTTTATCACTAACAACCTCCTTCAAGCTGATGGGAAGATCATGAACCATTAGTTTATCTCGAAGAGAAATGAAATGTGATGAAGAGAGTCCTTTAGTGAAGATGTCTAAGGGTTGTGCAGAGGTGGAGATATATTTAGCTTGTATATCTTTATTAAAGATCTTCTCACGGATAAAATGGTATTCCATCTCTATATGTTTTGTTCTAACATGAAAGACAAGGTTAGAAGATAGTGCCAAAGCAGTAGTATTGTCAACCCAAATGTAAGGTGTTGTAAGTAGAGATATATGAAGTTCTTTGAGTAACATTCTCAACCAGTAAAGTTCAGCTACTGTGTGCGTCATTGATCAATATTCAGCTTCGGTGCTTGATCTTGCCACCACGGATTATTTCTTAGAAGTTCAAGAAATCAGACATGAGCCTAGATAAATGCAATATCCTGAGGTATATTTCTGATCATCTAGATTACCAGCCCAATCAGAGTCACAAAAACCATTGAGTTGAAGTGATCCCTTGTTAAACTGAAGACCAAACTGTAGTGTACCTTTGAGATATTTTAAAACCCTTTTGGCAACTGTAAGATGAATATTGGTAGGAAAATGAAGAAATTGACATAATTGATTGACACTGTAGGATATATTAGGTCTGGTCAATGTCAAATACTGAAGAGCTCCCACCATGCTTCTATATACAGTACGATTAATAAGAGGATCACCTGAGAATTTTGAGAGTTTGGCACCTGATATGCATGGCGTTAGTGCGGAGTTTAGCACCAGTCATTTTCATGTGATGTAGAAGATCAAAAACATATTTTTCTTGGTGTAGATGCAAGCCATTTTCTGTCTTAGTTACATGAATGCCTAAGAAATAAGATAGTTCCCCAAGATACTTGATAGCAAATTCAAAGCCGAGGTTAGAAATATGAGTATCAATGGCAGTATCAGCATTACTAACGACAATAATGTCATCAACATTTATGAGCACAAAAATACACATGTTGCTATGATGGAAAGTAAATAAATAAGTGTCCACAGTTGAGGTAGTGAATCCAAGTTCTAAGAGAGCCTAAGATAGCCTTAAAAACCAAGTCTAGGGGCCTGTTTGAGGCCATATATTGATTTATGCAAGAGGCATAAATCAGGTAAATTTGAGTCTTCAAAACCTTAAGGTTGCTCTATATACACCTCCTTTTCAAGATACTCATGGAGAAAAGCATTAGAAATATCAAGTTGTCTAATAGACCAATTATAATGAATAGACAAAACAAAGGCTAACCAAATAGTAGCAAGTTTAATAACTGGACTAAAGGTCCCAGTAAAGTCAAGACCATCAACTTGATCAAATCCCTTTGCCACCAACCGTGCCTTATACCTATCAATAGTGCCATCAGATCATTGTTTTATTTTGAAAACCCATTTGTTTCTCACAACCTGTTTATGTCTTGGTCTCAGACAAAATGACCAAGTGTTGTTAGTTAGCAATGCATTATATTCTGCAGTCATGGCATTCATCCAATCCTGGTCCCTTGCAGCTTGTTTAACGGTTGTTGGTTAAAATGGTAAAGTATTAGTAAAATGAGCTTAAAGAGGATGTTTGGTGGAATGGTAAAGGTGATAATCTAGAAAATGCTTTGGTTTGGAAGAGTTTGTCTGAGATCTAGTTATAATTTGTGATGAATGAGTTAGGGTAGAGGTGAGGGTTGGTTGTTGGGTAGGAGAGGCAAAAATTAAGGGTGGCTCAAGATTAGAGTCTGTAAATATATGGTCAGGTATAGGTGTAGTGTTGATATGAGAAGGGGAAGTAAAAGGTGAAGGTTTAGAATGACTAGTGGGTTTTGGTTAGGACAAACAAGAGTTGTGGTTGGCTTTAGGTTAGGATCTAGGGATATATAGTCAGGTGTAGTGTTAATTTGATGAGGTGAGGTAAGGTGTGAAGGTGTAGAATGAATTTCTGAAATAGATAGATCAGTAGGCGTGTTGATATTGGGTGAAGTTGTGGTAGCAAGAGGAGGTAAATAGTCATGATCTGAAGTGGATGGATTGGGAGTAGGAAAACTGGGTAAAGTAGTTAAAACAGGAGATAGAGTGTTAGAGATAATACCTGATTGTGTGGAATTTGAAGACGGAGGAGAATTTTGCTGCTAGGAACGAGTATTACTGGTTGTAATCAGTGCATCCCCGAAAGGGGAAGTTCAACTCGTCAAAGACAACATGTCTGGATATATAAACTTTGTTTGTTTGTGGATCAAGACGTCGATACCCTTTATAATTAGAGCTATATCCAAGGAATACACATTTTTTACTTCTAAAAGCAAGTTTATGTGTATTATAAGACCTAAGTAAGGGAAAACATAAACACCCAAATGTTTTGAGTAATGAATAGTCTGGTTGTTTGTCTAATAAAGTGAGATATGGAGTTTGCTGGACAAAAAAGGTATAGGGAGTTTGTTTATAAGGTAAGTAGCTGTGAAGAATGCATCCACCCAATAACTGAAAGCTAGATGTAACTGAGCCAAAAGGGTAAGACTAGTGTTGGTGATATGTCTATGTTTTCTTTTAGAGATTCCATTTTGTTCGGAAGTGTAAGGACATGTGAGTTTATGAAGAATGCCTTTTTGTGAAAGGTATTCCTGGAAAGCAGTAGATAAATACTCACCACCATTGTCAGTTAATAGTTGTTTGATAGTGCTTGAAAGTTAGTTTTCAACTAAGCTTTTAAAATGAACAAAGCAGTTAAACACCTCTAATTTTTGTTTCAATGTGAACACCCATGTAAATCTTGAAAAATCATCAATAAATAAGACATTGAATTTGCAACCACCAACTAACGTGATAAGAGAAGTCCATACATCCAAATGAATCAATTCAAGGGGATGACTAGACCTGTTATTGAACTCAAGGAAAATAAGTTTATGACTCTTAGCTACCTAACATAACTCACACAAGTTCTGAGATTTTTTTAATCTAGAAACAGGTATTAACGAGTTTTTCACTAAACTAGAAATAATGGTGTATGACGGGTGACTCAACCGTGAATGCCGCACTTGAAAAGGAGCAGTGACACTTAGGAGTGCAGTAAAAGGGGAGAGCATAGCAGCTTTGGGAGATGACTTGTTGAATTTGAGTTGTTGTAAGAACATTGGATATAAACCAGCTTTACTTGGCCCTTGAAGGAGAATTTCCTTGGTCTGTAGATCCTTTATAAAGAAATGGGTTGTTGCAAGTATAAAATAACAGTTGTTGTCAAAGCAAAAATGTTGAATAGATAATAGATTTGATAAAGTAGATGGACAGTGAAGAATATTGGTTAAAAGAAATTGTGATTTAGGTGTAGCAAGCATAGAGGAACCAATATTGGTGATACGTAAACCTCCTTCATTGCCAACTGTTACTTTGTCATTTCCATGATATGGTTGCTGGTGCAAGGTTAAATTCTGGAGTTCAGAAGTGATGTGATTATTAGCACCACTGTTAAGGTACTATGGCTGATCAAATCCCTATTCCTCTTGAGTATGAGCTATCATTGCTGCCAATTGACGAGGGGGAATGCCTGCCTTGATAAGAAAAATCCATGTGGTGATAACAATCAAGAGCCTGATGATTTGTCTTTCCACATATCTAACAAGGGAATTGTTTTGGAACTCTAGTGGATTATGTTTTAGAGTCGGGGGCAGAAAAGATTGGATTAGGATTGGATCTTGCATGGTGGTGATTTTTCTGAGTGGGAAATCTTGATTTCTTATTGGTTGGTTTGTGTTTTAAGGTAAAAAAGGCCAATTAAGTAATCTCAGATGACTGAGATTTGTTTTGTGCTTCAAGTAGTTGCTCGTAGTTAAATAGTTTAGCTTGAAAAGCATCAAAGGAGATTGGTTGGTCTCGAGTAGCAAAGCTGAGGAAGGCGATAAAAGTGGTGAAGATAGGATTTAGTCCACCAATAATATATGAGATAAGGTCTTCATTGTCAACTGGTTTTGCTACAGCTAAAAGTTGGTGAGACAAATGTTTTGTTGTAAGCAAATTATCAGAGCAACATTTGTTACCTTGCTGTAGAGTTTGGAGTTCTCTTTTGAGATGAATAACTCTTGAACGAGATTGAGGAGCAAATCTGGTATCAAGAGCATTCCAAACCTGTGTAGATGTAGTGAGTCCATACACGGTGGAAAAGACTTTCTCATCTAGGGTGGCATTTAACCATGCCAAAATAAATTGATCCTTCTTCTACCAAACTAAGTATGTTGGATTAATATCAGAGGTTAGTTCGCCAATGGAGTCAACAAGGAATTAAGAAGGACAAGCCTCAGAGCCATCAATAATGCTCAAGAGGTCATGGCTTTTCAAGGCTGGTATGAACTGAGTTGTCCAGTTCAGATAATTGTGTCCTTCAAGTTTGATAGACACTAAAGAGGTGATATTAGGGATGACAAATGAGGGTGATGTAGAGAAAGAGACCGTAATGGATTGAGAGAAAATGTGAGCTTTATTTGCTCTGACACCAAGTTACAAGACTAAAATAAAATGTGGAAAAGCTAAATGAATGATCAGCCTAGTATGCATTGTATTTATAGGTAGTATACAGTTATTTGAGTTTTCAAAGAAGAGATAAGAACACACTGAGATAACAAGCTAAACATACATCTTTATCTTGGGATAATCATGATCTCATTTGTTACTAACAAAGCTTAACAGAAGGTAGAGATAAACATGATCTCATCTGTTACTAACAAGACTAACATAAGGTTTATCACTAACATTATTTATGTCTGATGGCTTCAGTTTAGATGTATTGTGGATAAATAATTTGATCTGATTTTGTTGTAAAAAAAATCATAATAATAACACTATATCTCTATTTATCACATTGATCAATTATAATCGTCATAAAATATTTACTAGAGTAGTGCCCCACTGCGACTGCTCGAAAAGTATTTGCTCTGCTTATACTCCACAATTCATGTGGTTAATGTTGAAGAAATAGTTTATCACAAAGTTGTTAAGCAATGCGCAACCAAGTCTCAACATGTACATTTTCTAAAGGTTCTCCTAACCATTACTTCAAGACTGACACTTAATGTTGCCACAATCATACATCTTATGTTTTCAATTGCATCATAGCAATACATCAACACAAACTAATAGTAATTTCTATGACTTGTTTTCCTAAAGGTGTTCATCATGACAAGTTCCTTCATGGTTCTCTCTTTTTCTATGACCGAAAATTGGTGTCCATTTTCTCCCTAGTTTGCACATGTAATTCGTCATTTTTATCACAAGTATGTTCACAATAACATGTCATAATCACACATCCATTTACTTGGTACATAATCATACAAGTTCATTCATCACACAAACAAACTTAAGGCATTAATCATGGCATCATTTTCGATTCAGCTCAAGCATTCCTTTAAGGATTTAACAAGATCATAATTTTGCACATTCTTTCATTTCATTTCACTTTCATAAAAGTTCTTCAATTATATATGCACAATTAATACATTAACTTAAACATGAATTTTGCTTCAGCTCAAACATGTTTCTATGAGTTTAATAAGGTCACAATTACACATTTTATCACTTCATTTCATCTCCTTTCATTATCTCAATTAGTCAGTCCTTAGTTAAGGTTTGTTCATCCATATGCACCTATTTCTTTTGTTAAAGGTTCTAGAATTATATCCCTTTTCAACCCCATTTTCTTCAATCTTCTTGTTTAATCTTTGCTAATCCATAGGTGTAAGAACCCTAAGTCTTTCCCTTGAGGTTTCCTTCTCCATTTTGTCCCAAAATCTTAAAGAAACAAGTAAGGAAGTGATGTTATTCTTACCACATGATTTTAAGCAGCCTTAGGGGAGGTTTTAGTAGTTTTTCTTCCTTTTTTCTCTTGGTTTCTTTTTTCTTCCTTTTATTGTTCCAGTCGGCTCTCTAGGCTCTTTCTTCTTCCTTGTTCTTGGTTTTCTCTCCTTTCTCTAACTCTCCATTCACTCAAAACTGAAGAGAAATGGCAGGCAAGCTGGTTTAGTTAGGTTTTCTTCTTAGGAAGGGGTGGTTGGTGCAGCTAAGGCTGCTGCTGGTTTTGGGGGAGAGGAAGAGTCATCTCTTTTTCTCCCCTTTGTATTTACATCACTCATAAATGTGATGGGGGTGTTTGGGGGCTAGTTAACCTTGTTCTTATTCATTCTTTGGTTGATCTAGGCCTGGTTTTCTCCTTCCCCAATTCCTCCATAGAATAGGCCGGTTTGTTTCCTTTAATTCTTAACTAGCATAGGTCGGCCTATTACTATTTTTTGTTGGGTTTTACATGCCCAACATAGATGGAAAATCTATCAAATGGATATCAAATTAGCTTTTCTAAATGGTTTTCTTGAAAAGGAGGTTTGCATTGAGCAACCTATGGGTTATGATGTGAAGTGACATGAAGACAAGGTTTTAAAGTTAAACAAAGCCTTGTATGGATTAAAGCAAGCCCTAAAGGATTGGTATAGTTGCATTGATGGTTATTTCTTACAGGTTGGATTTGTATAATTCCCATATAAATATGCTATTTATGTAAAGATAAAAGAGAGTGATGATACTCTTATTATATGCTTGTATGTGGATGACTTGATCTTTACAGGAAACGATCCAAAGATATTTGGAGACTTTAAACAAGGAATGATTAAGGAGTTTGAGATGATGAATATTGATTTTATGACATACTACTTAGGGATTGAGATCAAGCAAGGAAAAGATGGAATTTTTGTGAATTAAAAGAAGTTTTCAAAAAAGATTCTCAAAGAGTTCAAAATGAAGGATTGTGCAAAAGTATTCTAGTTGAGTGTGGAGTGAAATTGTTAAAGAATGATGAAGAAGAGAAGGTAAACTCTACAATATTCAAGAGCCTAGTTGGGAGTTTAACATAGTTGACATGGACTTGTCCAATTTGGAGTAGGACTTATAAGCAGGTTTATGGATACACTAACTATAACAAATTTCAAAACTTTGAAGCAAATTCTTTAGTATATTAAAGATATTGTTGATTTTGGCATGTTCTATGGATATTCTAATAGCTTTGAACTTATAGGCTATAATGATAGTGATTAGGTTAAAGATATGGATGATAGAAAGAGCACTATGAGTTTTGTCTTCTACATGGTAGATACAACTATAACATCCCTTGTTCCGGGATAAAAACAACAATCTCATGTCCACCAAAAAACAAAGTAGTTAAAAAAAATTTTCTATATCTATTCATGGTGTTTGTATTAAAGTCTAATAAAATTTCGACGGAGTCTCCCCTATACCGAGAGGTCCAAAGTTATCGACATTTAACCTGTTTACACTTCTAAAAACTCGTATCACCTAACTCAATCCCGACCCTATCATCTTGGGTCTCAATCCCACAAACATCATCATACATATCAAGCACAATATTTATGATATACATTATATAACAAATATCATTATGGATCGATAAAAATATAAATACGCATACATGGAACGTGGTTATATGAACTACAAAGTTAAGTTCATTTAATCAAATTTAAACATTAATTATACAAATTAAATTATACAAACATTTTCATATTTACAAAATACAAGGGTATACTCCCTAGAACCTAGATTACAAGAAATGAACATAAGCTAGAATCTACTCCTGTCGTGCATGTGATGGTCCTGAAACAAGATACATATTATTGAACATGAATATCACAATAAATATAACAACACAAATATCTAAAAATTTATAAAGGGCAACATGTATTCATATTTTGTTCACTTCTCCCTTCTGCCTTTCATTAGAACCTCTTTCTTGTTCAACTACTAAAAACCGTTTCCCCTTCCATTATTAACTTCCATTTCCAGACTTTATAAGATCAATCATGATTATTTCTGCTTAACACAATACCGATACCAATTTCACTGGTATCATCATCATCACCCCGTAGGAGTCGATGCAAGGTGATCCCCTTACCTGAGATCCTAACATACACTAAATGTATGCTAGTCAATACATGGTTGATCCCCTTACCCGGGATCATAATATACATTAAATGTATGCTAGCCAATACATGGTAATCCCCTTACCTGGGATCTAACATGCACTAAATGTATGCTAGTCAATACATGGTTGATTCCCTTACCCAGAATCTTAACATACACTAAATGTATATTAGTCCAAACATGGTGATCCCCTTACCTGGGATCCTAACATGCACTAAATATATGTTAGTTCACGCCTCAAATCACACTTCTCACATTTCCATTGTCATCAATAATTTCATTACTCGACAATTCACACAACAACCATTCACCTAATATCCAATATTCTGTAATTCATATATCACATTGGTAACATATTAAATCATGGAATTTAACTAGAAAGTATAGGTGCAATTTACCTACCTGCAATAGAAGCTCTACTTGTGCTCCCCTGCTGTTGTCGTTGCCCCATGCTTGTGGTCCCTCCTACAAATCACATGTTTATCTCATAAATTTTCCTCACTTAAGGATTTGTTTTAAAATAACCATATCAACAGCCAATAAGTCTTTATTTTAGTCATTTCTTAATATTTGAACTGTTACTATTTAAACCTTGAACTGTTATTGTCTGACCTCTCCTCAGATTTTTAACTATATCTAGAGTTACAGAACTCCATTTCAAGTGAGATTGGTCTCGTTGGAAAGCTAAGACATGAGGCTACAAGTTCTCTGAAGGAAGGAGAACCCACTTCTGCCTCTAAGACAATCAAAATTGCTCATCAACAAACATTGGATTGTTACTGTCTTGAGATTGAACTGTTACTGTTCGACCTCTCCTCAGATTTTTAATTATATCTGGAGTTGTAAAACTCAATTTCAAGTGAGATTGGTCTTGTTGGAAAGCTAAGACACGAGGCTACAAGTTCTAGAAAGAAGAAGAACCTAGTTCTGCCTCTAAGATAGTCAAAATTGCTCATCAACAAACATTGGACTGTTACTGTCTTGATATTGAACTGTTACTGTCCGATCTCTCCTTAGATTTTTAACTATATCTAGAGTTATAGAACTCCATTTCAAGCGAGATTGGTCTTGTTGGAAAGTTAAGACATGAGGCTACAAGTTCTTTGAAGGAAGGAGAACCCAGTTCTGCCTCTAAGACAATCAAAATTGCTCATTAACAAACATTACCTACTGCCTTACAGGGTTTGTCATGACCCAATCTCGGTTGGTGACCCATAGCTGGAGTTCTATAACTCCAAATTGAGCAAGACTAATTTCCTTAGTTAGTCAACATATATGCATCAATTTGTAATCGACTTTGAAATGACTCATATGACCATGTTTAGAACACCTTACCCGGTAAGAATCAAAGTTTCGATCTTCAACTCCCTCCTTTTCTTTCAAATGACAACCGACCCTTCCCTCTTCTCTTCTTTTTCAAATTTTCTTGTTAATCTCTTGCCCACCAGTGTTTATTCTATAACCCATAATCTTGGATGGGTTCTTGAAATTTTAGTGTTTCTCTCTTGATTTGCAAAAATGAATACAAAAACTCTCTTTTCTTTCCTTACGTTTGCTGTAGATTTTTGGTGAGAAAATGAGTATTTATGCTCTATAATTATTCTTATTTGCATTTAAGCCCCATTTTCTTTAAGTGTATCATTTTTTCCCCCACATTTTTTTTTCTTCTTATAATTAACTTGTACCTCTTTTCTTTTCTTATAATTTCACCCCACAACTTTTAGTTTAGTTTATTTTCTTTAATTTAATCTAGCCTTGATTTTTTTCACTAAACCACTCAAACATGATGTTTTTGCCAAGATGAGAGATATGCTAGGAGTTAAAAATCAAGTTCAAGGGAGGATGTTAAAAGTAAACCAAATTTCAGTTTTTTTGAAAAATAGAGGAACTGGTCGACCGGTTGAATTAAATATATTGGTCAACCGGTTAAGTCAATGGAATATGTTTACTGTTCAAATAAAGATTTCTTTTAAGCAGTTTAATTTCTTATTTGTCTAGGACTTGAAGCCTATAAATAGACTTGTAATCATAAGCATAATTTAATATATGTAGAGAGGAATACAAGAGATGAAAAACACATGTGTGCATTTTATGCATAATGTGAAATACATAATTAGAATGCTTATTGAGTAAAGATAATTAATATGTAACCTTTTTTTTTCCCGAAATACTTGTTTTCAAGTTGTAGCATGTACCAAGTCACATTGTGCCTTAATGTTTTTTCTTATTTTATGCACATTCAAGGCTAATGTTGAGGAACGTGTTGGTCTTTGCAACAACATTATGCTTTCAACCTATTACGAGGATAGGTTAAAGATTTATCTGAGAGTTTAGAAGTGTAGTAGCAGTTGTTTTTTAAAGTTTTTTTTGCTCGAAAATATATTTAAATATATTTTTTTATTTTTTAAAAATCATTTTTGATATCAGCACATCAAAACAATTCAAAAACATAAAAAAAGTAATTTTAAATAATGTTTTTTTAATTTACTAAATTCTATTTAGAACACATACCAAACGGATACACGAGTCACACTACTAGAAATACGCTAAATAGCAACGGATTTATCGACGGAATATGTCTGTCGGTAATTTGAGGTCGAAATTACCAACGGACACTTTTCCGTTCGTAATTCAGTCGGTAACTACCGGCGGAAAATTTTTCGTCCGTAATTCAGTCGGTAACTACTGACGGAATATTTCCGTCAGTAGTTACCGACTGAATTATGGACGGAAAAGTTTTTGAATTAAAAAAAAAAGGCGGGTCGCTGACGTGGAGGTTTTGGTTGGTTATTTTTTTCGACGGATTCAAAATGCCAGACCGTACAGTGACGTGACCGGTTCACTGTTTAAATTGCCGACGGACTCACCGAGGGATTTGAAATGGCAGATCCATACGGTGACGTGTCGATGTTTCCGTCAGAATCACCGACGTAATCACCGACGGAGTTTCCGTCGGTGAAACCGTCGAAAAAAGTTAATATATGACAGCTTTGCCGACCCTCTCCTCCCCTATTTCTCCTTCTTCTTCCTAATCCCAACTCTCCTCATCTGCAAACAACTAGCCCCCCCTCCCCCCCTAAAAAAAAAAAAATCTCCCATCTATCAGCACAACAAGTTATATTTCTTGAAGTTTTGTGGTCACAACATCCGTGTTCTGATTTACCGATGAATTTTATCAATTTTTGTAAGTAATTGTATCTTTTTAAATTTTAACATTTAATTAAATGTCAATTTTATTGTTTTTTTAGTATATGTATTTTGTTAGTAGATGTACATGTTTTATTGTTATTTCTCAAACAAACTTGTAGTATATGAATGTTTAATTCTATACCTGTTATGGTTTGTTTTAGATTTTGTAAGATTGTATTTGTTTGTAAATTGTTAAAACTTTATGGAACTACCAAAGTACATATGTTGTTTTGAAATAATTAATAGCTTGCTTAATGGGTCCGTTTAAAGTTTTATCAATGGTATTGCGGAGTGGTAATTTCTGTAAATTTATATATTTTAATTTGTATGGACGTTGATAAATAATAATGAATATTTAATATTTATGAGAAGTTGAGATTAGTTTGTTGGATAATCTCAAAGTAAAGTAATATTTTTGCAAGTTTATTTACCTAACTTAGTTAATTAATACATGAAGAAATGGTGGTTGGGTCTACTTCTAGTGCCAGCAACGTGCATGAAGCGGCAAATGGCAACACTAATCCTTACATAAATATGGTTATGGATGCAATGAGAATGAATCAAGGTAATGTTAGTCAATGTCCAATCGTATAAGAAGAACCTAATGCAGATGCAGCTAGGTTTTTTGATTTGTTGAAAGATTCGGCCGTAGCACATGTGTTTACCATCAAGTCAGATCACGGGTTGAGTGAGGCCGGGTATGACAAGATTATTGAATGGGCAAGAAGCATTTTACCTGAAGGGAACAGGCTGAAAGAGAACTTCTATGCTGCGAAGTCCATGATGAAACCCCTCGGTTTAGGATACCAGAAAATTGACATGTGCCCTAACTTCTGCATATTAGACTACCTTGAAAATGCTAAGATGACCGAGTGCATGACATGCAGGCATTCCCGTTACAAACCTAGAACTGGCAGGGGAAAGACTCTAGTGGCATATAAAAAACTTAGATACTTCCCGATCACACCTAGACTGCAGAGGTTATTCTTGTCACCAAGGACTGCTGAGCACATGACATGGTACCAAGCACACGATGCGGTTGATGGAGTGATGGTGCATCCTACTGACGGCGAAGCGTGGAAACTTTTTAATAGTGTGCATCCTCAATTTTCAGCTGAATCAAGGAATGTGCGTCTTGGGTTATGTATAGACGGATTCAACCCATTTGGGTCATTTGCTGCTCCTTATTCTTGTTGCCCGGTCATACTCATAATTTATAACTTGCCACTGGGAACGTGTATGAGGCCGGAGTTCATGTTTTTATCAATTATCATACCCGGTCCAAGCAGCCCGGGGCGGAATATAGATGTTTGTCTTCGACCGTTGATTGATGAGTTGGCGCAGTTGTGGTCCTCCGGAGCTCTGACTTATGATATATCGAGGAAACAAAATTTCCTTATGAGGGCGGCTTTGATGTGGATTATCAATGATTTTCCAGCTTATGGAATGTTTTCTGGTTGGAGCACACATGGGAAACTCGCATGTCCATACTGCATGGAAAACAAAGCATTCACGCTAGCAAACGGAGGTAAAGCTTCTTTTTTTTATTGTCACCGTCGCTTCTTGCCACTTAATCACAGGTACAGAAAGAACAGAAAAAATTTCTTTGTTGGCAGAGTTGAAAAAGATGTTGCATCCCCGCGTCTTTCTGGTGAAGAATTGCATGATGTTGTCTCAGAGTACGGTGATATTGTGTTTGGCCTTCAATCAGGTAAGCAAAAGTTTCCGGGTTTTGGTTTGACCCACAATTGGGTAAAGCAAAGTTTCTTTTGGGAGCTTCCTTATTGGAAGACCAATCTGCTCGCCATAACCTTGACGTCATGCACATGGAAAAGAACATGTTTGAGAACATTTTCAACACCGTCATGGAAGTGAAGGGGAAGACAAAGGACAAAATCAAGGCTAGATTGGATATAGCTTTATATCAGAACCGTCAAAAAATATAGAGTTGGTTTATGATGAGTCACGGGTCGCAAAACCAAAAGCAAGCTTCGTGTTAGAGAAAAATGCACAACTGCTAGTCTACAAATGGCTTAAAAGTCTGTGTTTTCTGGATGGACATGCATCGAACATATCAAGGCTGGTTAATATAGAGGACTGCAGATTGTATGGAATGAAGAGTCATGACTGCCACGTGTTTATGCAAACACTCATCCCATTAGCTTTTCATGATTTGTTGCCAAAGGGAATATGGGATGCACTCACAGAGATATATGCTCCAACTATTTGAATGTTGATCACATTGAGAGGCTTCAAACGAATGTCATCGAGACACTATGCAAACTTGAGATGATATTTTCTCCATTATTTTTTGACTCAATGGAGCATCTCCCTATACATCTACCGTTCGAGGCAAAAGCTGGAGGACCGGTCCAATATAGATGGATGTACCCATTCGAACGGTTAGATATTACAGTTGCAATGTAATTCATATATAAAAGTATTTTATATGTTTTTCTTAATTGAAAATACTTGATTAATATTTCAATGCAAGTACTTGTTTAATCTCAAGAAAAAGGTTAAGAACAAGGCGCATGTTGAGGCTTCGATATGTGAGGCCTATATTGTTGAGGAGATCTCAACATTTATCTCGTACTATTTCAAACCTCATCTGAGAACAAGAATCAATCGCGTTCCACGGCATGATGATGGCGGTGAAGTGCCTTCTAGTGGGAACTTGTCAATATTCTCTAATACTGGACGACCCACACCAAAAATTGTTGTAAGAGGAAGATATTTGTCGGAAATAGAGTTCAAATAAGCACACAACTATGTTCTATTTAATTGTGATGAGCTGGGACCTTTTATTCAGTAAGTGACACGATCAAAGAGTTGATGTCTTATCCCAAGTGCAGGAGTGTCACAGTAATAAATAACCCGGCAAGACCGGGGTCGAACCACAGGGAGGTGAACTATATAAATTATAATAATAATAATAATAATAATAATAATAATAATAATAATAATAATGAAAACAACAATGAAGATGATGATGATGGTGATGATGAGTTAAAGAGGACTTTGAGATGTAAGATAAATGTAAAGATTAAACAATGATAAAAACAAATGTCAAGGTTAGAGGATCCACTAATAGTATTAGAGATAAGTATAAACTCTTTATAAATTATCAACATAATCATATTAATCATCTTATTTACGTAACACCATACTTATAAATTTTATCAGGTATTCATGATGCTAACTTATGTTGACAACAAATCAAGTTCCTCTCATAATAACGATGTCGGCCAAGACTATGAAAGATCAAGCATTTGATGTACCAAGTGTTATACAACACAAATCTAGATTAACCATTTAACAAGCAAGGTATTAAGAATTAATAAGATAAAAATGATAAGACATGTTAATAGCAAACTTTCTTAGATATAAACATTAAAGTCCATGTTGAATTTATATTATACTTATCCTATCCTAACACCATTAGTGAAACCTTGTCACCTTGACATAATTAACTTAGCTAGACATTATGAAGAAGAAAAACATAAATAAACAATATAAGAACATAAACATGATATAAGTTAACTAAGTATAGTAAAGGAAATGAAAAGCATGAACAAGAGATTAATGAAAATAAAACTTAAGCATTACAACAATAAAGAGAGAGCAAGAACATGATCTTGATCTTAGAACCAAGATTGCTAAATGAATGGCAAATGTCTCCTTTTATAGGCTAAAATTCAGAACTATTCATTTGGTAATTAATTATTGATGTAGTGGCCAACTATTGATTTAGTGGACTTGGTGGACAGCAGCACTCAAGCACTTTGGCTGGATGAAATGACATTGATCCATTTAGAATTTGGCAAAGTGTTCTTCAAGAAAGTTGTTGGCACTCATCTTATCTTTTCACCCATAGAATTTCAGAGCATTTGGATCACTAGAGCTCGAGATATGGCTAAAATACTAAGTAGTGCTATTGGTGGACGTGGTGGATAGATCTCAAGCTCTTGTCTGGATGAAATGTCATTGTTACCATCTGAATTTGAGAAAATCATCTTCATGAAAGTTGTTGGAAATTGTATTTTCCTTCCCCCACTAAATTTCACATCATTTGGCCTTCTAGAACTCCAGATATGGGTAAAATTCTAAGCAGTGTTTGGGCTGGATTACAGGACAGATTCTGACTTCTCTTTTGTGGCCAAACTTTGAATTTGAAAATGGCAGATTTGGGTCTTACACTATTCATGAACATTGTAGGCCTATTTCTTAACTTTCCATCCATATAAATTAAGCTGAAATCCAAGATCTATAGCTCCAGATATGACCCAATAACTGAATAGTGTTCCAATTTGAATTGAATCGGTATCTCCTTTCGAAGCTTAGCCATTTCTTTGTCCTTTCACTTTCAATAGCTTATCAGATCTGTTATTATAAAACATACTCTAGTTAAGGAGTTATTGATACTTCAAGTGCAAAATGATGATATAAAACCTTGATAAAAATGCACTTTTAAGTATTAATTAGTAAGTTTATACTAATTAAACTTTGTTAGTAATATACTATTAATTATATATTGTAATATCATACACTCATTATCACTTCCAGGCAACATCGATAATATTTGCTCTCCAATAACTCACAACTGACCGAATCCCAAATCTTTTAATTACAAGATGAACAGTTTGCCACGTGGTTCAGAACACATGTAAGCACTATCACAAACTCATTCTAACTTGCAAAATTACTGTACGTATGCATGTCATTACGAGATTCTCGTTCATTTACTGTTTATTGATGTACATTACATATAAGGTTTATCAAATGGGAAGGAGTGCGCCTAAGTCATTGTCTTCACTAAGCCTGAGGCCTGAAAGAAAATATAAGTGCTACAATGGGTATTTTGTCAATGGATATGTTTTCCATATTCTAACTTGCAAAATTACTGTACGTATGCATGTCATTACGAGATTCTCCTTCATTTACTGTTTATTGATGTACATTACATATAAGGTTTATCAAATGGGAAGGAGTGTGCCTAAGTCATTGTCTTCACTAAGCCTGGGGCCTGAAAGAAAATATAAGTGCTACAATGGGTATTTTGTCAATGGATATGTTTTCCATATTGAAGAATACAAGCAAGGAAGAAAGACATACAACAGCGGTGTTTGTGTTAAGGGATCCACTAGTAGTGAGTTAGAAGTTGACTACTATGGAAGATTAGAAGAGGTCGTCGAACTGCAATATCATAATGAGCAGAATAGAGTGTTTTTATTCAAATGCTATTGGTATGACACGACTGACAGAGGAATCAGAGTTGATCTGCACTATGGTCTGGTCGAAATCAACTCAAAAGCTAGACTCCACAACATAAAAGATGTCTTTGTTTTCGCAAAGCAATGTCAACAAGTTTATTACACATACACCCCTTCATTTAGAAAGGATCGATCAAGAGTGGATTGGTTGTCCATTTTAAAAACGAAACCCCGGGGTTGTGTCGAGGTTGTTCAGGATGAGAACGAAGACACAAGTGTGCGAGATGAAGTCTTTCAAGTTAGTGAGTTGGTTGAACTATATTGAGTTGCTCCTTTGATTGAATTGGAAGAAAATTTAAATTTTCATGTTTTCGATGATAGTCTTGGTTGATGTTGACGCAGAGGAGTTGAATTTTGTTTTGAGCTCTAGCGGACAAGCAAATGTCGATGAAGAAGATGATATCCATATTGAAGATTATGATGAAGGTGATGACAATTCAATTGATGACGAAGAAAAAGAAAATTCTGACTAACTACCAAAATGAAGCTCTATGTAAAACCCTTTTTTTCATGTAATTTAGATTATGGATGATATATTTTGAAACACAAAATATTCATTACTTAAAATAATTACTTGAAATGCCACAATTACGAAATAATTACTTGAAATAATTATTGATCATGGATGATATATTTTGTAACACGAAATAATTACTTGAAATACCACATTCACCGACGTCCATACCGACGAACTACGTCCGTCGGTATTTCACAGAGAGTTCGAAAATAATCACTTGAAATGCCACATTCATCGACCCTCATACCGACAGATATAAATTCGTCGGCATTTCACAGAGAGTTCAAAAATAATTACTTGAAATGCCACATTCACCAACCCTCATACCGACGCATATAAATCCGTCGGCATTTCACAGAGAGTTCGAAAATAATTACTTGAAATGCCACAATCATCGACAAACGTTCTGACAGATATGAGTCCGTCGGTACGTTGTCGGCGGGTCAAGTTTACCGATAAAATTACCTACGGACCGCACGAATTTCAAAGGGTTGTGCATTAAATGCATCTCTAACCACGTCAGTTTGCCGATGGAATTACCGACGGACCACGAAAAATATGGAGGGTCATTAAAAATTTTGGTGCGAAATTCAAAATTTACTGACGGATTTTTAACACTTCACCAACGGAATAAATTAAAATAATAATTAATTTTATATCCGTCAGTGAAGTCGTCAGTAAAACTGGCATATAAGTTCCCCCGACCGCCGCTTCAGTTCATTTTTTCTTCTCCTCAGTTTTTCACCGATTCTTTTCCTCTCCATTCTTCAAAGGTTTCACCAGTAATCTCTTGCAACTTTTCTCGTGAATCTCCATCAGTTAAGGTATGTATTTCTTCTATTTCATTTTACTTTAAGAGTTTTTTTTTGCTATTTTTTTTTTGCTATGTTTTTTGTTTTGGTGTATTTTTTGTAATGTAGATAAAGTCTATAGTTTTTTTTTTGGATTTATTGAATATTTTTTATTGTTGTATTGGCATAATTATTATTAGTTAATTTGTTGAATATTTATTGTTAATGTTGAATTTACCATAGAATTAGTAATTGAATATGTTGGAATAATTATTAATTTTACTCTATTATTGCATGATTTATGTTTAATTTTTTCCATTTATTTTGATTGTTATTCTAGAGTTTTTTTTAACTTATTGTTTTGTTGTATTGGCATAATTATTGAATAATTTATTGAATTGTAATTCTTAATGTTGAATTTACCTTAGGTTTAGTAATTGAATATGTTGGAATAATTAGTATAGATTGGGTCAATTGGTTGTGGCTTTTGTTAATATGTGCAGGTTTATGGATTTGGGTAGTATCCAGTATAGGGGAGGTGCTGTCAAAAAAAATTTTAACATTTGAATTTAATTATATAATTATTTGTATAAAATTGTGTAGATGCGTAGAATGAAAACCAGAGTTGGTTGCTCACGTACGGTCGCAGCTAGTTCGTCTAGCAGCGATGATGATATTTCCTTAGGTGCCTCTCAAGAAGAGGCACCTACACCACCTGCGCCGTCAACCGATGCTGCCTCTTTCAGAGCTACTTCACAGCGCAGAGGCGGGGTGCCTTCGCAGCAGAATCAATTTTCCCGCAAGTACGAGGCACCGTGGAAGAACGACCTTTCAATGTAAGTTTGCTAAGGTTGTAATTTTTTTTAAAAAAAATTACAACATAATTTATGAAGTAATCACTATTTAATTTATTTCATTTCTTTTCAGGTTCATAAACATTGAGGCCACCCGAGTAATATCATCGGCGTTTAAATCGTCGATGAAGATTCCATTGTTTCAATGGAGTCAGATATCCAAGCATCTTGAATGGATGCCTCAAATCAAAGCATGGTTTGATAGATTTCAGGTTGGTGTTAATTTATAATTTTCAGCTTATTTCTAATAAATTATTAATATAATTGTAAATAAATTATTATTTTTATTTAAACTTGTTTATTTATACACAGCACAAATTCTGCTGGGATAGTGAGCATAACACTGTTGTGAGGAGGGTGTGGGAAAATCACGCGGCAACTAGGTAAGATCGAAAACAATACAAGATTTTTTTTAGACAAAAATTTATGTTTCGAAATGTAATTTTTGGTTGCATGAAGTAGGTTGCGTGATTTTTGGTATGAAGCACAAAAACGGGCAAAAAAACCGCGAGGGATAGGGGTTTCCAAGGCTGGAATGATGTTGCGGTTTGGAGGGATTTCAAACCGATATACATCCCGAAAGATATATGGCCACACTATCTTGAGCACGTGACATCTGAGCGGTTCACACGACGCTCACAGTTCGGTGCTGGCAACCGGAATCGGCCAATTCATGGCTCGGTGACAACGCACACTGGCGGCTCCATTCCGTTTGCTGCACATGCAAAACGGATGGTAAGATTAATTCAAATGAAATATATCATTAAATTAAGTTGTTAATATATCTTTTTTCATTATAGGCTGCGTCTCTTGGATGTGAGCCGAGCCCAATGGAACTATTTGTGGAGACGCACGTGAGGAGTCAAGACCGCCAAAAGGAGGCGCAACAGTTCGTTGATAATTGTGCTCAACATTTCGTGGTATGTTTGTTCAACCATTTTATTTTGTAAGTTATTATGTTTATTGAATTGAATATGATGATTACTTTTTTTATTTTCAGGAGACCTATAATAATCAGTTGAAGGAGAGATACGGGGACGATATTTTGACCCATCCGGAATTCAATCCGGATTTGTGGATGGAGGTTGGATCATCAGGTGGACCCGATAAAAATCGGGTTTACGGGCTCTCCAACACTACGGCCGACAACTTGTGGTCGACCCGTAGTGTTTCAACCGTTGGGAGCTCCCAGTCAATATCGAGCTCCCAATCTAAGGAGTTCGTGGCCTTGCAGCAACACACGGCTCAACTCACCGATAAATACGACCACCTATCAGCGAAGTACACACAACTCAAAGCGTCTTATGCACAACAAAGAGCGGAGTCTGAGCGAATCAAAGCGTCTCAAGCACAACAAAAAGCGGAGTATGAACAACAAAAAGCGTCTTATGAACAGCTTCGCGAAATGATCATGAACATGGCAACATATAGTGGAACATGTGCGCTTAATCCTTTTTGGCCGTATAACCACCAGCCTCCTCCTCCAGGATCTCCTCCTCCTCCTCCTCCTCCTCTAGCTCCACCTTTATATTAATTTGTAATAAACATTATTTATCTTTAAAACTTCATTTAATATTTTTTTTGAAACATATTCAATTTGTAATCAATATTATTTAACTTTGATTTTTTTTTATGTTTAATATAAATTTTATTTGCATAATTGGTTTTTATTACCATTAATTTATATAATTTTATATTATATATTCTAAATAATTTTTTAAAAACAAATTTAGAAAAAACTATTACCAAGGGTTTTACCGACGGAATTAATCCGTCAAGATCCGACAAAGAGCATTCACCAACAAGATTACCCGGTGAATTAATCCATTGGCATTTGACAGTAGCTGCCACATTTACCGATGAATTTACAGACGGATATATTCGGTCGGTATTTCATACACTCACCGACAGATTTACCAATGGGACGTAGCCGTCGGTAAATCAAGATATCACCGACGGAATAAAAATCCGTCGGTATATTTCAAGCGGGAATCTTTTTTTTTGGCGCGTAAATTCCGTTTGTAAAACCATCGGCAAATGGTTTTTTTGTTTTGCCGACCGATATAGTGATGGAATGGGGAATCACCGACGAAAGTAAAGCTGACGGACGCAATCCATCGGTGAGGATGTCGATAAATAAATCACCGACAAACTTCTAATCACACACCGACGGAATATGTTCGTCGGTAAAACTGTGAAATCTTGTAGTGTCATTGAAAAAACTTGTCATCTTGCATAGAGAGGAGGGTACATATCCAGACATCATTAACACCCATATAATTTTTTTTTCCAACACTAGTTTCCAAACAAATGTTTTTAGGTTTACTTTTAACACGCAACTCGCTAGCTTTACTACCAATTCAGGATTTTTAATTAGTAAGATTTTATTATCACACTTTTATTTGGCACTGGTTTGGTTACGAGGACTAAAAATTATGAACGAGGATAAGGTCTTTACTCCCATTTTCAATGAGGTTGAGAGTGGTACTATGATTGAAAGGGGAATGTAAGTTAAATTGTATTACCTTGAAAGATGACCAATGTTTACCTCTCTTCTGCTACCATCGCCATTGTTTTCAACAAAGTTGTCAATATGTGCTTGTGTTTTTTGTAATTGTGCTTATAGAGAGATCAGTAAACCTTTGGAGGTCACGTTACAGATGGTGGGCAAACCGCCATTTTAGCAAGGGAAAGCTAGCATTAGATATCGCTACAGGAAACTTTTATTTATTTGTTTGTTTATTTATTACTATTTAAAGGTCCCCCCCCATATGCATCCCAAGGAGTACAATGGTTTAGATGATGCACCCTAGTCCTTAACGAATGATCAAATCTCCTTGAAACATCGACCAAGGTCAAGGGTGGAGCCATGTTGAAGGCTTGGGTGTGCTATAGCCCATGTCAAGATTTTAATCCATTAATATATTAAAATATTGATGAAGGCTTAGGTGTAATAGATTTACTATTGAAGGCTTAGGTGCAATAGATGATAATGCCATATATTGATAGATTAAAATGAAAGGGGAGAGCTCTCAGCATTTTTTCACGGCTATGAGCCTGGTTTGTAGCAGAGGAGTGAGAAGCTCTGGTTTGTAGTGAGAGAAAGGACTCGCATTCAGTTGTGAGCCTTCGTTTCATCTAACTGTACAACATTTTCTTCTCCTGGCCTCTGTCCTCTTCACAGCTCTTCTTCGGTTAACACCACTGGACTCCTTCTCAGCGTTATTCGCCCCATGTGAGCAGTGTGTTTTTCTGGCACGGTGTAAGTGTATCCTTCTCAGCAGCTGGTCAGCCCACAGGGGACCGATGGCCCAATCCTCTAGGGGTGGTATCTGAGAGTCGAGAAGCTATTCGGGGGAGGGCAGGTGAAGCCCAAGCTATCTCCTCAACATGATACATCACCCCAGCATGAATATAATGTTATTGGTTCCTTTGAACCAGCTGTTGCAGTGCACACTGTCCTCAATAGGGAGGTTACTGAGAGATGTGAAGCTACTTGCAGGGAGCTTCCTCCTCAGCATGCAACCCACCATGCTTCGGGTGGTAATGTTATCACACTCTCTCGATGATTCTCCGGGTCCGACACAATTGGAAATGAAAACCCGAGACTGTTTCTTTTGTTGCTAAGCGTAATTATATGACACGAAGCAAAGGCTTGCATCCTTTGAATGATATTGGTCATGGTATCCTATTGGGTAAGAGTCGACGGAAATCTCGCTTGAAGACAACTAGTCATCCACCTATTGCTCGTACTGATTGTAGCTAATCTGTGTTTTATTCCTATATTGTGGTTCTGGGTTGATGAGCTTGGATGTCTGGCTTGAATTGGATATTAGTTAATTGTTCTGGTTTTGGAGCTTTTGGTGATTTGTTTGTTTTTATTCTTCTCTACTTGTAGAGGCATTCCGTTATGCCAAGTCCTTGGTTGATGTGGTTTTTGCAGTGGTCTTTGATGGTGTGTTGGTTGAGTTCTTCTTTAGCTCGGGTTCTTTGCAAGGTGTATGCTGGTGTGTCAGCCTCTTCCTGGTGGCTGTTGGTGCTATTCGGGCTGTTTCTTGGTGTTTGGCCGTGCTGGCATTTTAAGGTCTCTAGTTGCGTTTATGCTCTGCTATGGTTTAGGTTGTTTATGATGGGATTTATGTCTCCAGAGAGTTTGTTCCTTGTTTTCGTATATGTCTTCTCTATTTGCGAAGTTACACTCTACTATCGTTTAGGTTGTTTATTTTGGGATTTATGTCTCCAGGGGAGAGGGAGTTTGTTCCCCTGTTTTTGTATATGCTTGTACAGATTGACTCGCTAGTTTCAGTATTTGTTTCATTTTGATCTATTAATACACTTATATTTTGATTAAAAAAAACAAATGAAAGGGGAGCTCTTAACATATTTTATGATGATTTACATTGAATAAGAGCTCTTAAAGATATCTCAGTAAACCCTCTAGGCAAAAATCATAAATTAACTAAATTTATATAAAAATAAATTCTTAATTCTCGATCGTATTATCAGAAAATTCTGAAAATTTACGTGGAGCCTTCTAATATGATTTTTTATCTTGGGTTAAAATTTCAGAAGTTTTGGAGAAATTCAGAAATTTGATTAAAATCACAATTTGACCAGCTTTTATGTTAGAGCATAATTTTCAATCGACCATCGATTGAGCTGAAATTTTATGAGGAACCTTAAAATATATTGAATAAAATCTAGTTAAAATTTTAGGACAAACGGAGCTTGGTAGTGCTAATAAAAAAAATAAGGATCGCCAAATAGACAAAAAACTCATTAAGGGTAAAATGATTATTTTCCCTTAAAAAATAAACAAATCAGTTCTTACTTCTTTTTTATATGTTGCCAATGGCAAGGAAGTAGAATTGGAAAAGAAAGAAAAGAAAAGGCGATAGAGAAAAGAAAAGGGAAAACATATAAAAAAATCCAAATAAAAAAAAAAAAAAGTGAAAGAATAACCTTGTAAACTTACAAAATCCAACTTATAAAATAATAATTTAAGGAAGAATCAAGTGAAGGAAAGAGGAATTGAGAGAAAAAAAAATTTAAGTACTTTATTTTTCAGTTAACATGAGATTGTTATTTTATCCCGGTTCGGGGTTATTATAATATCAATTTAGATTTGATTATAGATAAATTATATTTCATAAAATATCAAAGAATATAACTTTAATTATGGGTTTTATTTTTACTTTCATCTTAATTTTATATACTTTCAAATTTATTTTTTAATATTTTAAGTAATGTATTTAAATTAAAACTTTGATGTTAACTTTATAAATTCTTGTATACTTAATATTGAAAATACAATTTATATATTTATTTAGTAGTCTATCGTCCTGGACCGAGGTTGTGTTTCAAGTGCCAATTTACTATGTTTTGAAATCATTAGAGCAAATAATTAATCAAGACACATTCTACAAAATTCTTGAAATTCTTTATTATCTTTCACAGGATATTGCGCTTGGCAAAACCTTTCAAGGTGGTCTACATGATTGTTCCTGCTGTTGCGAAGGAGGCTAAAACGATCATTTGAATGCAACAAAGCCTCTCTGCCTTTTAAGGTTGTTTTTTAAGATAATAATATCATCACAAGTTAATGAAACTTTGTGAAGAGAGGCACAATTTTAAGTTTTTGATCCTAAAGAATTCAGAGCACGGCATGCTGCAATGCTAGACAGAAGGGTGTATGTTGTGGCTGCTAACTATATGGTTTTTTTCCTTCATGTTTCCACCAGTAATGAAAATGCATGGAGATCTCCTTGAAACATCGACCGGTGTTGTGTTTCAAGTGCCAATTTACTATGTTTTGAAATCATTAGAGCAAAAATATGATAGCCAAGAACTCGATTTAGAACCCTATAGCAACTAAATTTGGATCGTTTTCTTCTCCTCTGTTTTGTTGCTCTTATTTGCAACAGGCGACTGGAAGCTTTAAACTAACAAAACAGCATGTGCACTTCATATGCATGGGAAAGACTTCAGGCATATTACAGAGGCGTACGGTGCCTTACAAAAGGAAAATGATAGGGCCTTGTTGAAGTTTCTGAAACAGCATAAAGAGTAATCCATCGAGATACATTTGCAATTCCAAGGAAGAAGAGAGCAGCATTCCTTTCAAGCTGGCATTCCCTTGAAAATACTCTTAGAGAAGTTTTTCGAGCAATCACCCAAACATAGCTGGGATCTTAAAAAACTTCAAATTCAACAGTACTTCATAGCCAATCCCTACATTATCTCAGTCCAAACATAGCTGGGATACTACTCCATTAGTTAGTTATATACCTGAATGGCTATTCAAAGCTAGACACAGATCGGGGGTTTAATTTGCCACACACAGTTGGCATCAAAAGACCTAGTATTAGGTACACAACAAACATAGTATAAACTAACCCCCAGGTGATCTGTCTCTTCAAAACACAAAACGGGGACAATCCATCTATTCTATGATCCATCTACCCTTGCGAAGGAATTCCCAGTACCTAGTCAACATGTGATCCTCTGGCACCACCCTGTCCCACCTCCCTGTGCAGAATATTGCATATGCATCAGCGGCATACCTGAACAATCAGACAAGAAATTCAAATGAGTCAGATCAGTTTGGAAAAACCATCAATGCAAATAGCTATAGTAGACAGCGAACTGAACAGAAATTTCCCTACTTTCCAACACCAGGCAGAAAGGTGACATGGGTACAGTCCCTCTTGCAAGTAAATCTCAGAAAGGCGCTTTATCTTCTCAGCCCTCGTGTTTTTGAAACCTAAACTGCGTGTTAGCTGGGCAATCTCGTTCTGGTCAACATTAGTGGTGGTCTTTGCATCAGGACACAGGGTGAAGAAGTCATTTAAAATTGGTCTGACCTGCAATGAGAAATTTCTTTGGGATTATGCTTTTTCTATGCTGATTTCCATTAATAAAAACAAGTAAGGATCTTACCTGGCCACCCGATGTGCAGTTTAATAGCATACAAATGACGAGAACTCTCCAAGGGTCATGGTAATGATTCTCTTGAAGAAGCTCGTGAGGAGATTTGGGCGGAATCCAACGGTTGTTGGGTCGTCTCCTGAGGTATGCCACATCACGCATTTGAGCAGCAGTGAGCCTGGGTGATCTCTTCCTCTTCTTCTTCTGAGCTTCTTCTTCCCTTTCGACTTTCTTGATGGAAGGTCGAGTGGAGGAGGCGGAGGAGGAAGCTTGCCCTGTCCCCCCTGAACAACCTGTAAAGGCGAATTCAGAAAACAACCCCATCACACGAGCACTGACTTCTACCGGCCGTCCATGACCACCTCCTGCTTTGCCATCACACTCGAAATCCTTCCTTTCCCTTCTTCTCTTCTTTTCTGCCCCACCCTCCATTAGATTTGATTTGATTTGATTTTGTTTCTCTAGGGCAAACCTTTTCATTGTATAGAAGAGGAGGGCAATAGGGTTTCTGTTTGTGCTGGTAACACACTCCCCTTGTTAAAGAAATATCGTTTCATATTCCAGGGCTTTCATGGAATTCCACTCTTCCTTTCTGCTAATTCCAAAATTGTAAAATCCAATATTTTCGTTTAGCCCGCCCATCCCATATCTAGAGCGGGAACTTTTATTAGTATTTTTTCTGTTCATTAATTCATTGCTCACTTGGGAGTTTATCGAGGGATTTTTTTTTTTGGTTAATCTTGATTTAGGGAAACCGAAGGAGAATATGGAATGATCACCTCCTTATTCAATTCAAATGCAATTACCTTAAGTAGAATTTTAATTAGAGTTATTATTAATTAGTTGGTTTATTCTACATCGCGATCCATCTTTTTTATTTTATAAACAAAATAAAAAAATTTTAAGATTTAAAAGTATAAGACCTGTGTGTGTTTTGTTGTAGTTATTATTATTATAGAAATATTAATAAATCCAACGCTCATAAAAATATACTTTTATCTTTTATATTATTATTTGTGTTTATTTTAAATTAAATTAATGGAATAATTATGAATGTTTACTCTGGAAATAACATGAAACTTTAAATAACCTGCAACCTTGTACAAATTGGATTAGATATAAAGTTATTTTTTAACCTAATATTGTAAAAGGTAAAGTATTAATATATATGAGAAGTAAATAAAATTAAACTGCGCAAGAAAATTATTTCATGGTAGAAGTTTTTGCTTAGTTGAAATAAAATAACAAAAATTAAGGCATAAAAATCCCATAAAATAACAAAAATGAAGGCAGAAAAATTGTGTCTGCGTTAATATTTTCATAGATTTAGTTTTAGCAGCCCTTTTTAAATTTAATTTCAATTTCCTAACCTAGGAAAGTGTAAGAGTCAGCGTGGGTGTAGTTTTTTGTAACCAAACTGGCAATCTAAAATCACGCCGACTAATTAATAAGTAGAATTTGGAAGGTCATCTCGGTTTCCCCACGCGATCAACTGGTAATTTATAGAGCATGAAATTCTTTGCGAAGAGCTAAAAATCTGTATCTCCGCTTTCCTGCGCTTTAAAACTCCAAAACCCAAGAAGAAGGGGAAAAGAAACCTCTCAATCTCAATTCACTATCAATGGCTCCAGCCTCATCTGCCTCTAGTTCAAAAGAAGAAGAAACCAACAAGTTTTCTCTCTCAGCAGAATCGATTTCTGAACAGGAGGATGGTAGAAAGACCGAGAAAGAAGCAACAGCGAAGAAACTCAAAAGAAACGTCAGTGGGGATACAGAAGATACTAAACGGAAGAAGAAGCAGCAGCAGCATTGCAATCCTGACGAGTCCGCCCTCTTTACAAGATTATGGTCTAAGGAAGATGAAGTTGCTCTGTTAAAAGGTATTAAAATCTTCGAGAACGTAGGAATACCTCAAGGTGAAATACCTCAAGGTGAAAAAAGAAGGAAAGTGGCGCCTTTGTTTTGTGAATACATTAAGGATGATATTCACTTCGACGTGTCTAGAAAACAATTAAACAGTAAAATATCTAAGCTTAAGAGAAAGTTTGAGGAAAATATGAAAGCTAACAGGTGCACTTTTGACAACTCACACAAGCAAAAGGTATATGATTTGTCAAAATTGATATGGGATGTGGAAGCAAAGGGGAGTAACGAAGTGATTGCAAAGGAACTCAAAGTTTGTGACAGTGATGAAGGGATCACAAAGAAACTAGAGGTACTGGAGTCTTATTTCGGGACGGATGGCAAGGAAACTGAGATGAAGAAGTATTTCATCTTAGGATTGAATTCGTTAGAGGGATCGAAAAAGAAAGAGATGATAAAGGAGTATTGGCAGTGGTTTCTTTTGCATGATGGATTTGGTTGGGAAGCAGAATGATATCATTAGAAAACATCATGATTTACTGAAGCCAGTTTATAAAACTTACTAAGATTACAAGCTTTTTTATATTTTTATTTTATTTCGATGTTGCTTTTGTTCTGAATGTTAATTTCTTTTCTGTGTTCGTGTTTTTATTTGGATATCAAGTTTGGTTCTTGTCGTGCTTGTTTTCAAGAATTGCAGCACTCTTCCCTCCTCTCTGCCCTCTGCAATTTTTCATCATATGCCACCCTTTCTTTCTAAGGGTACATTATTACTACTAGTTAGCTTGTAGCCGTTACCAATGAGAGAATGGCTGGTAAAACCCTTGAAGCTCATGCATGTTGGGTACATTATTACTATTAACTTGTTAGCTTGTAGCCGTTACCAATGAGAGAATGGCTGCTAAAACCTTGAGGTCATTACCTCATGTTTGTGACCCAAAGGTCACGACAACAGAGTAGTTCAAGAATCTTAAAATATTTCTAAATCTTGATGACTTTGTTAGATCACTAATAATACACGAAAGGGAGCTCGAGGATCTTGAGAGTTTAATTTTACAATAAAAAAAATGAGATCCTCATTTCTACACATATTGGTTATTGGATTAGGCTTGGTCCGTCCATAATAGACGGACCTGATTCAAGTTTTTAAAATAATTACTAAAAGAAATAACCGCTTCCTCTAATTATATATTAAGAGACATAACCTATATGAAAATGATAGTTTTTCATTGGTTGAATAATAGTTCTCTCTTTCTCTTCTTTCATTTTGGACTCTCTACATTGCTTTGACAAGATTTATAAAGACGTTCGGTACTATGAAATATCATTTTGATTTTAGTAATTGAAATGGCACTGAAATAATCGATTCGGGGATAAGAAAACTAATTTCCACAAGTAAGTTTTCTTTTCGAATCCACATTGGTAGTTTTCTTTTGAATCCACATTGATATCGAGCCATGATTTTAATTTTTTTTATACAAGTACATCATTCTTGTATAAACGTTAGGTGTAAATTTTATGTTAAAAGAATACTTCCATCGAAGTCTTGGACTTTATGTATACGCCATAAGAAGTGCTTAAACCTCGGACTTTTTTGATAAATTAGAATAAGGTTTGTCCACTGCGCTAGCTCTCGATAAAAGCTCTCAAACCTAAATGGAAATTTTTCCAATTAAGTCCCTTGAAAGATTAGTTGCTTTTGTTTTTGGTCATTAAATTTTTTTTTATTAGAGGATTTAAAATTATAATTGTAAGAAAAGTGCAAAAAGAGAAATTGGCTAAAAAAAATAAAAGCATGAAATATCAAGTCAAAGATTTTAAAATTAAAAAGGCTTTGTATTTTTAAAATTAGAAGTTATCATGGCAAAAAAATATGATAGCACAAATCTTGTAAAAATTTACATTGAAAATGACTTTGCTCATGAGTTTTGAACACTAAGAACTTCACAAAGTAAAATAGGGTTATTGAGAGGAGAAATCAATCACTTTAAGAAATTAGAGAAATTATGTTGGGGTTAATGAAACTCATAAATGTAGTGAAAATAACAATAACAAAATCTTTAGGAAGCCCAAGAATCTCGTTAGATAGTTTAAGGTTCATGCAAAGATTACTTCAAGATCATATCTTCTTTTTGAGGTTACATTAACTCTTGAAGGTTGTGTTGTCTCAAACAACAAGTTGTTCAATTGTTCAATCTTTAATAGTAATACACATGAACTATCAAATCAAAAATCTTCTAGAAACCCTTTTAGAAAGAGCGATTGATATGCCTTTCCTGCTAGTTCCTTTTTTTTTTTTAGGTATATCTTTATTTGACCACATCAAATTTTCCATCATTATCTTATCCATACAACAAATATGAGGCATAATATTCTATTTATAGGAAAAATTTTATAACCATATTAATCATTTTGCCCTTAGAAAAACATCACATTTATTATTTCATGATAGTTTTAAAAATTTATGCAATCAAATCTATACTTGATTTGTCTATGTCTAGAATTATAATCCTTTGTATAAATTACATAATAGTTTTTAATTTCTAAAACGTATTTACAATCAAGTCCCACTTAATTAATCATCCCAACTTAATTTCTAATTCCCTAAAAATAGACAAAAGACAAGAAACTCAGGCCCTATTTAATATTACAACCATTCAACCATCAACAAAACCTAATCATATTTGACTTTTGATATCCATAATCTTCCATCATGTATAAAAACACATTGATATGCATAATTTAATATATTGCATGCTTCAATCCTAGTTATTAGCTTTTGTGTAATTTTAAAATAATATTTTTAACATTTAGAAATATTAAATCAAACTCAATTTGATAATTTCTCAAACTTTATAACTTTTATTTAATTCATTTTCCTTGAAAAAAATCATTTTAAAGATTTCATAAGAAAATTAATCATATTAAACTTTTGATCGCGGAAAAGAAGGTAATACTTTTATAATTGAGTTTAGTAACTATGCTATTATTTGTTGGGATTAAATTATTCTAGGTAGGAGAAGGAATGACAGAGACCCATAGAGACTTGGGATGAGAGGGAAAGCAATCCGAGAAACAAGTTTATTCCTAGACATTATTATAAAGAACTATTTCAAGGATTGCAGAGTTTGACTCAAAAGTGTAAGAGTGTGGATGATTACCACAAGGATATAGAGATTCTCATGATTGGAGCCAATATTGTGGAGGATAAATAGGCTAATATGGTAAAACCCTTGAAGCTCATGCATGTTGGGTACATTATTACTTAATTATTGCTGGCACACCTGGTAGTGTTCAGCTCACCATGTCTGCTCTAGCAGCCATTGCGTCGCTACCCTGAGCTGCACCAGGAGCAGCGACAACTGGTAGCAAGAAGAGAAAAGAAGGGGAGGAATTTATGAATCTACCCTCGGTGCTTTTTTAGGGTTTTGGGATTTAATTTATAGAGAGGAGTTCAAGAATCTTTAAGAGATGTGTAACTGTTATTTGGTAGTTGAAAAAAGAATTAAAAAAATAATATGAAAAGGGTTTTATAAACAAGCTTGAAGAAGATTGATTTCACGCTGAGAAGCCTATAAACAAAGCTTTTATATTTGAAACTAAGATGCGTGGAGCATATGACTCTAAATATGAAAAAGGTAAGGTTAAGAGTTCCAAATATAGCAAAAGAGGAATAGAAGCAAGTAGTAGTGGACATAAGCGCAAGCATGAGAAACGCTGACGATAAGAAAGGAAATAATATGAATTGTTTCAATTGTGGTAACCCTGGTCACTTTGCTCGTTGTCATAACTCATTTTTTGGTTATTCCCAATTCATCTTTTTCTCTCTTAAAAAAATAGAATAAAAAAAAAAAAAAAAAATATATTATAAAAAATATAACAGGATGTCGAAGCGCCCTAAAGATGATTAAAAATTAGTTAAGGAGGTTCAAAAATACAAAGATTGAAATTTGACGGTATTTTGTTGACTGATGAGAGCGCTGTTGACAAAGAAAATTTAATTTGAGGAAGAAAAGTCCAAGATCAGATGTTTATGGACTCAATTAAATTTTATTGAACGTTTAATTGAATTTATGGAGGGTTTGATTGCAAAAAAAAATTGATTTTGATGTCAATTTAGGCTTTAATTGGAAAAAATTAAAATTCTGGGGTCAAATTATTATTTTTGAGAGTTAATTTGGTCAAATCAGGGGCTTAATTGCATAAATATTGAAGTTTGATGGTCAATAGGGACTTAATTGAAGAAATCCGAAACTAAGGACCAAAATGAAAAACACGCGTAAATAGAGGGGCTGCAATTAAACTAAATTTGGGGCTAAATTGAAGAAATTAGAAGTTTATTGATCAATTGAGGGTCAAATTGCATAAATTCAAGATCAAGGACCAAAGTGAAAAAGGCGGTCAACCGAGGCTGTTTGCTTTTTGGCAGGGATGCAATTGCATTGATTTTTAAATCAAAATGGCAATTAAAGACTCAATTGAACAAATCACAAATTGAAGACCAATGTGAAATCTGACATGTTTTTGCCGTCTTTTCCTTTCAAATAAACGGCGTGTTTTGTCCAAAACGACACCGTTTTCATACTATTCATTAAAAAAGAAGAAAAGCCCAAAACGGTGTTGTTTTTGAACGGCAATGTAGCCTTTCTTCTTCCCCGACGCACGAGGCGGGGAAGAAGAAGATTTTCCTCCCCTTGCTTTGTTCGTTCCCTCTTTCTCCAAAACCACCAAAAAAGGCGCCGGCTCAAAATACCCCACTTGCCTAGGTTCGGCCGAAAAGTTTTACCTTAACAAGGGAGGCCTTCCAGGGTGAAAAACGAAAGAAAGAAAAGAAGAGGAACAAGGAAAGGAGAGGAACCGGAGGGAGAAGAAAAAAAGAAAAAAGGAAAAAGCGGGGGAAGGGGGCGGGCCGCCACCGACCATTGGCCGCATTGTCGGTTCCCCACCTCTTTCTCTTCTTCCTTCTCTACTCACTTTGTCTTTGTTTTACCTATAAATACGTGAGGGGAGCATGAAAGAGGATTAGTAGGAGAGGGTTGAAAATACAAAGAAATAAAAAAATATTCCAAAAGTAAAAAATAATATTAAAATCCATTTTGGTATAAACTAAAAAAAATTAAAAAAATATTTTTATGAAAAAGTGGGGATTTTCTAAAGGTTAAAAAAGTCATATTGTGTTTTCCATCCCACCAAAAAATAATTTTAGCATGCATTTTGGCTTAATAACCAGTTATTGAAGTCAAGACATTGACCAAAATATCAAAAAAAAAAAAATTATTTTGTGTTGTTTTAGTTCGGGGATTACAAATTTATATGAAAATGTGTTCCGATATTAAGAATCACCACCATAAAACCTTAGGTTTTTACCCCGATAAGATAAATATTTCCTTATAGAGGAGGACTTTTTTTTAACCAGCAGATCGGACAATTGAAACCACAACAAGACTTTAGATTTTTCTTCCTCTTCCCTGGTGCTCTATTTGGGATCTTTTGCTTTCCTTTTTGCTTGCAATCTTTGAGACTAGTTAGGGTTTCTAGTGAGCATAATTCGTGGGACTCCCATTCAAATTTTCGATAAGAGACAAGGGACTCACCATTTCACTTTTAGTAGACCCATACATTTTCCTTGACGAGATGGACAATTTCAACAAGCTAATTATAATTTTTGATTGCACTAAGCCAAAGGTAATGTCCAACCACAATTATCCCTAAAAAAACTTTAATGATTTTCTTGTTTTTTTAAAAAATTTATCCATGTTTGGTTAAGAATATTAATTTATAAATTTTACAATTTCAAAGGAAAGTAGATAAATCGCCGTATTAAAATTTTTGTTTTTGTCAACTTAAAAAATTTAAAAATATATTTTTATGCAAACCCTTCCAAATGTCATCAAAAGCTTAAAAGTCATATTGTGACTTTTGATCCATAATCTTCCATCAGAAAAATATATTGTTAGCATGCATTTTGGCTTTAATCTAGTTATTAGCTTTTGTTGTAATTTCAAGATAATATTTTTAACATTTAGAAATATTAAAACAAACAATAAAATTATTTTTAACTTTTATTTTTATTTTCCTGGAAATTTTCAAAAATTTATATGTAAAATCTATTAAACTCGATATTAAAGAAGTAATATTTTCTTTTGACAACATAGAGCAATTATTTGTTGGGATTAAATTTTTCAGGTAGGAGAAAGAATGATTTCCTTGGATGGGAGAGGAGGACTCGGGGTTTTTTAAACAAGTTAATAGATCGACATATTAGGAAACCACAACAAGACTTTAGATTTTATACCACAAGGACAACAAAACAGTGGAGCTTACCTTAGGGTAGGCGGTTTGAGTTGGGATGCTAATGCCTTCCAATTTAGGTGAAGGATTTGATGGTTATAATGGTATTTTGTAGGCCATCATATTCTCAATGCTTCTGAGACTAGCGGTTCAAGGGTTCCTAGTGAACCATGGGTCCCATCCATTAGCGTGGCACATGACTCATCCATTCAAATTTAACTTCTCCATAGAAAGTACTCAATAGACATATACATATACCATATTTCCTACATATTTACATATCATATACCCATACATTATATCATTAAAGTGGCAATTCTACAACTAGTACATTCGCTCCTCCCACAAAATAGACAATTGCCTAAACATGTGAATACACAGTTCTTTTAAAAAATATATGGACCGTGGATTGGGATTTCCTACACACCTTGATTGTGCGTTGTCTCTGTTATAAAAGCAAAATGGATCCAAGAATTATAAATAATCTAAACATGATGATAATAAACAACTACAAGAATAATTATCTTTACTTTCTTTTACTTTTCATATGTATATTACAATCCTTATTATTTTGACCACACGTGTTATCCTTACTCATACCGCCCCTCTCTTTATACCCGCTATCCATCTAGGATGCCTTATTAGCGACAAATTAATTGTAACAACTGGACCTTTTCATAGTAAAAAATTTGGTGGAATTTGTTTTGTAAGTCAGTTTCAGGAGTCGATACATTTACATGGAATAATGTTCATTTATGTGGATAAAGTAAATACATTACATTCATTTGCAATGCACAACTCATATAGGGTAAAAGTAAATCAACATCCTATAAAGGTGACACAATACACATTCTCAATTATTTAGGGTTTATTGTAATAGAATTCATCTCTTAGTGTAGTGCATACTCATGTGATTTCACAATACAACATTCTCATAAAAGAGAATATCACATACAAACATTCACCACATCATGTTTACAAGATTTTTCTGCGTAATTCCATTACAATTTTTTTTGCAAGACTTTAAAAATGGAAAATGGCAAAATCTTCATCTAATTCGTTTTTTTTTTCTTTTTTTTTAAAAAATTAAATATTACTACCCAAAACATACTATTACATACCACCTTTCAAAATATATGAACCCGGTTGCATGCTTCACTTATCCTAGTTATTAGCTTAAAATTTTGTAAGTTTTAAAATCATCATTTTTAGCATTTGAAATATCAATAACTCTTAAACTCAAGCATGTTTTATAATAACAAGTTCTATAACTTAAATATACATTTAATTTATCGTAAATTTTCATCTTAACTGTGGTTCATCACTTAAATCAAAGGATTGATTGATGAGTTTAACTTCTGAAATTAAGAAGACAAAGAGAGGGTTAAGCTTAGAAAAGAGATGCTTTAAGGGTTCATAAGAAAATTGAATCTTAAACTTAGCAGTCATTGGGTCAAATCCGAGTTGTAGATCTTGGATTTCAATTGGGTTTATATGGCTAATGGTAAGCTAAAACATGGGCCTAAAACATTCATAGGGGCCAAAGGGCCCTCTGTTTGGAAGTCCAAATCTTAGCAAAAAAAAGGAAAAAAAAAAAAAAAAAAAAAAAAAAAAAAAAAAAAAAAAAAAAAAAAAAAAAAAAAAAAAAAAAAAAAAAAAAAAAAAAAAAAAAAAAAAAAAAAAAAAAAAAAAAAAAAAAAAAAAAAAAAAAAAAAAAAAAAAAAAAAAAAAAAAAAAAATAATGGAGAGTAGCCGGATCGTCCCGCTGCCCAAATACTATTCAGTGTTCAGCCCATTTCTCGAGTTCTAGAAGTCCAAATGAGCTGATTCTTTTTTTGTTGGAAAGCTGTGACAATTTCCTAGAACTTTCATGCTGAAAATCTGTTCAAATTCTGACGTTAGCAATGATGTTTTATTCAGACAAGAAGATAAGGATTGTCACCAAGTCAAGATGTGGCCACCCACTCAACAATTAGTCATCAAATCAATAGTTTCAAATTTTGGCCTATAAAAGGAGGCATTTGCCATGCATTTAGACATCTTAGTGTTCAGATCAAGATCTTGCTCTTTCTCTCTTTCTTTATATTTTGTAATGTTCAAGTTTTATTCCATGCTATATTTTCCTTAATCTCTTGTTTATGCTTTTCATTTCCTTTACTATACTTATATAATTATGTTCTTATCTTATTTATTTATGTTTCTCTTATTCATAATGTTCAACTAAGTTTATTATGTCAAGGTGAAAAGGTTACACTAATGGTGTAAGAATAAGTATAGTATAAATTCAACATGGACTTTAATGTTTGATACTAACATGTTTTATATTTATTATCTTGCTCACTCTTAATACCTTGCTTGTTAAATGATTAATCTAGATTTGTGTTGAACAACCCTTGGTACAACAAATACTTGGCACTTTCATAGCCCAACTGTATGGTATAACCGACACCTGTGCTATGAAAGAAACTTGATTTGTTGTTAATATAAGTTATCACCATGAATACCTGATAATATTTACAAGTATTGGCATTACTCGAATAAGATAATTAATGTAATCATGTTAACAATTTATAATCTGAGTGGAACCTCCTTTGTGTGTGGTTTTCAGTCAAGTAATAAAAAGAGTTCTATACTGTACTTGTTTGAAATACCATTAGTGGATCCTCTAACCTGACAATTATTTTATTCTTATTTAATCCTTATATCAGTATCACATCTCAAAGCTCTCTTCAACTCATTTTCTATTATTATCTATTTTTTTTAATTTATAGTTTATACAGTTAACCACCTCCTTGTGGTTCGACCTCGGTCTTGCCGGGTTATTTATTACTTTGACACTCCTACACATAGGAGAAGACATCAACTCTTTGGTCGTGTCAAGTTTTTGGCGCCGTTGTCGGGGAGGTAAATTCTTGTATAAATTACGAAGTTTATTTTATTTTCTCTTTTCACTTTTCTTACATCTAATTTATAGTTTATACAGTTAACCACCTCCTTGTGGTTCGACCTCGGTCTTGCCGGGTTATTTATTACTTTGACACTCCTACACATAGGAGAAGACATCAACTCTTTGGTCGTGTCAAGTTTTTGGCGCCGTTGTCGGGGAGGTAAATTCTTGTATAAATTACCTAGGTTTATTTTATTTTCTCTTTTCACTTTTCCTTATATCTAATTTTTGTTTTTTTCTTTGGTTTTCTTCTTCCTTTTATTCTCTTCCTACACGTGCATGAGAGTTTGGTCACGTACATTAAGTGGTAGACTTTGTAGGGTATCCTCATTATTTTCAGAAAATATAGCCGAAGAAGATAACTAACAAACCTCATAAGGAATGGTTAATGAGACCCATCGTTTTAATGCGACGACTAATTCAATTTCTAACCTTCTTTTCATGTCATGGCTTAGATTTAGAAAATCCATACTTGCATTTAATATGGGGTCTTTGTGAAACTCCTATTACTTAAAATCTTGCGATGAACTCCACAAGATTAAAGCTCTTCCTTTCATTAAAAGCTTTATAAAGACCAAAACATGGCTACAAAATTTAAGACCTAGATCCATTGTGCTTGGGATGAAATGCAACAACAATTTTAAAAGAAGTTTTTTTCTTTTCAAAAAAAAAACTCTTTCAAAAGACAAATCACCACATTTACTCAAAAGCCGGGGAGAAAAAATATCTAATTTTGGATAGGTATCAAGATTTCACATAACAACTTGCCCTCATCATGGTTTTGAAACATGGAGATTGGTTTCACATTTTTATGAAGGGTTAACACCTAGAGATAGGCAAATGGTTGAATTGATGTGCAATGGAACTTTTGAAGATTAAAAGACCCTAATAAGCAAGCAATGGAGTACCTAGACTTGCTAGCTGAAAATGCTCAAAATTGGGACACTACAAGCACTTATGAGGCACCAAGTAAAACTCAACCTCATACATCTAGTGGAGGTATATACAACCTTAGGGAAGATCATGACCTCCAAGCCAAATTTGCATCTTTAGCTAGAAAAGTCGAGGCACTAGAATTGAAAAAGAGTGGTCAATTAAAATCTGTTCAAGACATTGTGTGTCATTGAAACCAAAAATGAACACTCAACAAATGATTGTTCAACTTTGCCTTCTTTTAGGGAATGCCTCCATGAACAAGCCTATGCTTTAAACAGTTTCTAAAGGCTCAATCATAACCCATACTCACAACACGTTTAACCCCGGTTGAGAATATCACCCAAATTTCGAGTTGGAAGAGTGTATACCAGCCAATGACAATGCACAAACTTCCGCCCATCGTTTCAAGCACACTATAATTTCTAAAATTCTCATGGATATGCACCTCAACTTCCAACCTCTTCAGATTTTTCAAAAGAAAGGTAAGTTTCCATCTCAACCATAGCAAAATCATGCCAGGCCAAACAAAGGAGTCAATCACAATTCAAATCTTTGAAGCCCAACACATGGTCAAGGATCAATCATACCTTTTTGGATGCTGTTAAAAGGTTATTGAAAAACCCACCTCTTGAACCTTGGTGCGTAAAGTTTTCGAAAGAGTAAGGAAGGGGTTGAACCTAAACATTGCAAAGAAAAGACTGATTCCCCGCCATCACTTCCATTTCCTCATGCCATGACCAAACAAAGGAAAGTCAATCACAACTCTGAAATCTTTGAAACCTTCAAACATGTAAGGATTAATATACCTTTGTTGGATGCTATTAAAAAAAATATTTTTACGTTAATTAATTTAAGAATAGGGTGCGGGGGGGAAAAAAGAAGGGGGGAAAAAAGAAAGTATTTTGAACAAATAAGTGTCATTCTTCAGAACAATAATGCTTTGAAATATAAAGACACTGGTTATCTTATAATTTCTTGCTTTAATGGGGAACATAAAATTGAAAGAGCCTTACTTGATCTTGGAGCTAGAGTGAATTTACTTCCATATTCAGTTTTTCAAAGTCTCAATCTAGGTGAGTTAAAACCAACTTTTGTAACTCTTTTACTTGCTGATAGATCTGTAAAATTGCCTAGAGAAATAGTTGAGGATGTGTTAGTACAAGTTGATAAATTCATTTACCTTGTAGATTTTGTTGTCTTAGATACACAACCCGTTGAAGCATGTAATTCAATTCCTGTCATTTTAAGACGTCCATTTCTTGCAACTTTTAATGCATTGATTAACTATAGGAATGGACTAATGGAGTTATCATTTGGACACATGACATTGGAGATGAATATTTTCAACATTTGCAAGCAACCTGGAGATGATAATGATTTACAAGAAATGGACTTTATTGAAAAATTAGTTCATGATCAATTTCAAACCACTTCCAGTGAAAATGAGATTGATGAATCTGACAATTTACAAATGATCTATTTTTAGGAAGAATCAAAGACTTGTAATTGGAGACCACAAATTGAAGAATTACCACCATGATCAATTGAGTCCATACCTTCAAGTGCTCAACCACCAAAACTTGATTTGAAGTCGTTACCATTCAATCTTAAATACTCATTTTTAGGAGAAAATGAAACCTTTCTAGTAATAATCTCTTCCAAACTTAATGCACATCAAGAAGGTAAGTTATTACAGACTCTGAAAATGCACAAAAATACATTAGGATGGACCATAACTGACATAAAAGGAATTAGCCCTTTGATTTGTAAAACATGGTTTATTTGGAGGAAAATGCTAAACCCTCTAGAGAAATGCAATGAAGGTTTAATCCTAATATGAAAGAAGTAGTGGAAAATGAAGTCATTAAGCTTCTAGATAATGGAATCATTTATCCTATTTCTGACAACAAATGGGTAAATCCTACCCAAGTTGTACCTAAGAAGTCTGGAGTCACTGTGATAACAAATGAGAAAAATGAGTTAATTCCAACTAGGACTATTACTGGTTGCACATACGCATTGACTATAGGAAACTTAATTCAATGACTAGAAAAGATCATTTCCCTTTACCTTTCATGGATCAAATCTTAGAAAGAGTTGCAGTTCATGAATTTTATTGTTTCCTAGATGGTTATTCAGGTTACAATCAAATTGAAATTGTATTGGAAGATCAAGAGAAAACTACTTTCACATGTCCATTT
The DNA here is from genome assembly GCA_015852605.2 of Populus deltoides. Lineage (NCBI taxonomy): Eukaryota > Viridiplantae > Streptophyta > Magnoliopsida > Malpighiales > Salicaceae > Populus > Populus deltoides. Next base: position 18,601,843 of record CM027583.2, on the reverse strand, counting down.
GGTACTTTTGCATATCGAAGGATGCCTTTTGGATTATGTAATGCACCAGCCACGTTTCAAAGATGCATGCTTAGCATATGCAGTGATATAGTTGAATGTTTTCTTGAGATTTTTATGGATGATTTTTCTGTTTTTGGTGATTTATTTGATGATTGTTTGACTAACTTAGAAAAGGTTTTGAGCATGTATGAAGAGAAGAATCTTGTACTAAATTAGGGAAAATGTCACTTTACAAACGACATTGTACTTGGTCACATTGTTTCATCGAAAGGAATTGAGGTTGACAAATCTAAAATTGAGTTAATTGCTAACTTGCCAACACCAAAATCTATTAAAGATGTTAGATCATTTTTAGGACATGTTGGTTTTTATAGAAGGTTCATCAAAGATTTTAGTGTAATATCTAAGCCATTGAGTAACCTTCTAACAAAGGATAATAGTTTTTTAATGGACTGAACATTGTGAAGAAGCCTTTGTTAAACTTAAAAACTTGCTTACTTCTGCTCCTGTCATTCAACCTCCTAATTGGTCAATACCTTTTGAAATAATGTGTGATGCTAGTGATTATGCTGTGGGTTCTGTCTTGGGATAAAGAAAAGATAAGAAACCTTATGTAATTTACTATGCAAGTAAAACTTTAAATAGTGTTCAAATGAATTACACCACAACTGAAAAAAAATTACTTGCAGTAGTATTTGCATGTGAAAAATTCAGGTCTTATCTTGTTGGCTCACATGTTGTTGTTTTTAGTGATCATGCAGCATTGAAATATCTTCTTTTAAAAAAGGATTCTAAGGCTAGATTGGTGCGGTGGATTTTGTTACTTCAAGAATTTGATATCACAATCAAAGACAAGAAAGGCACCGAAAATATTATTGCAGATCATTTATCAAGATTAACAACAGATTCGAGATCTGACATCACACCAATCGATGACTACTTTCCTGATGAATCTTTATTTTCTGTCTTTACAATGCCTTGGTTTGCTAATATTGTTAATTTTCTTGTTTCAGGACAATTGCCAACTCATTGGAGTACCCAAGACAAAAGAAAGTTCTTGAACGAAGTGAAGAACTTTTATTAGGATGACCCTTATTTATTCAAATATTGTCTTGATCAAATCTTTCGAAGATGCATTCCTGACAATGAGGTAAGTAGTGTCATTAAATTTTGTCATTTTGAGGCATGTGGGGGTCTTTTCCCATCAAGAAAGACAACTGCAAAAATCTTACAAAGTGGATTTTACTGGCCCACCATGTTCAAGGACTTACATGCATTCTACAAGACTTGTGAAAATTGTCAAAAGTTGTGATCTATTTCAAAACATCACATGATGCCTTTAAATCCTATTCTTGTCATTGAGATCTTTGATTGTTGGGGTATAGATTTCATGGGTCCATTTCCTCTATCATTTGGTTTCTTATACATATTAATCGCAGTAGATTATGTTTCAAAATAGATAGAGGCAATTCCAAGTCGAAACAATGATCACAAAACAGTGATGAAGTTTTTGAAAGAAAATATTTTGAGTCGGTTTGGAATATACATTTCTGCAACAAGTCATTTGAGTCTTTAATGAAGAAATATGAAATCACACACAAAATTGCCACCCCTTATCACCCTCAGACAAGTGGACAAGTAGAGCTTGCTAATAGGGAGATCAAATAGATCTTGGAGAAAATAATGAACCCTAATAGGAAAGACTGGTCTTTAAGACTTAATGATGCACTTTGGGCTTATCAAACTGCTTATAAAACATCATTAGATATGTCACCTTATAAACTAGTCTATGGAAAACCTTGTCACTTGCCTTTGGAACTTGAACATAAAGCTTATTGGGCTATTAAAGCTTTCAATTCAAACCTTGATGATGCTAGTCAGCTGCGAAAATTACAAATAAATGAGCTTGAGGAAATAATAAATGATGCATATGAAAATTCAAGAATTCATAAAGCAAGAATCAAAGAGTTTCATGACAAGAAAATACTGAGAAAAATATTCAATGTTGGTCAAAAAGTCTTGCTTTATAATTCTCGACTCCATTTATTTCCTGAAAAACTAAGATCAAGATGGAGCGGTCCTTTTATTGTGAAACATGTGTATCCATATGGGGCCTATGATATTGAGAATCCAAAGAATGACAATGTTTTCAAGGTAAATGGGCATCGTTTGAAAGCTTATTTTTACAATTTTTCAGTTGAAAATGATTTTATTGAATTGAGTGATCCTGTATATAAAGATTGATTCTTTTTCTCACATTGTTTTGTGTTTTGTTTTGGTGTAACTTTTGTTTTGCTAGTCTCTCTCACCCTGGTTAAATGACGGATAACGGTACTCCGTGACTTAAGTCGGTTCTTTCAGTTTCCTATAATCACTGATATTTGTATATATTTGTGCAATTTTTTGCTCTTTCTCCCTTCTTTGAATCTCTTCTCCAATTCTCATTTGAAAATGGACGCCACTCTTGAAAAATTGAAAAAATATTTTCCCATTTTGCCTCCAAATGCAATTGTAAAAATTTACCGTGCTAGGTGTGCAAGATTAAGGTTGTTGACACGATCAAAAAGTTGATGTCTTATCCCAAGTGCAGGAGTATCAAAGTAATAAATAACCCGGCAAGATCGGGGTCGAACCACAGGGAGGTGAACTATATAAATTATAAATAACAACAACAACAACAACAACAACAACAACAGCAATGATGATGATGGTGATGATGAGTTAAAGAGGATTTTGAGATGTAAGATTAATGTGAAGATTAAACAATGATAAAAACAAATGTCAAGGTTAGAGGATCCATTAATAGTATTAGAGATAAGTAACGTATAAACTCTTTATAAATTATCAACATGATCATATTAATCATCTTATTTATGTAACACCATACTTATAAATTTTATCAAGTATTCATGATGCTAACTTATGTTGACAACAAATCAAGTTCCTCTCATAACAATGATGTCGGCCGAAGACTATGAAGGATCAAGTATTTGATGTACCAAGTGTTATACAACAAAAATCTAAATTAACCATTTAACAAGCAAGGGATTAAGAATTAATAAGATAAAAATGATAAGACATGTTAATAGCAAGTTGTTTAGGATATAAGTATTAAAGTCCATATTGAGTTTATATTATACTTATTCTAACACCATTAATGAAACCTTTTCACCTTGACATAATTAACTTAGCTAGACATTATGAAGAAGAAAAACATAAATAAACAATATAAGAACATAAACATGATATAAGTTAACTAAGTATAGTAAACGAAATGAAAAGCATGAACAAGAGATTAATGAAAGCAAAACTTAAGCATTACAAAAATATAAAGAGAGAGAGCAAGAACATGATCTTGATATGAAGAACCAAGATTCCTAAATGAATGGAAATGCCTCCTTTTATAGGATAAAATTCAGAACTATTCATTTGGTAATTGATTATTGATGTAGTGGCCAACTATTGATTTAGTGGACTTAGTGGACACCAGCACTCAAGCATTTTAGCTGGACTAAATGACATTGATGCAATCAGCATTTGGCAAAGTGTTCCTCGTAAAAGTTATTGGAAATCATCTTATCTTTACATCCATACAATTTTAGATTATTTGGATCACTAGAGCTCGAGATATGGCTAAAATACTGAGTAGTGCTTCTGGTGGATAGCCCTCAAGCTTTTATCTGGATGAAATGTCCTTGCTAACATCCGAATTTGAGCAGGTCTTATTCATGAAAGTTTTTGAAAATTGTCTTATCCTTCCACCCACCAACTTTGACATCATTGTTCCTTCTAGAACTCCATTTATGGGTAAACTTCTAAGCAGTGTTTGGGCTGGATTGTAGAGCAGATTCTGACTTCTCTTTTGTGGCCAAACTTTGAATTTGAAAACGGAAGATTTGGGTCTTCCACTATTCATGAACATTATAGGCCTATTTCTTAGCTTTCTATCCATATAAATCAAACTGAAATCTAATATCTACAGCTCCAGATATGACCCAATAACAAAACAGTGTTCCAATTTGAATTGAATCAGTATCTCCTTTCTAAGCTTAGCCTTTTATTTGTCTTTTCACTTTCAATAGTTAATCACATCAATCAATCCTTTGAATTGTGAGATATGTCTACATTTAAAATGAGCATTTACCATAAATTAAAGCTATCTTATATTATCAGACTTGTTATTATAAAACATGCTCTGGTTAAGGAGTTATTGATACTTCAAGTGCAAAATGATGATATAAAACCTTGATAAAAATGCACTTTTAAGTACTAATCAGTTGTTAATAAATCGTGGAATTCCTGAAGATATTCGCTGGCTGATTGAAGCAAAGGTACGATTATCAGATGAGTCCTCTAATTCTTTCATTTCATACATGTCTGGAACAGGTAAATGCACTTTTGCAAAGAAACATAGAGTTTTTAGAATCTGCAAATCATCTTGGTCAGGTACTAGCTAAGAGAAAGATTCATTTAGTGTATGGGGGAGGCAGCCTTGGGTTAATAGGGGGTGTGTCAATAGCTGTATTTTTAGAAGGCAGTCAAGTTTTGGGGGTCGTCTTCAAAGCTTTAGCAAAAGGGGACATCATTGGAAAAAAATTGGAGAGGAACTACAAGTCTCCACAATGTCTGATCGAATGAATACAATGTTTAACCATGCTGACGCCTTCATTGCCTTACTTGGTGGTCTGGGCACATTGGAAGAGATCTTTCATATTTTATTTTGGGCCCAACTTCACATTCACCATAAACCTATAGGTTTGTTAAATGTTAACGGTTTTTATGATAATTTGTTGTCTTTTCTTGATCAAGTTGTGGAACAAGAATTTCTAACATCTTCGGTATGACAAATTATAATCTCTGCTGCTACTGCTGAACAATTGATTGACCAACTACAATCTTTCATCCCTGTCATTGATCCCTGCATGAGTCGCATAAATTGGTCAACTAAGAAAAGCCGTAAAAAGCTTAGATTAGATTTGAGCCTTCATTTGTGAAACCTTGTGTCTTTTGGTTTTATTAATAACATATTATTTTGTTTTGTTATTTCTTATTTTTGTTTCAGTATGTTTCAGGTTTGTCAGTGTTCGCTGTTTCAGGTGATGTCTTCTATTCTCTATCTTTTCACCTTAGGACGTTGAGGACAATGTCTCGTTTTGGTTGGGGGAAGAGGGTAGTAGTTGACATAAAAAAAACTAACTTACTAATTGTTTTTGCTATTATTAAAACCATTTGACAAAACTGTTATTAGGATAGCAGAGTAAGGAGGAATTTTATTGACTCTTGAGACGCATTTTAGTAAACATTCTTATCAAGGTTTATCAGAATACTTCTTAAAATATTCAGGTTTACAAACTCTCACATTGTTATTACTTGATTCTGCTCATATACTTATTTAACAAGTATTCTTAAACCTTCATTTTCACACACACACTTTAACATACGATTGTAGGTTGCACATTGGATTATTACATTATTTATGTTCTTTTGTTAAAGGTAACAACTAAGGGAAAGGGATAGTATATATTTTCCTTAAAGAAAAAACAAACAAACAAATTGATAATATTGATGATAATAAAAACGTAGATAAGTTTGGTTTTGTAGCCTCCCTAACCTAAGCAATTAAGCCCGAAGGGGTATTTTAACACCTAATACCCTAAAATCAACTGACTTTGGAGCTATTGGCCCAACGCTTGTTACATGGGTTAAGGAGAAAAGTTTAAGGGAATCAAACACTGCACTATCTACATATCACTATCTGCAACCCGAGTTACTAAGCTCGTAGGGGTGTCTTAACACCTAATGTCCCAAGACCAACTGGTTTGGGAGTCATTAGCTGAAAGCTCGTTACATGGGTTAAAGATGCATTGTGTTTTAAGTTATATATATATATATATTAAAAAAAAGAAAAAAAAATAATAATCCCAACCCAAGGAAGTTAATCTTAAACATTAGAACAAAAATTTTGTTTTCTTCCAAGTAAAGCCCCATAACTATGTGTTGATATATTAAGCAATGATATTTTGTTCAGACAAGAAGATAAGGATTGTCACCAAGTCAAGATGTGGCCACCCACTCAACAATTAGTCATCAAATCAATAGTTCCAAATTTTGGCCTATAAAAGAAGGCATTTGCCATGCATTTAGGCATCTTGGTGTTTAGATCAAGATCTTACTCTTTCTCCCTTTCTTTGTATTTTGTAATGTTCAAATTTTATTCATGTTATATTTTTCTTAATCTCTTGTTTATGCTTTTCATTTCCTTTACTATACTTATATAATTATGTTCTTATTTTTTTTATTTATGTTTCTCTTATTCATAATGTTCAACTAAGTTTATTATGTCAAGGTGAAAAGGTTACACTAATGGTGTAAGAATAAGTATAGTATAAATTCAACACGGACTTTAATGTTTGATACTAACATGTTTTATATTTATTATCTTGCTCACTCTTAATACCTTGCTTGTTAAATGATTAATCTAGATTTGTGTTGAACAACCCTTGGTACAACAAATACTTGGCACTTTCATAGCCCAACTGTATGGTATAACCAACACCTGTGCTATGAAAGAAACTTGTTTGTTGTTAACATAAGTTATCACCATGAATACCTGATAATATTTACAAGTATTGACATTACTCGAATAAGATAATTAATGTAATCATATTAACAATTTATAATCCGAGTGGAACCTCCTTTGTGTGTGGTTTTCAGTCAAGTAATAAAAAGAGTTTTATACTGTACTTGTTTTAAATACCATTAGTGGATCCTCTAACCTTGACAATTATTTTTTCCTTATTTTATCCTTATATCAATATCACATCTCAAAGCTCTCTTTAACTCTTTTTTTGTTATTATCTATTTCTTTATTTATAGTTTATACAGTTAACCTCCCTGTGATTCGACCCTGGTCTTGCCGGGTTATTTATTACTTTGACACTCCTACACTTAGGAAAAGACATCAACTTTTTGGTCGTGTCATCTATTACAAAAACAACATAGATATAAGAATTGTAAATAATCTAAACATGATAATAAACAGCTAGAAGAACCTATCATTACTTTTTGTTATCAACTGAAAATGAGTACATTCCCTCTTCTTCTCATATGCATTGTACAATCCTTATTATTTCGTTAAGTGTATTATTCTCACTTCTATGCCCCAACCTCTCCATAGGAATTGTAGGGCCAAAATTTAAATATTGGTTGGGTTTAATTACTTCACTTTAACCCAATCATCCACCTTGAATGCTTTTAGTCGTAGTTAATCACAACATCTAAAACTCGGTCATCCGTCTCAGAAGCCATTAACCAAAACTAATCACAAAATCAAATTTGTCATCTTTTATGGATACCATTAACCGAAGTCAATCATCATAATTAACTCGGTCTTCCATCTATGATGCGAACCCTAGTGGAATTTAATGGAATTCGCAACCCCAAGATCAATTTAAGCCAAGTTTGTTGAGATTTGAATGAGCTTATCACAATAGAAGACTTGCTCCAAGGCAACAAGACTATAAACCAACTCGATCACAACGTCAACACTTGGAAACAAGCAAAAAAAGTATAAATTCACAACAAAGAATGGTCAATTCTTTGAAGAGTTGAAAGTTCAATCAAGAACCAAGATTGAGCAACCAAAAGTCGGCTACAATGCTGAACATATCATCAAAAGTCTGCCCTAAAATTATTCCTAAAGAGTATTTAAACTTCAAGCCAAAACCCAAGTTTTCCTAATAGGTCTCACATAAGCCCAATTTAAATAATAATCAACCCAAGCTAAAACTAACCCAAACTAATTAAAATAAACAAGTCTAAGACCCAAATAAAATGTCTCCTCTTAAAATAAATAAAGTTTGATAGCCCAACTAATTAAATAAGACAAGTTCATTGTTTTTGTATTTTGTCTGGCAACAACAAAAGTCCAATTTAAAATGGATGGTTCTCTATCGTCTCAATGAATTAGAAGGTGTGCTATATATCGTTGGAAATGTATGGAAGTCTAGTTTCCAGCCCGACTGAAATCACATCAAAATTTTATCTGTAGCTTCAGTTATGACCCAAAGAGTAACGAAAGGTCAAACTGCCCGAATCTAGTCTTCTTCTCCCAATCCTTATGCAATGGTCTTGGTTCCACCAACAAGCCCCTCTTGAACATGAATCAAATTAATCAAGGCTTGCTATTTATTATTACAAATCCTCTTGAAGTCCATTGAAAGCTTCTTTGAACTTCTTAGCCCTAAGCCTAGTAACTGGACCAACTGTAACCTCCAATGGATCCTTTGATGGTTGGATCGCATCAATCTAGGATGCCGTTAGCCAAAGCTAATCATCATATTCAACTTGAACATCCCTCTAGGATGCCATTTACCTAGACTAATCATCAGCCCAACCCAGCCTTCCATCTAGGGTGCCATTAGCCGAAACTAATCATCAACGCAACCCGACCATCAGTCTAGGATGCCATTAGCCAAAGTTAATCATCAATTTATCTCGGCCATCCCCTTAGGATGCCATTAGCCAAAGCTAATCTTCAAACACAACATGTGTAACAACTCCCATGTCTATACCGGGATAAAAGCAACAATCTCATGTCAACCGAAAACAGAGTAATTATAATTTTTTTTTTTACTTTCATGGTCTTCGTATTAACATCTACTGAAATTTCACCAAGGTCCCCCCTTATACCGGAAGGTTCCAAGTTATCGACATGTAACCTGTTTACACTTCTAGTAACTCGCGTCTCATAACTCAATCCCGACCCCATTAACCCGGTTTTCAATTCTACAAATATTATCACACCGACCAACCACAATATTTATGATACACATTATATAACAAAATATTATTGTGGATTGATAAAAATATAAACACATAGACATTAAATATGGTTATATGAACTACAGAGCTAAGTTTATTCATTCAAGTTTAGACCTTAATTATACTGTAACATCCCCCATTTCTGGGATAAAACAATAATCTCATGTCAATAGAAAAACATAGTAGTTATTTTTTTTTTGTATATATATATTCATGGACTTCGTATTAACATCTACCGGAATTTTGACGGAGTCCCCCCTATATTGGAAGGTCCCAAGTTACCGACATGTAACCTGTTTACACTTCTAACAGTTCGCATCTCATAACTTAATTCCCGACCCAATCATCCCGGGTTTCAATTCCACAATTATACTCACACCTATCAACCATAATATTTATGATATACATTATATAACAAAATATCATTATGAATGGATAATTAAACAAATATAAATACATAGACATGAAATATGGTTATATGAACTACATCGTTAAATTCATCCAATCAAGTTTAAACATTTACTATACAAATTAAGTTATACAAAGATTTTCATGTTTACAAAATACAAGGGTATACTCCCTAAAACCTAGATTTCAAGAAAGGAACATAAGCTAGGATCTACTCCTGTCGTGCATGCGATGATCCTGAAACAAAATACATATTATTGCAAGGTGAATATCACAATAAATATAACAATATGAATATATAATAATTTCAAGAGGGTAACATAAATTCATATTTCATTTACTTCTCCCTTCTAGTTTTTTATTATTAAAATCTCTTCCTTATTCAAACTATTAATAACCGTTCCCTCTACCACTATCAACCTTCATTCTAGACCTTATAAGATCAACGTGATTACTTTTGCTTATAACATTACCGATACCAATTTCACTGGTATCGTCATCACCACGCCATAGGAGTCGATGTAAGGCGATTCCTTTACCCGGGATCCTAACATACACTAAATGTATGCTGGCCAATACATGGTGATCCCCTTACCCGGGATCCTAACATACACTGAATGTATGGTAGCCAATACATGGAGATCCCCTTACCCGGGATCCTAACATACACTGAATGTATGCTGGCCAATACATGGTGATCCCCTTACCCGGGATCTTAACATACACTGAATGTATGCTGGCCAATACATGGTGATCCCCTTACCCGGGATCCTAACATACACGGAATGTATGCTTGCCAATACATGGTGATCCCCTTACCCGGGATCCTAACATACACCGAATGTATGTTAGCCAATATGTGGAGATTCCCTTACCCGGGATCCTAACATACACTAAATGTATGCTAGTCCATTCGTGGCGATCCCATTACCCGGGATCCTAACATACACTAAATGTATGCTAGACAATACATGGTGATCCCCTTACCCGGGATCCTAACATACACTCAATGTATGCTAGACAATACATGGTGATCCCCTTACCCGGGATCCTAACATACACTCAATGTATGCTAGTTTATGCCTCAAATCACACTTCTCATATTTCCTTTGTTAGTGATAATTTCATCACTCGGCAATTCACATAACAACTATTCACCTTGAATACACATACATTCAATAATTCACATTTCACATCAATAATATATTAAATCATGGAATTTAACTAGAAAGCATAGGTGTGAATCACCTACCTGCAATAGAAGCTCTACTCGTGCTCCCCTGCTGCTGCTGTTGCACCACGCCTGTGGTCCCTCCTGCAAATCACAGGTTTATCTCATAAATTTTCCTCACTCAAGGATATGTTTTATAATAACCATATCAACAACCAATAAGTCTTTCTTTCAGTCATTTCTTAGTACTTTATGTTTTTCTCATTTCACTCATTATTACTGTCGTTCCTTGTCCAATCCTAGTTATCATTCCTTTCTTTATACTTGGACTATCACTGTCCAACTGTTACTGCCTCGTTTTTGAATTGTTACTCTCTGACCTCTCCTCAGATTTTTAACTATATCTGGAGTTATAGAACTCCGATTCAAGCAAAATTTGTGGCGTTGGAAAGGTAAGACATGAGGCTACAAGCTCTATGTTATGAGAAGAACCCAGTTCTGCCTCTAAGATAGTCAAAATCGCTCATCAACAAACACTTGGAGTGTTCTCGTCCAAGCTATTCTTGTCCATTTTTGAACTGTTACTGTCTGACCTCTCATCAGATTTTTAACTATAGCTGGAGTTATAGAACTCTGATTCAAGCGATATTTATGGCGTTTGAAAGGTAAGACATGAGGCTACAAGTTCTATATTTTGAGAAGAACCCAGTTCTGCCTCTAAGATAGTTAAAATCGCTCATCAATGAACCAGACCTGCTACCCTATAGGGTCTGTCATGACCCAGTCTCGGTTGGTGACCCATAAATGGAGTTCTATGACTCCAAATTGAGCAAGACCAATTTCATTAGTTAGGAAACATCCAAAACTACAATTTTTATGAAGGAACTTGATCCTAATTCCTTCATTCTCCAACCCAAAATCTCCTTGAAGGTCAAGAGACGAAACTATCCAGATTCATCAACCTTTCCATTTACACACAACACATGAAGTTCTTTACTTTAACAACTCATACTTTTTCCTCAATTCAAGTCTAAGAACTCAATATATAAATTAACATCCAAGCATCAATTCATAATCGACTTGAAATGACTCATAAGACCAGGTTTAGAATATCTTACCTGGTGCAAATCAAGGCTTCGATCCCTCTTTTTCTTTCTAATGACAGCCGACCCTCCCCTCTTCTCTTCTTGTTCAATTTTTCTTGTTAATCCCTTTCCCACCAAGGTTTATTTTACCTATAACCCTCAATCTGGGATGGGTTCTTGAAATTTTGGTGTTTCTCTCTTGATTTGTAAAAATAGATATAAAAACTCCCTCTTTTCTTTCTTTACGTAGCTGCAGATTTGTTTTTTGGTGAGAATAGGAGTATTTATGCTCTATAATTATTCTTATTTGCATTTAGGCCCCATTTTCTTTAAGTGTATTCGTTTTTTGGCCCCACTTCTTTTTAGTTTAGTTTATCTTCTTTAATTTAATCCAGCCTTGGTTTTTCTCGGGATTTACATATACAAATTCAATTATACAAACATTTTCATGTTTACAAAATATAAGGGTATACTCCCTAGAACCTAGATTACAATAATGGAAACATAAGCTAGGATCTACTCCTGTTGTGCATGCGATGATCCTGAAACAAAATGCATATTATTGAAATATGAATATCACAATAAATATAACAACATGAATATCTAATAATTTAAAAAGGGTAACATGCATTCATATTTTGTTCACTTCTCCCTTATGGTTTTTCATTAGAATCTCTTCCTTATTCAACTATTAATAATCGTTCCCTCTTCCATCATTAACCTCCATTTTCGACTTTATAAGATTAACCATGATTATTTTTGCGTAACACATTACCAATACCAATTTCACTGGTATCATCATCACCATCCTGTAGTAGTCGATGAAAGGTGATCTCCTTACCCGAGATCCTAACATACATTAAATGTATGCTAGCCATTACATGGTGATCCCCTCTCCCGGAATCCTAACATACTCTAAATGTATGTTAGACAATACATGCTCAATCCTCTTACCGGGATCCTAACATACACTAAATGTATGCTAGTCAATACCAGCTCGATCCCCTTACTCGGGATCCTAACATACACTAAATGTAGGCTAGTCAATACATGCTCGATCCCCTTACCCGGGATCCTAACATACACTAAATGTATGCTAGTTCATGCCTCAAATCACACTTTTCATATTTCTTTTGTCAACGATGATTTCACCACTCGGTAATTCACACAACAACCTTTCACCTTGATTACACGTACATTCAGTAATTCACATTTCATATCGGTAATATATATTAAATCATGGAATTTAACTTAGAAAGTATAGGTGAGATTCACCTACCTGCAATAGAAGCTCTACTCGTGCTCCCTTGCTGTTGCTGTTGCACCACACCTGTGGTCCCTCATGCAAATCACAGGTTTATCTCATAAATTTTCCTCACCCGGGATATATTTTATAGTAACCATATCAACAATCAATAAGTCTTTCTTTCAGTCATTTCTTAATATTTTATGTTTTTCTCATTTCACCCATTAATATTGTCGTTATTTGTCTAGCCATAGTTATCATTCCTTTCTTTATATTTGGACTGTTATTGTACAACATTCGTATCGTCTTGTTTTGAATATTCTTGTCTAAGCATTTGATCATTCTTGTCCAATCATTCTTGTCTAGACATTTGAACCGTTACTTTCTTGTTTTTTGAACTGTTACTGTCTTGTTTTGAACTATTACTGTCTAGATATTTGAACTGTTACTGTCCAACTGTTACTGTCTAGATATTTGAACTATTACTGTCTTGTTTTTGAACCGTCACTGTCTTGTTTTGAACTGTTACTGTCTAGACATTTGAACTCTTACTGTCCAACTTCTCCTCAGATTTTTAATTATATCTAGAGTTATAGAACTTCGTTTCAAGCGAGATTAGTCTCGTTGGAAGCTAAGACATAAGACTATAAGTTCTTTGCAGGAAGGAGAACCCAGATCTGCCTCCAAGGCAGTTAAAATTGTTTATCAACGAACCAAACCTATTACCCTACAGGGTCTGTCGTGACCCAGTCTCGGTTGGTGACCTATAGCTGGAGTTCTATAACTTCAAATTGAGCAAGACCAATTTTCTTAGTTAGTCGACATCTAAAACTACAATTTCTATGAGGAACTTGATCCTTATTCCTTCATCCTCCTACCCGAAATCCCTCTGAAAGTTAAGAGATGAAACTGTCCAGATTCGTCAACCTTAATACACACAACACCTGAAGTTATTTAATTTAGCGACTCGTATATTTTCCCTAAATTCTAAGAACCCTAACTATAATTCAACATCCAGGCATCAATTTATAATCAACTTTGAAACAACTCATAAAACCATGTTTAGAACACCTTACCCGTATGAATCAAGGTTTCGATCTTCAACTCCCTTCTTTTTTTTCTAATGACAGCTGACCTTTCCCTCATCTCTTCTTGTTCAAATTTTCTTGTTAATCCCTTGCCCACTAGTGTTTATTCTACGAATAACCTTTAATCTTGGATGGGTTCTTGGAATTTTTTGTGTTTCTTTCTTGATTATAAAAAAAATGGATACAAAAACTCCCTCTTTTCTTTCTTTATGATAGGTGCAGATCTTTATTTATTTATTTATTTATTATTATTATTATTATTTTCATTTAGGCCCCATTTTCTTAAGTGTATTTGTTTTGTCTCCACTTCTTTTTAGTTTAGTTTATTTTCTTTAATTTAATCCAGCCTTGATTTTTCCTGGGATTTACAACATGGCTATTCATCGCGGATGCCATTAGCTAAAACTAATTATCAATTCATGCCGGCCATCCCCTTAGGATGCCATTAACCAAAGCTAATCATAATACTCATTGAACATTCTATGACAGTTTAGTATTCATTTTATCACAATAGTAGATCATTCATATTACTCATACAAACATTTCATATCAATTTAACATTCCTTACTAATACTCGTACAAACATTCTATAACAGTTTAACATTCATTATAACACAAATAAAATCTTTCACAATACTCGTAAAATTTTTTTGTAACCATTTAACATTCATTATATCAAAATAGTAGATCTTTCGTGATATCCGTACAAACATTCCATAATAGTTTGGTACAAGCTATATAACACAATAAAAGACACTTAATAACAAATTCACTTCGGGGAATTAATGTTATGCTAGAAGCGGTGAAAGCCACCTACCTACTCCTCTAGTGGGGTGTCTTTATCCGATCATAGGTCTAATTCCGGTCGCACTACCTAACACATCAAAGATCATAAAATCAACACATTTGCGTTTGATAATTACATAACTCGTCACCATACATATTCCAATAATACACATATTCACATTCAAGTGTTCCACATATTACACCATCATACCATGAAGCATTTAAGTCATTTTTGATGTCGAAGTCTGTCACAAAAAATCGACAGAGAAACCTGATTCGTTAAGGGCATAGGATCCAACAGGGAGACTGATTCACTAGCAACACAACATTCGGCAGTGAAAACTGATTCGCTGCTGACACAACAATTCGACGACGAAAACTAATTCGCTGCTGACACAACAATTCAACAGCGAAGACTGATTCACTGGCGACACAGAATTCGGTAGCGAACACTAATTCGTTGGTGACACAAAATTCGACAGAAATCGCCAACGCATATAGGCTATTGCTGACTCAAAAATCATTAAAGAAAACCGAGTCACTGCCGACTTAGAAATCATCAATGCCACATAATTTTCACAGCTGACACTGAAATCATCAGTGCATATGATTTGCGATTGACGCAGAAATCATTTATGAAAACCGAGTCACTACCAACTTGAAAATCGTCAACGCAACACAATTTCACAGTTGATGTTGAAATCATCAGCGTATATGATTTACGACTGACGCATAAACCGTCAGTACACACCATCATACCTTCAATGTTTTTCAGTTCCATCATGCGAAATCAATCAACATAACCTACTAATAAATGTACATCATACAAGGATATCATTTCCATCCTATGTCTTATCCCTCTAAGGATCATGCAAGGTCCCTTCATTGTTTCCCCCTCTTCCCTTTGGGCGGACATTGTTGTCCATTGGCCCCTAATTTACACATGAAATTTGTCATTTTTATCACAATAACATGCTACAAATATACCTTCATTCACTTGGTTCATAACCATGCAATTTCATCAATCACAACTGAATTTGGGCATCAACATAATATGGTTTCTGTTTTCAGCTCTAACATGCATTTTAAGGTTCAATGATAACACAACCCTATACATAACATCATTCTAACATATTATCGCACAATTTCTTCAAACACAAGCAGAATTCACGTCATTAGCACCAATATACTTTCTGTTTTGATTCCAGCATAGCATAAGGTTCTTACAAGGTCACAATCTATGCATAATGTCACATAACATTTGCATTCAGTCCAGCCCTTACTATAGCCAACCCTTCTTTTTAGTTTGTGTATTCAAAATTATCCATTTTTTTGTTACATGTTTTGGAATTAGGTCCCCATTCAACCCCATTTTTGTCCCTTTTTCTAGTCTAGATTTCCTTAGTAGCTGGTGTAAGAATTCTAGGCCATTTACTTGGAGTTTTCTTCTTCTTTTTGGTCCTAAAGTCATAAGAACCGGTAGAGAAGGGCTTTGGTTCATAGCTCGCAGTTTTTAATAGCTATAGGAAGGGATTTAACAATTTTTCTTCCCTTCTACTTTTGGTTTTTGAAAACACCCCCCAAAAAAGAAGAAGTAAACCGAAATGACTCCACCATCATTGCTGATTTTAGAATTGGCAGCGACGCAGTTTGTGGCTGCCGATTTCTGAATCAACAGCGATGTAGTTTTTGGCTGCCGTTCTCTAAATCGGTAGCAGCATAGTTTTTGGCTGCCGATCTCTGAATCGGCAGCGACACAGTTTGGCTACTAATTTATGAGTCGGTACTGGCACAGTTCTCATTGCCGATTTCTGAATCGGCAGCGATGCAGTTTTTGGCTGCCGATCTCTGAATCGGCAGCGGCCTAATTGGTTGCTGATTTCTGAATTGGCAGCGGCACAGTTTAGCTTTTGATTTATGGGTCGATAGTGGCGCAGTTCTCATTGCCGATTTCTGAATAGGCAACAGATTTTACGCTTTTGGTCGGGACGATTTGACCAAGAACGGTGCGATCTTTTTTGCCGATTTACGAATTAGCGCGCAAAGTTTTTGGTTGCCCATCTCTGAATCGGCAGCGCCTCAGTTTTTGGTTTTTCGATCTCTGAATCGGCAACGACATAGTTGGCTGTCGATTTCTGAATCGACAACAAGACCAGTTTTAGCCCGATTTATGAATCAGGCAATGCGTGATTCTCGCTGCCGATTTCTGAATCGGCAGGGCCCTAGTTTGTGGCTGCCGATTTCTGAATCGACAGCGACACTGTAAAACCTAATAAAAAAAATTATTGTTGGACCGACCTATTCTAGGGCAGAAGGGGAATGGAAACCAGCTCAAGGATAACCCAAAAAGGGGATTAGGACAGCCTTGGTCCAACGTCCAAACATCCCCTTTTTTTCATTTAAGAGGGGTATAAATGCAGCAAGGAGAGAGAGGGAGAGACACTCTTCCCCAAACGAGTTGCATGCTCTTGTCCCCTTCCCTCTTCCCAAAATGAGCTGCATGCTCTTGTTCTTTCCTCCTTCCCAAAAAGAGCTCAACCACTCTGCTGCATGTGCCTAGTAGCATGCCCTTTCTTCTCTTCCCCTTTCCAAAGAAAAACTTGACCAAACCTCAGCTGCATGTGCCCTTCTTGGGCATGAGAGAGAAGGGAGAGGGAGAGGGAAGGTTGAACAGCTGAAATCATGGAAAAAAAAGAGCCTAAGGCCGGCTAGAAACAGCAGCAGAGGAAGAAGGCAGAAAACCAAGACTTAAGGGAAGAACCATACCACCAAGACCTGCTCAAAGACTGTTTAAAAACATGAGGTAAAACCAATATCCTTCTCTCGTGGTCAATTACCCTGATTTGGACAAAAAGGGAAATGAGAGAAAACTCGAAAATGGAAGGGGTGGTGTTCTTGCACCTTAACTCAAGGAATCTTAACTAAATGGACAGACCTATGTAGAATAAAAGATGAATGAACACATGCACAGACCCTTACTCAAGATACATGAATGATTTTGAATGAATTAACCTAGGGGAGGGTCGACCATGGTGAGGGCTGGACAAATTATGAATTAAAGTGAAAAAATGCATTGATGATGATCTCGTGAGACTTCTAGGAACATTTTTGAATCAATAATAGAATCATACTTGTGTTGATGATGTAAATTCTGCATATTTGATTGATGAAATTATATGGAAAGGTGGTGGAATGAATTTTGAAAACATGCTGCAGCTGAAACAGGAACCACACCATATAATGCTTTGGTTTGGTTTGTTTAATGAATGAACATGTGTAATTGTGAATATGGAGAATGAATTGTGAATATGATGATTTGCAGGTGTAGCTAAGTGTAATGGGCAGCAATGTCCAACCATAAGGATTAAGGGAACAATGAGAGAATTCACTGTGACGAACACCTTAAGGGAATTAAGTCCATGACCAAAAATGAACACTTGTGAATTATGAAATTGCTCGTGATGGTGTTCATGTATTACCATAATGTAAGTGAAAACATGGAATGAATGAATTCAGAAAAACCTTGCTAAATGAAGTTGTGTAGTCCACAACGAACTAGTGTTCGCTATCGCAAACTATGTTGTCTACAGCGAATCAACGTTCGCTACCAAATTGTGTATTCCGCAGCGAATCAGGTGTTCACTGCCAAATTCTATATTCCGCAGTGAATCAGGTGTTCGCTGTCAAATTGTATATTTCACAGCGAATCGGGTGTTCCATGCTAAATTTATGTTGTCAGCGGCGAATCAGGTTTTCGCTGTCGAATTGTGTATTCCATAACGAATCAGGAGTTCGCTGCTAAATTTGTGTTGTCAGCAGCGAATCAGATGTTCACTGCCGAATTGCGTATTCCGCAAAGAAATCAGTGTTATTTGCCGAATTGCGATTCCGCGCAAATCGGGTGTTTCCGCCGACGAATCGTGTTGTTGGCGTGAATCGGTATTCATTGCCGAAATCGTATGTCGCCCGCAATGAATCGGTGTTCGGCCGCTAAACGCGGTGTCATCCAAATGAATCGGTGTGTTTGCCTTGCAAGTTGTGTCCTCCGTAGCAAATCAAGTGTTCGCTGCTGAATTGTATATTCCGCAGTGAATTAGGTGTTCGCTGCCGAACTGGTGTTGTCCGCAGCGAATCAGGTGTTTGCTGCCAAATTGTGTATTCCACAGTGAATCTACGTTCGCTGCCAAAGTTGTGTTGCCTGCAGCAGAAGTGTGATTTGCTGCCGAAATTGAGTTGCCTGCAGCGAATTAGCATTCGCTACCAAAAGCGTGTTTACTGCAGCGAAGTAGCATTTGCTGCCGAAATTGTGATGACTGTAGTGAAACAATTTTTGCTGCCGAATTGTGTTGCCGGTAGCGAACCAGTTTTCGTTGCTGAATAGTACAACCTACATTGTATAAGTTTTCGCTGCTGAATTGTGTGGCCAGCGATGAATTAGTTTCGCTGCCAATTTTTTGCAATAAACCCCTGGGCAGAAATGACTTAAATGTTTGTAACAATTTCATTGTATAATGGTGTAAAATGTGGAATGCTTGAATGTGTACATATGGACTCATTAAATAAGTATGGTGATGAATGTGATTTAAAGATGCAAATGTACTAATTTGTGACCATTGATGTCTTAGGTAGTGTGGCTAGGATCGGACCAGGATCGGACCATCACCAGGATGAGGACAACCCACAAGTGGAGCAGGTAGGTGGTTTCCACCTTTTTCTCGTATGATGTTTATGTTTAGAAATGATTTACTTATGATAATATTTTATTAAATCCTTATTGAATGATGAAACGACGATGAAGTGTTTGATTGAATTATTGATGATTGTCGAAACGACTATGAAATGTTGATCGAGCTCTTAATGAATGTTGAAACAATGACAAAAATGTTAGTGTTCTAAAATGACCCATTTGAGGTGGATGGTCGGGACTCACTAATGGCATCCTAGGTGGATGACCGGGACTTACAAATGATTAGCTTCGGCTAATGGCATTGTAAGTGGATGACCGAGATGAATAAATGATTAGCTTTGGCTAATGGCATCCGAATGGATGACCAGGACAAATGATTGATTAGCTTTGGCTAATGGCATCCAAATGGATGACAAAGATAAATGATTGATTAGCTCCGGCTAATGGCATCCACAATGAATGATTGGGATGAGCAAATGATTAGCTTCGGCTAATGGCATCTACATGGATGACTAAGACAAATGATTGATTAGCTTCGGCTAATGGTATTCGAATGGATGACCGGGATAGATGATTGATTAGCTTTGACTAATGGCATCCTAAGTGGATGACCAGAATGAATAAATAATTAGCTTCAGCTAATGGCATCCAAATGGATGATCGGGACAAATGATTGATTAGCTTCGGCTAACTCAGAAATTGTCAATGAAAACTACTTTTATTGATTGAGTGTTTACACTAATCCTCATAATCAACCTGACCATCCATCTAGGATGCTATTAGCTGAAACTAATCATCATACTCAATCAAGTGTTCTATAAGTAATTTTTTTATTTATCACAAGATAGTACTAAATCATTCGTAATGAATTAATTTAGAGAATTTATATTATGCTAGGAGAGGATGGAAACCACCTACTTGTTCCTCTTGTGGAGTGCCCTTGTTCGGTCAAAATTCTGATCTTGGTCGTATCACCTAACATATCAAATGATTGTAATCAGCAAACTCATATCAAGTAACCATATAATCATCACCATACATATCCCAAGAATACACATGTTTACATTCAAGTGTTCCACACATTATACAATCATTCAATGAACATAATCATATCAAACACTTCTCTTCATATTTAACGTGGCCACTCATGGGCGTTCTAGTGTTTAATTCTTGAGTTTCGTAGTGACTTAGATCAAACAGACAATGAAATCGTTACAAGCATTAAATCATCTTTGATATGGAATTCATCAATGAACTAAGCCGTTGCTGTCACAGAAAGTTGACAACAAAAATTGGGTTGCCAGTGACATATAAATCGTCAGCTAAAACTAGGTCGCTGGTCACACAAAAATCATTAGCAAAAACTAATTCGCAGGTGACGCAGAAATCGTCCGCAAAAACTACTTTCACGGCTGATGCCTAGAATCGTCAATGAATACATTCATTGTTGGCTTAAAAATCATTAACGAAAATTCATCACTGCCAACCTAGGAATCATCAACGTGATTCAGTTATACTGTTGGCGCATAAAATCATCAACACACATAATTTACTGTTGACTTAGAAATTGTTGATGAAAACTGTGTCGTTACCGACCCAGAAATCATCAATGCGATTCAGTTCTACTGTTGGCGCGTAAAATCATTAGCGCACATAATTTACTATTGACTTAGAAATCGTTGATGATAATTGCATTGTTGCTAAACTAGAAATCGTCAACGCAACCCGTGTCGCTGTCGATTCAGAAATCATCAACGACAATTGAGTCACTTTTGATTTTTACTCTTCCCCTGGGCTAAACATGAAGTCTACGCTAGGCTTTCCCCTTTTATAGCTCACCCCCAACCAAGTTTGAACATATAGAAAAATCAATCACGTTCAAATTTTATCACAAGACCATCAACAATGCACAATCAAAACTCAACATGTATATTCTTCCAAAGAATCCCCTAATCATCACTTCAAGGTTGACACCTAGAGCTGCCACACACATTCATATTATGTTTTAAATGGCACCATGACAAACATATTAACACAATTTAATATCAATTTTATACTACACAAGGGTTTCATTTCTATCATATGACTTGTTTTTCCTACAGTGTTCATCATGACATATCATTTTATGGTTTTTATTTTTTTTTATGGCTGGACATTGTTGTCCATTTCTCCGTAATTTGTATATGTGCAATTCATCATTTTTTAATCATAAGTATATTCACAACCACATGCTACAACCATACCTTCATTCACTTGGTTCATAACCATGCAAATTTATCAATCACATAACAAAATCAAATCATTAACATCAACATGAATTCTATTTCAGCACAAGTGTGTTCCTAGGAGTTCAACAAGGTCACAATCCATGCATTCTATCATTTCATCTCACATTTCATATAAGTTCATTAATATAAACACCCAAAAAAAGTACAGCCAGAAATGACTCCACCATTGCTGCCGATTTTGGCTGCTGATTTCAGAATTGGCAACGGAAAAGTTTTTGGCTGCTGATTTCAGAATCAGTAGTGACAAAGTTTTTGCTGTCGATTTCTAAATCAACAATGGCACATTTTGGCTTCTGATTTTTGAATCGACATTGAAACAGTTTTTGGCTGTCGATTTCAGAATTGGTAACGACATAATTTTGCTACCGATTTCTGAATTGACAGCGACATTATAAAACCTAACAAAAATTGGTGTTGGACCGCCCTATCCTAGGAGAGAATGAGAATAGAAACCAACCTAAGATAACACAAAAGGGGGATAAGGATAGCCTTGGTCCAGCGCCTAAACACTCCAGCACACTTGTGGGGGCTATAAATACAAGGAGAGAGAAAAGGTGACTCTTCACTCTTCCCAAAATGAGCTCCATGCTTTTGCCCCCCTTCCCTCTTCCCGAAATGAGCTCCATGCTCCTGTCTTTTCCTCCTTTCCAAAGAGAGCTCAACAAACTTTGTTGCATGTGCCTCTTTAGGCATGTGAGAGAGAAGGGAGAGCTAGAGGGAGGGCTGAACACCTGCAAACATGGAAGGAGAGGGAGTCTAGAACTGGTGGGAAGCTGATTGGAGGGGAGAAATCGAGAAGGAAGAAGAAGAAAAATCGAGTGAAGAAGGGAAGAATATTGTCAACCTCTTTCCTAAAACTACTTTGATTTATGAGGTATGAACCATGCCACATCTCCATTTGTTCTTGGGACTTTGGGGCAGAAAAAGAAGAAGACAACCCTAAAATCAGGTGGAATTGAAAAAGTATGTGCTGGAATTGAATTTGCATGAGTGTGTTTAAGCTAAAATCAGGTGACTTTGTTGGAAACTAATAACAAAATTGTGTTGTCTATAGCGACTTAGCATTCGCTGTTAAAATTGTGTTGTCTGCAGCAAATCAGCGTTTGCTTTGCTGCTGAAATTGTGTTGCTTATACCGAATTGGTGTTCGCTGCCAAAACTGTGTTGTCTGCAACGAACCAGTGTTCGTTGTTGAAATGGTTTTATCTACAGCCAGCCAGTGATCACTGCTAAAATTATGTTGTTTGTAGCAAATCAGTATTCGCTGCCAAAATTATGTTGTCTGCAGCGAATCACCATTTGCTATTGAATTCTGGAGTTTGCAGCGAACTAGCTTTCGCTGCCGAATTGTGTTGCTTGCAGCGAATCAAAGTTTGCTGCTAAAATTGGGTTGTGTGCAGCAAGTAATGTTCGCTGTCGAAATTGTGTTGCTTACAGCGAATCAGTGTTCACTGTCGAAACTGTGATGTCTGTAACGAGCCAGTGTTCACTGCTGAAATTGTGTTATCAGAAGCGAATCAAAGTTCGCTGATGAAATTGTGTTGTCTGCAACGAATCAGTGTTTGCTGCGGAAACTTTGTTGTCTGCAGCGAAGGAGTGTTCGTTGCCGAAACTATTTTGCTGCTGAATTGTAGTGTCTGCAATGAAGTAGTTGTCGATGTCGAAGTGTGTTATCTGCAGCGAATCAGTGTTCGCTGCTGAATTTCTATTGTCTGTCACAAACAAGTTTTCGCTAACAAAATTATGCAGCAGATTATGTATCTGAAATGGCCTGGTGATTAAAATGATTGCTTTGTGTGATGGTAATATGTGGAACAATAGAACATGAACTTGTGTATGCTTTAGACATGTGTAATGACAAGTTGTGTGTGATTACTGAATACGAATGTACTGATTTGTGGCCATTGATGTTTTTGGTGGTGCGTCCAGGATCGGACCTTTGTCAGGATAAGGACATCTTACGGGTGGAACAGGTAGGTAATTTCCACCTTTTTCTCGTATAATGTTAATGCTTTGAAATGATTTACTTATGAACGATATTTATTGAATCCTTGATGAATGATGTAATGACGATGAAATGTTTAAGTGAATTCTTGACAGATGTTGTAACGACTATGAAATGTTGATCGAGTTCTTGATGAATGTTGAAATGATGATGAAATTGCTAATGTTCTAAAATGACTTGTTGAGGAGGATATATATTATTATGTTGCGATGAATAACAAACCGATTATGAGTTGTTAATTGAGTTAGCTGCTCACGATTGTCAAACCTATTATGGAATGTTGATTGTGATTGTTGATTAACTTGGGCTAATGACATTCAAAATAAATGACCGGGTTATTATTAATTAGCCTTGGTTAATGGCATCCGAGATGGATGACCGGGTTGTGATTGCCGATTAGCTTTGGCTAATGGCATCCAAGATGGACGACCAGATTGTGATTGTTGGTTAGCCTTGGCTAATGGCATTCAAAATGAATAATTGGGTTGTGAGTGTTGATTAGCTTCAACTAATAGCATCCAAGATGGATGACCAAATTGCACATGGTGATTAACTTCGGCTAATTGCATCCGAGGTGGATGATCGAGTTATGGTTGATGATTAGTTTTGGTAAATGGCATCCTAGATGAATGGCAGAGTTTAAATGTTGTGATTAGCTACGGCTAAAAGTATCCAACTTGGATGACGGGGTTAAGGTGAAGTAATTAACCCCGACCGATGTTAAACTTCTGTCACACAACTCTTATAGAGAGATTGGGGTGTGTGAGTGAGAAAAATACACTTAACAAAATAATAAGAGATGTACAATGCATATAAGAAATGAAAGAATTACGATTGTTATGCTTCAAATAGAGAATAACGTTAGTTCGGTTAACGGTATTCGAGACGGATGATCGGGTTTGAGTATTGTAATTAGCCATGGTAATTGAATAATTATTAAGGGTGGTATTTATGTAAGTAAGACGAAAATGAAAGAATTATGCTCTTTGGTTCATGAATGAAATGTAACGTTGATA
The DNA here is from genome assembly GCA_015852605.2 of Populus deltoides. Lineage (NCBI taxonomy): Eukaryota > Viridiplantae > Streptophyta > Magnoliopsida > Malpighiales > Salicaceae > Populus > Populus deltoides. The sequence goes on along the minus strand of CM027583.2, from coordinate 18,577,241 downwards.
TTGCTTTATTATGTTTTTAAATATCTTATAATGCTTGAAATTATCTTGTGCTATAACAGGGACATCATACCACCATGGTGTGTAAGGAAATTTGTTTCACGACTCACACATTTTGAAAAGAACTGTATATTCGCATGTTATAGGTGATATGAATTCTGTATGAACAGACGAGCTAATCGCTCAATTAGTCGTCCGACCTCTTTTGTAAAGACTTGTAATGAAAAATTGAAATAAAACATGGATGTGTATGTGTGAACATGTAGATGTGATATGTATGAATATACGTATGTGGTATTCTTCTTATGAGGATGTTATGTTGTGAAATTACATGAGGTCAGGATAAACAAAAGTATTAGTTGTGTAACTTGTAGTTCGACATGAGGTCATTTTATTCCATATCCCACTCATCCTTTCAATTTGATTGGCCCCTCTCTTAGGTTTACACACTCAAACTTACTCATATACACACATATTTCTTTTGTAAGAGTTTATCCTTGTGTTCTTTTATTCATTATTCTACATAGAACTCCACATTTTATCATTCTCGAAATCATGAGTGCAAGAACCCTAAGCCTTCTACTTTGGGGTTTCATCCCCTCCTTTGTCCCAAAATCATGAGTGCAAGAACCCTAAGCCTTCTACTTTGGGGTTTCATCCCCTCCTTATCCCGAAATCATGAGGTAGTAACCAATCATGGAAGTGATATTCCTCTTACCTAGGATAAGCTGGTTTTCCTTCCCCCTTTTCCACCTAGAGCAAGCCGGTTTGTTCTCTTTAATTCTTTCTTAGCATAGGTCGGCCTTTTACTTAAATGTTTTGTCGGGTTTTACATTCTTCCCTCTTAATATAAATTTCATCCTCGAAATTATGGAGGTTTCACATCGTATACCTGGTTGTTCAAACAATTTGGGGTATTTCTTCCTTATTTCAAACTCCCTCTCCCAAGTCTCCTCTTCTATTTGAGGGCTCCATCATAAGACTCTAACAATGGGAATCTTCTTATTACATAGTTCTTTCACTCCCTAATCTAGAATTCTTGTGGGCCTCACTTTGAGTGTTAAGTCTTTCTTGACCTATACAGGAACTTGGGGTAGAACTGGAGTGGGATCTATGTCGGCCTTTCATAGCAAGAAGAAATGGAACACATCATGAACCTTGGCTAACTGCGGGGGCAAGTTTACTTTATAGCATATTGGCCTAATTCACTGCAAAATTTAAAATAGTATGATGAAGCGGGGAGCTACCTTTCTTTTCAATCCAAACCTCAAATTGTTCTTCCTCAAGGCTACCTTGAAGAACACATAATCCCCCACACTAAATTCGAGGGGTCTCTTCCTTACATCCGTATACTAATTCTGTTTGTCCTATGCGGCTTTTATTCGATCCTTGATGGTTCTCACTTTCTTCGTGGTGACCTAAACCAATTCCATGCCATACAACTTCTTGTCCCAATTTCTTCCCAACATAAAGGAGTCCTGCACCTCCTACCATACAAGGCTTCTTACGGGGCCATCCTTATTGTGGCCTGGTGACTATTTTTGTATGTGAACTTCACTAATCTTATGTGCTTTTCCTAGTTTCCTTTAAACTCTAACACACACGCCCTTCATGGGTCTTCCAAAGCTTAGATGACTCTTTCTGATTGGCCATTGGTCTGGGGGTGAAACACAATACTCATATCCAATCTTGTCCCTCAGGCATGTTGTATGCTTGGCCAAAGACAAGAAGTGAACCTAGGATCCCAATTCGAGACAATAGATACGAGAATCTTATGGAGTCGCACTACCTCATTTATGTATATCTTGGCAAGTTTGTCCACCGAATCAATCATCTTTATTGGCAGGAATAACACAAACTTTGTCAAGCGGTCTACAATGACCCATATTGCATCATTCCCTTTCTTTTCTTTAGGAAATGCCGACACAAAATCCATGGTGATCATCTCCCACTTCCATTCTGGGATTTGTAGTGGTTGTAATGGTCCTGCTGGCCTTTGATGTTCAACTTTAACTTGTTGTCATATACCACACTTCGAGACATATTTGGTTATTTCTCTCTTTATGTTAGGCCACCAATAGTGGAATTTCAGGTCCTAGTACATCTTGGTGCTGCTAGGATACATGGTGAATTTGGATTCATGTGCTTGTAGAATCATCTATTTAACCATCTCGTCATCAAGTACATACAAATGTTGTCCCATCATCTACGTTCCACCATCTGCTATTCAAAATGGAATTTCTATCTCGACCTCTATTTTCTTTCTAATCTTGGACCCTTTAATGTCGTTGGATTGGGCTCATAGTATTTGTTCCCGATACGTTGGCCGCACTATCAGTTGAGCTAATAGTTCTCCTCCTGAGTTAATACCAAATTCTGCACCCATTTCTTTTAACTTCGCTAGTTGTTGTCCCCCCCATAATGCTAGGTGACGACTCCTTAAACAAGATCTTTTCCAACCAAAGAACAAGATTCTAGAAATCTGTCATTTTAATTTTTTAAGGCTGTCACAATGTCAGGTGCGACAATGATCTAGTACATTTTTTCATTACACTAACAATTTGCTTTTAATTCATCTATCATCAATTTCTATAATTTCTCACTTGTCAATGCACCAATCTTGTCCAATAATAACTGATTCTATTGGTTGTCCATTCTTAGGGCACCAATTCCATTCCAGAATACAGGTCCAACTAACAGCCCATTCACAGGGCACCAGTTCCAAACCAGGACACTGGTCCAACCATCAACCCATTCACAGCAAGCTGGTCTAATCATCAGCCCATTCACTGGGTGTCAGTCCCAACCAGGAACTGGTGTACCCATCATTTAAACACTACATATAAATACTAAAATTTGAACTGCATCTTATTATGAGCTAAGCTAAAGAATTAAAAAAGACTTTAAATTAGAGATCTAAGTGTTAGACACCTACCTGAAATTTGTGCTCTGCTAGTCTTCCCCTGCTCTTGTTTATTTCTCACAATCTCACCTGTACCAATAGTTGCACTAATTTAAATTTCGAGTCTTAACCACACATACACACATATACGTACTGTATTCATTGCCTTAATAATTCAACATTTTGTAATAAAAAAATTCCAAATAAAAGTTACTAATTTACAAGTTTTAGGTGGCTCAACATAATAGATTCCAAACACTGTTTAGTAGTTTGAGTATAACCGGAGCTATAGAACTTCGTTTTATGCGTGGTTTGTTTCTTTAAAACACTAGAACATGGGTCTACAATGTTTGCAAAGATGAATATACCCAGTTTTTCCATCTACATGTCCAAATTTACAAATTCCATAAACCTAAAAATTTGTCCTGTTGATTTTTGGTTTTGACCTATCTTCGGTTTTGCTTCCATATTTAGTGTTTTGTCACTCCACATCAAGCAAGGTAAATTTCATTTGAAAGGTAACATCCATGTTTACATCTTTCATGAGGGAAATTATCTCAAATTCAGTCATCTTAGGGTTCAAATCTTAGTAGAGAAATTGAGAGATAACCTATCTAATTTTGATTTCTAAGTTCAACAAGTATAAATTTGTTTCCCATGTATTTTTCCATCATTTCCGGCCACTATAAACACAAAATGCCTCCACCTATCATTATTTAACAAAATTCTTATACCTATACTAAGATGTTCTAAAATCTCAATTATTCAAAGAAAACACAAACAAATTCAAGTGACTTAATAAGAGCTTGTTACCTTCTGTTACAAGGAAAATGAGTCAAGAGATTGAGAACAACGACTCTTCTTCTTCCCCTTCCTTCCTTCTTCTAACCCTTCCCTTCTCACTAGTAAATTCTCTAGGTTTTCTCAAAGTTTTCTTCCTAAATCTTACTTGAAGCACTCTTAGCTCACTTCCTCTCACTTTTGTTTGGATTCAAAGGATTAATTTACAATGTTTCCTCTCAATTTTTTTCTCTTCTCTTTCTTCCTCTCCTTGGCTGGCCATTACTCTAGGAATTTCTAGAGATTTCTTCTTATTTATAATTATGTTCTTTCCTTATTACATCTTACTCCCCTATATTTACTTTTATTTTCACATTGACCCTACCATTTCTTTTATTATTACATTGACCCCATTACTTCTCTTTGTCTTACTAACTCTTTACTCCTTTATTATTGTTTTCAATTTCACCCCTCTCATTATATAACTTCTCTTTTAATCTAATTAATTAGTTCAATTTAATCCTTTCTCCACATCCATTGTATTTAATTTTATTTTACTAAATCAAGATGAGATTATTTTATCAGAGGGTTTACATTCTCCCCTCCTAAAAAATTTCATCCTTGAAATTAAAATTTTATACCTGAGTTTAGAAAAGTCTAGGGTACTTCCTCCTCATCTCTGCCTCCTTTTCCACATTTCTTCCTCAATTTGAGAACTCCATAACACCTTGAACAAAGGAATTTTCGTATTTCGAAGCTCCTTTTCACTCCGATCCAAAATCTTTAGAGGTTTCACTTCTAAAGTTAAATCTTCTTCAATCTCTATAGGAACCTATGGTAGCACTCGAGCCGGGCCTATCTCTGCTTTTCGCAACATAGAAACATGAAACACATCATTGATCCTGATCAAATGCGGGGGCAACACCAATTGATACGCCACAGGTACAATTCTCTTTACCACTTCATAGGGCCCGATGTACCTTGGTGCTAACTTTCCCTTCATACCAAATCTTAACATGTGCTTCCATGGAGCGACTTTCAAGTATACTCGGTCTCCTACATTAAATTCAAGAGGTCTCCTTCGCTTGTCAGCATAACTTTTCTACCTGTCTTAGGCTGCTTTCATATGTTCCTTTATAACCTTAACCTTTTATGTTGTCATCTGAACAATTTCAGCTCCAATTAAACTCTAGTCACCTACTTCTTCCCAACATGAAGGAGTCCGACACCTCCTACCGTACAAAGCTTCATACGGGGCCATTCTTATAGTGGCTTGATAACTATTATTATAAGTGAACTTCATTAGGGGTGGATGATCTTCCCAATTACCACCAAACTCCAATACGCAAGCTTTTAATAAATCTTCTAGGATTTGAATTGTTCTCTCAGTTTGCCCATTAATCTGAGGATGAAAAGTTGTGCTCATATTCAAACTGTTCCGAAAGCATGTTGTATGCTTGACCACAACCGAGAAGTAAACCGAGGATCCCAGTTTGAAACTATCAACACGGGTACTCCATGCAACCTTACCACTTCATTTATATACAATCGGGCCAATTTATCAATTGAGTCGGTCATTTTCATCGGTAAAAAGAGAGCAGACTTGGTCAATCTGTCTATTATCACCCATATAGCATCATTGCCCTTCTTCCCTTTAGGTAAACCAAATACAAAGTCCATAGTGATGTCCTCCCAGGGTATCAACAACGACTGCAAAGGCCTGTCGACTTTTGATGTTCTGCCTTTACTTGTTGGCAGATAGCACAACTAGTTACATATTTAGCTATTTGTTTTTTCATATTTGGCCATCAATACAACTCCTTCAAATCTTTATACATCTTAGTACTTCTAGGATGCATATTAAGTTTGGTCTCATGTGCCTTTTTCAACAATTCATCTTTCAAAGCCATGTCTTCCGGTACATACATTCTTTTTCCCATTACCACCATTCTATCATCTAAGATTTGAAAAGGAGTTTTAACCTCGAATTCAATCTTATATTTTATCTTACTAACTTCAATATCATTTTGCTGAGCCCCTAATATTTTTTCCCGAAATACCGATCTCACTTTCAATTGAGCTAACAAAGAACCCTCAGGTCCAATCTCCACCTTGGCATTAATGTTCCTTAACTCAACAATTTTTTTTCATCACGCTTATTTGATTCCAAAGTTGATACCCTATTTTTACGACTAAGAGCATCCGCCACAACATTTGCTTTTCCCGGGTGATAATCTATCACATAATCATAATCTTTAATCAATTCAACCCATCATCTTTACCGCATATTTAACTCCTTTTGAGTCATTAAATATTTTAAACTTTTATGATCGGTAAAAATTTGAACTCGAGACCCATACAAGTAGTGTCTCCACACTCGTAAGGCAAATACTATAACGGCCAATTCTAAATCATGAATTGGATAGTTGACCTCATGGGACTTCAATTATTTAGAAGTATAAGCAATCACCCTCTCATGTTGCATCAGTACGCACCCTAAACTCTTTTTGGATGGGTCACTATGTACAACAAAACCTTCCGTTCCTTAGGGTAAAGCTAACACCGGTGCAGTGGTAAGCCTCTTCTTTTGTTCTTGAAAATTCTTTTTACATTCGGGTGTTCATTCCCACTTTGTTTCCTTCCGAGTCAATTGGGTCATTAGGGTTGCTATAGTAGAAAATCCCTCAATAAATCTTCTATAATAACTAGCCAACCCAAGAAAACTATGAATTTCAGTCACATTAGTGGGCCTTTCCGATTTTAACACTACCTCCTATTTTCTTGGATCAACAAATATCCCTTCAACCGATATAACATGCCCTAAGAAAGTCACCTCCTTTAACCAAAATTCACATTTACTCAACTTGGCATACAACCGATGTTCTCTTAAAGTTTGTAAAATCTCCCTCAAATGTTGTTCATGTTCCACATATGTATTGGAATACACCAGTATGTCATCTATAAAAACCATCACAAACTTATTCAATTAAGGTCGAAATATTTGATCATCAAATCCATAAATACCACAGGAGCATTTGTCAACACAAAAGGCATCACCAAAAACTTATAATGCATATAGCGGGTTCTAAAAGTGGTCTTTGCTACATCCTATTCTTTAATTCTTAATTTGTAATACCCCGATCTCAAATCTGTCTTTGAAAGTATCCTAGCTCCCTTGAGTTGATCAAATAAATCATCTATTCATGGAAGTGGATATTTATTTTTTACTGTCACCTTATTCAACTGTCTGTAATCAATATAGAGTCAGAGAGTTTCATCCTTATTCTTTATAAATAACACAAGGGCTCCCCAAGGTGAATTACTTGGACGTATGAACCCTTTTTCTAACAATTCTCGCAACTGTATTTTCAGCTCAGCTATCTCCGTCAACACCATTCTATATGGTGCTTGGGCTATAGGGGATGTACCCGGTAGTGTATCTATTGAAACTTCTACTTCTTTCTCTAGGGGTAATCCTGGTAGTTCCTCCGAAAACACATTCGAGAACTCTCTTACTATAGGGATACTAGCTAACTCACTTTTTCTTCCATGGACATCCACCACTAAGAGGAGGTAAACCTCGCATCCTTTACTCATTTTTTTTTTGTGTCGTCATAGCAGAAATAAGACAATTTGGTATGACATTTCTTTCTCCTCGAAAAACTACTCTCACACCCATAAATCCATAAAATGTTACTGTTTTTACAAAGTAGTCCATTTGAGCCCTATACTTACCCAACCAATCCATTCCCAATATAATATCAAAATCATGTATCCCTAATGGAATCAAATCTACACGCGTCTCACACCCCATGATTTCAAGTTTAATACCCATATATATTATATCAATGTCTACATGTTTCCCTAAAGGTGTACTAATGGTAAACCATTTCCCAACTCCACTTGGACTCTTTCCTAATTTTTCTATTGCCTTATATGCAACAAATGAATAGGTAGCTCCAGGACCAAATAACACATAGATAGGCAAATGGTTTAACAACAAGGTACCTGCAACAACATCAGGGGTAACTTGAGCCTCCTCTTGCATAATGGTGAACACCCTACCCTGGATCTGATCCCATTATCTCTTGACACGTCCTCTATTTCCACTGGCTCCAGACTGAGTCTATCTAGCCAGTCGATCCACTATAATCTACTACTGCCGACTCTGCATCTGCTGTTGTGTCTGAATAAACTCTAAACTCCAAAGGCAATCCTTTCTAACATGTCCATGGCAGTAATAACATCCCTTACCCAAATATAGGAAATCCCTCCATCTATGCTCTCCTCGACATACATAACATCGCCCTAGTGTAGTGGAACAGTCTCCAGGATGCTTCTGTCCACACCAGATACCCTTGTGAGTAGCGCGGCGTTGCAGTGACCATCCCTAGGAGCGGGGCTTCATGTTGGGGTCGTCGTTTTGCACTACTAGAAATTCGCTAAATAGCAACGGATTTACCGACGAAATATTTCTGTCGGTAATTTGAGGTCGAAATTACCAACAGACAATATTCCGTCCGTATTTCAGTCAGTAACTATCGACGAACAATTTTTGTCGGTAGTTACCGACTGAATTATGGACAGAAACGTTTTTCGTCGTAAAAAAAACGGGTCGCTGACGTGGAGGTTTTGGCGGGTTATTTTTTCAGATGGAATCACCGACGGATTCAAAAATACAGCCCGTACAGCGACCGCCGTTTATATTACCGACGGAATCACCGACGGATTTGAAATGGCAGATCCATACGGTGACATGTCAATTGTTCTTTCAGAATCATCGACGATTTCACTAATGGATATTCCGTCGGTGAAACCGTCGGTAAAAGTTAATATATGTCCACCGACCCTCTCCTCCCCTATTTCTCCTTCTTCTTCCTAATCCTAACTCTCCCCATCTGTAAACAACCAGCCCCCCTCCCCCTCAAACAAAAATCTCCCTCATATCAGCACAACAAGTTATATTTCTTAAGTTTTGTGGTCACAGCATCCGTGTTCTAATTTACCGAAGGATTTTATCAATTTTTGTAAGTAATTCTTTCTTTTTAAATTTTAACATTTAATTAAATGTAAATTTTATCGTTTTTTTAGTATATGTATTTTGTTAGTAAATGTACATGTTTTATTGTTATTTCTCAAACAAACTTGTAGTATATGAATGTATAATTCTATACCTGTTATGGTTTGTTTTAGATTTTGTAAGATTGTATTTGTTTGTAAACTGTTAAAACTTTATGGAACTACCGAAGTACATGTGCTGTTTTGAAATAATTAATAGCTTACTTAATGGATCCGTTTAAAGTTTTGTCAATGGTATTGCAGAGTGGTAGTTTCTGTAAATTTATATATTTTAATTTGTATGGACATTGATAAATGATAATGAATATTTAATATTTATGAGAAGTTTTGATTGTTTTGTTGGATAATCTCGAGGTAACGTAATATTTTTGCAAGTTTATTTACCTAACTTAGTTAATTAATACATCATGTCATCATAATTTTATAGAGGTTCGATATAAATCATGGATGATCGTTCATGGATGTATCGAGATTCACCCCAAGGATTGCGGATGATGGATTATTGTAACGGGGTTCAGGGTTTTATTAATTTCGCAACATCTATTCCTAGAAATTTTTCTGAAGGCAGTATTAGGTGTCCATGCAGGAAGTGTCAAAATAAAAAGTATCTGCATCCAGATGTTGTAATGATGCATCTTCTACACAAAGGGTTTATGAAGAATTACTAGTGTTGGTATGCACATGGAGAAGTATTTGTTAGCGAGAGTGAGAGGAGAATGGAAGAAACGATGGTTGGGTCTACTTCTAGTGCTAGCAACGTGCATGAAGCAGCAAATGACAACATTAATCCTTACAGAAATATGGTTATGGATGCAATGAGAATGAATCAAGGTAATGTCAGTCAATGTCCAATCGTAGAAGAAGAATCTAATGGAGATGCAGGTAGGTTTTTTGATTTGTTGAAAGATTCTGACGAACCATTATGGGATGGCTGCACGAACCATAGTAAATTATCGGCCGTAGCACAGGTGTTCATCATCAAGTCAGATCACGGGTTGAGTGAGGTTGGGTATGACAAGATTATTGAATGGGCAAGAAGCATTTTACCTGAAGGGAACAGGCTGAAAGAGAACTTCTATGCTGCGAAGTCCATGATGAAACCCCTCAGTTTAGGATACCAAAAAATTGACATGTGCCCTAACTTCTACATGTTATACTACCTTGAAAATGCTGAGATGACCGAGTGCATGACATGCGGGCATTCCCGTTACAAACCTAGAACTGGCAGGGGAAAGACTCTAGTGGCATATAAAAAACTTAGATACTTCCCGATCACACCTAGACTGCAGAGGTTATTCATGTCACTAAGGATTGCTTAGCACATGACATGGCACCAAGCACACCATGCGGTTGATGGAGTGATGGTTCATCCTTCTGACGGCGAAGCATGGAAACGCTTTAACAGTGTTCATCCTTACTTTTTAACTGAATCAAGGAATGTGCGTCTTGGGTTGTGTACAGACGAATTCAACCCATTTCGGTCATTTGCTGCTCCTTATTCTTGATGGCCGGTCATACTCACAGTTTATAACCTGCCACTAGGAATGTGTATGAGGCTGGAGTTCATGTTTTTATCTACTGTCATACCCGGTCCAAGAAGCACGGGGCGAAATATAGATGTTTGTCTTCGACCATTGATTGATGAGTTGGCGCAGTTGTGGTCCTCCGGAGCTCTGACTTATGATATATCAAGGAAACAAAATTTCCTTATGAGGGCCGCTTTGATGTGGACTATCAATGATTTTCCAGCTTATGGAATGCTTTCTGGTTGGAGCAGGCATGGGAAACTCTCATGTCCATACTGCATGGAAAACAACAAGGCATTCACGCTAGCAAATGGAGGTAAAGCTTCTTTTTTTTATTATCACCGTCGCTTCTTGCCACTTAATCACAATTACAGAAAGAACAAAAACGATTTCTTTATTGGCAGAGTTGAAAAAGATGTTGCATCCCCGCGTCTTTCTGGTGAAGAATTCCATGATGTTGTCTTAGAGTACGGTGACATTGTGTTTGACCTTCAATCAGGTAAGCAAAAGTTTCCTGGTTTTGGTTTGACCCATAATTGGGTAAAGCGAAATATCTTTTTAGAGCTTCCTTATTGGAAGACCAATCTGCTCTGCCATAACCTTGACATCATGCACATCGAAAAGAACATGTTTGAGAACATTTTCAACACCCTCATGGATGTGAAGGGGAAGACAAAGGACAACATCAAGGCTAGATTGGATATAGCTTTATACTGTAACTATAAAAATATGGAGTTGGTTTATGATGAGTCACGGGTCGCAAAACCAAGAGCAAGCTTTGTGTTAGAGAAAAACGCACAACTGCTAGTCTACAAATGGCTTAAGAGTCTGCGTTTTCCGGATGGACATGCATCGAACATATCAAGGCTGGTTAATATAGAGGACTGCAGATTGTATGGAATGAAAAGTCATGACTGCCACGTGTTTATGCAAACACTCATCCCATTAGCTTTTCGTGATTTGTTGCCAAAGGGAATATGGGATGCACTCACGGAGATCAGTCATTTCTTCAGAGATATATGCTCCAGCAAGTTAAATGTTGATCACATTGAGAGGCTTCAAATGAATATCATTGAGACACTATGCAAACTTGAGATGATATTCCCTCCATCATTTTTTGACTCAATGGAGCATCTCCCTATACATCTACCGTTCAAGGCAAAAGCTGGAGGACCGGTCCAATATAGATGGATGTACCCATTCGAACGGTTAGATATTACAGTTGCAATGTAATTCATATATAAAAGTATTTTATATGTTTTTCTTAATTGAAAATACTTGATTAATATTTCAATGCAGGTACTTGTTTAATCTCAAGAAAAAGGTTAAGAACAAGGCGCATGTTGAGGCTTCGATATGCATACTTTCAATTACAAGATGAGCAGTTTGCCACGTGGTTCAGAACACATGTAAGCACTATCACAAACTCATTCTAACTTGCAAAATTACTGTACGTATGCATGTCATTACGAGATTCTCGTTCATTTACTGTTTATTGATGTACATTACATACAAGGTTTATCAAATGGGAAGAAGTGCACCTAAGTCATTTTCTTCACTAAGCATGGGGCCTGAAAGAAAATGTAAGTGCTACAACGGGTATTTTGTCAATGGATATGTTTTCCATACTGAAGAATACGGGTAAGGAAGAAAGACATATAACAACGGTGTTTGTGTTAAGGGATCCACTAGTAGTGAGTTAGAAGTTGAATACTATGGTAGATTAGAAGAGGTCGTCGAACTGCAATATCATAACGAACAGAATATAGTGTTTTTATTCAAATGCTATTGGTATGACACGACTGACAGAGGAATCAGAGTTGATCCGCACTATGGTCTGGTCGAAATCAACTCAAAAGCTAGACTCTGCAACATAAACAATGTCTTTGTTTTCGCAAAGCAATGTCAACAAGTTTATTACACATACACCCCTTCATTTAGAAAGGATCGATCAAGAGTGGATTGGTTGTCCGTTTTAAAAACGAAACCCCGGGGTCGTGTCGAGGTTGTTCAGGATGAGAACGAAGACACAAGTGTACGAGATGAAGTCTTTCAAGTTAGTGAGGTGGTTGAACCATATCGAGTTGCTCCTTCGATTGAATTGGAAGAAAATTCAAATTTTCATGTTTTCGATGATAGTCTTGTTGATGTTGACGCAGAGGAGTTGAATTTTGTTTTGAGCTCTAGCGGATAAGCAAATATCGATGAAGAAGATGATATTCATATTGAAGATTGCGATGAAGGTGATGACAATTCAATTGATGACGAAGAAGAAGAAAATTCTGACTAACTACCAAAATGAAGCCCTATGTAAAACCCTTTTTTTCATGTAATTTAGATTATGAATGATATATTTTGAAATACAAAATATTTATTACTTGAAATAATAGTTGAAATAATTATTGATCATGGATGATATATTTTGTAAAATGAAATAAATACTTGAAATGCCACCACATCACCAACGGCCTTAAATCCGTCAGCATTTCATAGAGAGTTCGAAAATAATTACTTCAAATGCCACCACATCATTAACAACCTTAAGTCCGTCGGCATTTCACAGAGAATTCGAAAATAATTACTTGAAATGCCACCACATCACCGACGGCCACACCGACGGCCTTAAGTTTGTCGGCATTTCACAGAGAGTTTGAAAATAATTACTTGAAATGCCACATTCACTGACGTTCATACCGACGAATTTATATCCGTCGGTACGTACGTTGTCGGCAGGTCAATTTTACCAACAAAATTGCCGACGGATCGCGCGAATTTCAAAGGGTTATGCATTAAATGTATCTTTGACCGCGTCATATTGCCGACAGATTTACCGACGGACCACGAAAAATATGGAGGGTCATTGAAAAATTTGGTGCGAAATTCAAAATTTACCGATGGATTTTTAACACCTCACCGATGGAATAAATTAAAATAATAATTAATTTTATATCCGTCGGTGAATCCGTCGGTAAAACTGGCATTTAAGTTCCCCTAACCGCCTCTTCAGTTCATTTTTTCTTCTCCTCAGTTTTTCACCGATTCTTTTCCTCTCGGTTCTTCACTCTGTTCTTCAAAGGTTTCTTCAAAGGTTCCACCAGCAATCTCTAGCATCTTATCTCGTGAATCTCCATCAGTTTAAAAGGTTTGTATTTCTTCTATTTCATTTTACTTTAAGGGTTTTTTTTTGCTATTTTTTGTGTTATGTTTTTTGTTTTGGTGTATTTTTTGTAATGTAGATAAAGTCTATAGTTTTTTTTTTTGCATAATTCATTGTTAAAGTCTATAATTTTTTTTTCAATTTATTGAATATTTTTATTGTTGTATTGGCATAATTATTATTAGTTAATTTGTTGAATATTTATTGTAAATGTTAAATTTACCATAGAATTAGTAATTGAATATGTTGAAATAATTATTAATTTTACTCTATTATTGCATGCTTTGTGTTTAATTTTTTCCATTTATTTTGATTGTTATTCTATAGTTTTTTTTTAATTTATTGTTTTGTTGTATTGGCATAATTATTGAATAATTTGTTGAATTGTAATTCTTAATGTTGAATTTACCTTAGGATTAGTAATTGAATATGTTGGAATAATTAGTATAGATTGGGTCAATTGGTTGTGGCTATTATTAATATGTGCAGATTTGTGGATTTGAGTAGTATCCGGTATAGGGGAGGTGCTGTCGAATTTTTTTTTTTACATTTGAATTTAATTATATAATTCTTTGTATAAAATTGTGTAGATGCGTAGAACGAAAACTAGAGCTGGTCGCTCAAGTATGGTCGCAGCTAGTTCGTCTAGCAACGAGGATGATATTTCCTTAGGTGCCTCTTAAGAAGAGACACCTACACCGCTTGCGCCGTCAACCGATGTTGCCTCTTCCAACGGTACTTCACAGTGCAGAGGCGGCGTGCCTTCGCAGCGGAATCAATTTACCCGCAAGTACGAGGCATAGTGGAAGGACGACCTTTCAATGTAAGTTTGTTAAGGTTTTAGTTTTTTTTTTTAAATTACAACATAATTTATGAAGTAATCACTATTGAATTTATTTCATTTATTTTCAGGTTCACAAACATTGAAGCCACCCGAGTAATATCATCGGCGTTTAAATTGTCGATGGAGATTCCATTGTTTCAATCGAGTCAGATATCCAAGCATCCTGAATGGATGCCTCAAATCAATGCATGGTTTAACAGGTTTGAGGTTGATATTAATTTATAATTTTCAGCTTATTAATATAATTGTAAATAAATTATTATTTTTATTTAAACTTGTTTATTTATACACAACACAAATTCTGCTGGGACAGTGAGCATAACACTGTTGTGAGGAGGGTGTGGGAAAATCATGCGGCAATTAGGTAAGATCGAAAACAATACAACATTTTTTTTAGACAAAAATTTATGTTTCAAAATGTAATTTTTGGTTGCGTGAAGTAGATTGCGTGATTTTTGGTATGAAGCACAAAAAAGGCAAAAAAAACCGTGAGGGATAGGGGTTTCCAAGGCTGGAACGATGTTGCGGTTTGGAGGGATTTCAAACCGATATACATCCCAGAAGATATATGGCCGCACTATCTTGAGCACGTGACGTCTGAGCGGTTCACACGATGCTCATAGTCCGGTGCTGGCAACCGGAATCGGCCAATTAATGGCGGGTGACAACGCACACTGGCGGCTCCGTTCCATTTGCTGCACATGCGAAACGGATGGTAAGATTAATTTAAATGAAATATATCATTAAATTCAGTTGTTGTTAATATATCTTTTTTCATTATAGGCTGCGTCTCTTGGACGTGAGTCGAGCCCGATGGAGCTGTTTGTGGAGACACACGTGCGGAGTCAAGACCGCCAGAAGGGGGCACAACAGTTCGTTGATAACCATGCTCAACATTTCATGGTATGTTTGTTCAACCATTTTATTTTGTAAGTTATTATGGAAGTTATTATGTTTATTGTATTGAATATGATAATTACTTTTTTAAAAAAAAATTTCAGGAGACCTATAATAATCGGTTGAGGGAGAGATACGGGGACAATATTTTGACCCATCCGGAATTCGATCCAGATTTGTGGATGGAGGTTCGCTCGTCAGGTGGACTCGATAAAAATCGGGTTTACGGGCTCTCCAACACTTCAGCCGACAACTTGCGGTCGACCCGTAGTGTTTCAACCGTTGGAAGCTCCCAATCAATATCGAGCTCCCAATCTAAGGAGTTTGTGGCCTTGCAGCAACACACGGCTCAGCTCACCGAGAAATACGATAACCTATTAACGGAGTACGCACAACTCAAAGCGTCTCATGCACAACAAAGAGCGGAGTCTGAGCAAATCAAAGCGTCTCAAGCACAACAAAAAGCAGAGTATGAACAACAAAAAGCGGCTTATGAACAGCTTCGCGAAATGATTATGAACATGGCAAATAGTGGAACATGTGCGCCTAATCTTTTTTGGCCGTATAACCACCAGCCTCCTCCAGGATCTCCTCCTCCTCCTTCAGCTCCACCTTTATATTAGTTTGTAATAAACATTATTTACCTTGAAAACTTCATTTAATATTTTTCTTGAAACATATTGAGTTTGTAATGAATATTATTTAACTTTGTTTTTTTATGTTTAATATAAATTTTATTTGCAGAATTGGTTTGTATTACAATTAATTTATATAGTTTTATATTATATATCTTAAATAATTTTTTAAAAACAAATTTAGAAAAAAACTATTACCAAGGATTTTACCGACGGATTAATTCGGTCGGTATTTTAAACATTTACCGACAGACTTACCGATAGAATTAATCCGTCGGCATTTAACAGTAGCTGCCACTAGTACCGACGAATTTACAGACGGATATATTCGGTCGGTATTTCATACACTCACCGACAGATTTACCGACGGTTAGGTTCCGTCGGTAAATCACAATATCACCGACGGAATATAAATTCGTTGGTATATTTCAAGCGGGAATCTTTTTTTTTTTTGCGCGTAAATTCCATTTGTAAAACCATCGGCAAATGGTTTTTTGTTCTTCCGACCAATATAGCGACAGAAGGGGGAATCACCGACGAAAGAAAAGCCGACGGACGTAATCCGGTGATGACGTCGGTAAAAAAACCACCGACGAACTTCTAATCACACACCGACGGAATTTTTTCGTCGGTAAAACTGTGAAATCTTGTAGTGTTGTGAATAAGGGAGTCACCACCTAGCATTATGGTCACTAGAAACCCTAACTGATCTTTCAGAGATTCTAAGGCAATGGACTGGTTGCGTAAAGTGAAGGTTTTAGCACCCCTAGTACGCCCTACCTAAGGAAAGTAGTTTGGTGTTTGGTTTGCCTTATGATTGCTATGGTGTTGGTGTTCTCTAATTAGTTTTCCTAGGATAGGTTTGCTATGATGAATGGACTTGGGTTCAAAGTCTAAAAGAAAAAACCCTTGACCAATATGGATCATACCTTTAGATATGTCTATAGAGTGCCAAGAAGGACCGATGCAGATCTCTTGAAATCTGTGTTTGATTTGAAATAAATTTACAACCTATGAATTAAAAGACAACTAAGATAGAAATCTAAGGAGATTCAGTGTCCTTAAAAGCTCATTTTTCCCTTAGTATTTTAGGTGTTCACGACTTGTAAATCGCAAGGAAGAGAAACAAAAAACTAAGTTAGCAATCTAAGAAAATTCAAGGTGCTTTAAAAACATATTTTTGCCTTAGTATTTCTTACTTTCATGACTCATAAACTGTGAAACAAAAATTGAAATGTCCCCAATTATAATTGAGGATTCTTTCAAGGATATGTAATTAAATTGTTCTATATAACATTTTGGGCATAAATCTACCCTTATGTTAAAAATGAACAAGTTGTATTACCCTCAACAATATTTTGGACATTTACCTTTCATAGGTTTATTTGTCCTTATATTATTAAAGGATAATGAATTATTATTCCTAGGAAAAATATTTTGGATATTTATCATTTGGGGTTTCTTTATCCAAATATTAATAATGAATAATACCAAATTATTCCTAATAATATTTTGGATATTAACCATTTTGGGATTTCTTTATCCAAATATTAATAGCGAATAAAAACAAATTCCATGCGAATAAAAACCCATTAAAAAACTAATAAGATTTTTATATTTTTGGAATATTGGCCAACACCCTTTGGAGTTTTACAAACATGTTGTAAAATCCAAAATGCAATAAATAATTTTTTTTTGTTGTGTTTAAGAAATCCATGCGAAAACACATTTTCGAAACTTCAAATATTTGTTTTTTTATATAAAAGGAATGTTAAAAATATGTTAGGGTATTGGCCGTATATAACACACAAGAAAACCTTGTTTTTCTTGGGGGGTTGGGTCCAGCTCGACCCATGTGGCTGGGCTGAACCCAACAGGCCTAGCCCGGTCACTTGCCCAAGCTAGTGACCCGGCTGGGCTAACAAAGGCATGCGTGAGTTTCCTCAAGCGTGCATTGCCTGGTTACTGTTCAAGTGAATTATAATGCACTTGAACAGTAACAACATAACTAAGAATACATGCAAAGCTGGGAAGAACAGACTTGGAGGTGGAAGCGAAGGGACGACAGTGATGATGAAGGCGTGTTGGCTGATCTATCAGTATCCTCGTCTATTTTTAGCCCCTTTTTCCTTATGGTCTCTGTTTGTGTCCGTCTCCTATGTTTTTTTTCTGCATCTTCGTCCCTCCCTCTCTACTGGTTTTAGCTCCTCTGTTCTCCCCTGTTCTGCAGATTTGTTTGCAGAAAATGGAGCAAAGACCGAAAGGCAGTCCCTGCTTGCTCTAGCTTTTGATGATCTTAATAAACCTTAATCTTTTCCATTGTTCCTTTCCAATCTCCCTCTCCTTCCTCTCCTCTGTTCTCTCTTCTGCCTCTATGTGGTTTTTTTCTTCTCTGCCCCTCTTTCTCTGTCTAGTGTTGCTTGCCTCTCTTTTGTTTCTCTTCTCTCTTTTTTTATTTTGTTTTTCTTCCTCTCTCTTTTAGGTCAGTAGAGAAGGTTTATATAGCCTAATCATAGCTCTTATTAGGAAACAAATATTACATTAATTTTGGGATGTAATCTCGGGAGATCAAATAAAGTAAAAATAGGAAACTAAAATATTCTGATTGATCCTATGATCTCGGTAATTATTCTCCAATGTAGAATCCCAGCCATTAAATGATGGTGCGACTCTCCTCTGCATTCTTCCACAGCTGGAATAGGTGTTCAAAGCAGTTGCCTTCGGACCAAAGATGAAAAAAACTGGCGGGGATTGTTGCCGGGTTTTTGCGTGCAGAACACTGGTTTGTTCTACGTGCAACATAATTAATTACCCAGGTTTGGGTTCCTTCTAATTTCAATCTTCAATTAAATCCCTTATTTTAACACTTTTCAATTCAGTCCTTGGTCAAGAAAAAATCCTCCAAATTGGCCCGTAATCCCTCGAATTAGACTTGCAGGCTAGAACCCTTCTCGCGGCAGGATTCCCTACTTTCAAATGGGAATATCTTGAGTTTTTGATATTGAAATCAGAAGATTCAAAAAACCAAATTCATCTACGCGTATAGGTCTACAACTTTCATGAAAGATTCAAAATGAGATAAATTCATTTTGAAGAACAGAATCTGGCTGCAATCTGATGGTTAAAAGGATCTCCTGATCTGATTCGGAAACTGATAATGTCGAGCATCCCCATATGACTGAGAATCTGACATAAGAACAGTGGGCTCTAGGACGCAATAAAGGTGCAGATCAATTCTTTAACATGTCATGAATGACAGAATATAGTTGTGATGGTCTAAGTTGGAATAAAAATTGGTATTACAACAGAATTGCAACAGCAGCAGAATCATTTTTTTAGTGCAAATTCTAAGGGATTTATCCAAACTTAAAGACTAGATAAAGAAGGGACGAGTTTAGCATTATGAAGACTCCTAATCAGCCTAATAAACCTAATGATTTTGGCAACCACACACGCACACTAACCTTGGTCTATTTTCACGGGGGACTAGCTCACGCACACTTACCTTGGTCTATTTTCATAGGTGACCTGCCCATTTTAAAATTTTTAGAAAAACTCCATGCTTTTTCTAAATAATGGTCTCAATATCAGGTGACTTGCCCATCTTAAGATTTTTAGAAAAACTCCACGCTTTTTCTAAAAAATGGTCTCAATATCGGGTGACCTGCCTATCTTCAGTTTTTTTTTATAGAAAAACTCCATGCTTTTTCTAAAAATGATCTCAATA
Source organism: Populus deltoides (assembly GCA_015852605.2). Classification (NCBI taxonomy): domain Eukaryota; kingdom Viridiplantae; phylum Streptophyta; class Magnoliopsida; order Malpighiales; family Salicaceae; genus Populus; species Populus deltoides. Next base: position 18,557,697 of record CM027583.2, on the reverse strand, counting down.
TCGGGTGACCTACCTATTTGTAACAACCTGGCTTTTCAAGCCCAAAACAACAGTAATTTGTTTTTGTACTTGACACACATCGTGTCGGTAATCGGCGAACCTGTTCCCTCACATCATCAAGATACAATCTATACATCAACAACAATCAACATTTCATTTAAAAGTGAATCTTACATAAACACATAATATTATGTTTGCACGATTAGAAGTTCACATTAAAATATGCATACATAGACATGAGTTTGCATTCTTATCCTACTAATAGTCATCATGAATTTAAACAAAAATGATCTAATAATAGTTATACGTTCTGTACATTGATTCATACAAAATACATCATGATTTAGAATGCAACTACATAATTCCTTGCAAAAGTAGCTTTCCGTGTATTGGGTTTCCCAGGCACCTCGTTGGTGTGACGTCCCTGTTACAATACAAAGCATTTATAAGAATGCAATTACTTATGGCTTCCCAACAGCCAGATTTCCACTATCACCCGAAATGTGCATTTCATCATATTTGTCACCTTGCTTTTGCTGATGACATTCTTTTGTTATATCGTGGGGATAGATCTTCTGTTCGGATACTCCTTGAGTAGCTTCATGTTTTTAGCCGGACTTCAAGGTTGCATATTAATGCAGGGAAATCCTTTATTTACTTTTGTGGAGTTGGTGACAGCTTGAAGTAGCATATTCTTCAGGATTCTTACTTCTCTGAAGGTAGCTTCCCCTTCAAATACCTTGGGGTCCCCCTAAGCCCCCACAGGCTTCTAGCTAGCTAGTTTCCCCCCCTCTTACACCAACTTGAATCTGCTATTCAAGGCTGGATAGGCAAGCACTTATCCTATGCTGGGCGGTTGGAATTAATCAGATCTATTTTATTCAGAATAAAGCAATTTTGGCTTAGTATATTCCCCCTGCCAGATAATGTTATCAGCCAAATTACTTGTATTTGCAAAAACTTCCTATGGACCGATAGCACAGCTAGAAGTATGTTTGCCTTGGTTGCTTGGAAGCACATCTGCTTACCAAAAGCTTAAGGGGATCTCAACCTATATGATATTAAAGCTATGAACAATTGCTTTCTTGCAAAGCAGCTATGGAATATTCATTTGAAATCTGATTCTATTTGGATTAGATGGGTGCACCATTTTTATTTGCAAGATACCACCATCTGGATAGTTCCTCTTTAAAGAACTTCCTCCCCTCTATGGAAATCCTTCATTAGTTTGTGGGACCGGCTCATTGATGAATGTAGGGGGCAACAAGCAGTAATCTCCATGATGCAAAGTTGGGTCAATATAACAAAGCTTTTCTTGGCTAATGCTTACGAGTTCTTGAGAATCAAAGGCACCCTGGTTTCATGGGTTAATATGGTTTGGGAGTCTTGGTGTCTTCCAAGACATAGTTTCATTCTTTGGCTTGCTTTTCCTGGGCGGCTGAGAACAAGAGACATGTTGTATTTTGTTGATACTAATGTTAGTTGTGTCTTCTGTCAGGATCATGAGGAGAGCTATAGTCATATTTTCTTTGCCTGCAGCTAGACATCCCTCTTATGGATGAAAGTTAAATCCTGGCTTAGGCTTCGCAGAGGTATGAGCACCATTAATAGTGCAGTTCGGGGCCTCCATCTCAAGGGGAAAACTACTGTTACTAGAATGAAAAAGGTCTCCCTCAGCATTGTTGTCTATTTGATATGGGAAGAAAGGAGTAGAAGAGTTTTCTAAAATTCCTATTCTCTGGTGGAGCCTATTTTCGGAGATTTCAAGTGTTATTTCACATGATATTGCACTTTCATGAGCATGATCACCCTATAACTAATGTCAGCTGACTGGTTTGGTGGTTGTTATGGTTGAGCTCCTTTGTGGAAAGTTGTTTTCCTTTGGTTTGGTGCCCTTGTGATGTGTTGCATCTGCTTCTCTTTGCTGTTGATGCTTCTTTTGAGGTTTCATTATTGTGTTGCATGTTGTTTCCTTCCCTTGGTTTCTGATCTGATCTCTAATTGGTTCTTCGCGCCAGTGGTTTCTCGGGATGTCCTATTGTCCTATTTTTTGTTTTGTGTTAAGTTGGGAACCTTGTAATATTTGGTTCCTCTCATAACCATTGTCTGCGTTTAGCTTTTGTTTTTTTTATGGTTGTTGTATAGCTCACTCAGGAAGTTTGTTCCCTTTTTGTGAATCCTTGTATCTGATCTTACTGGTTCACTAGCAATGTATATTTTTGATCTATTAATACACTTACATTTTGATATAAAAAAATGCAATTACTTAATAATAATAATGATAATAAATGGTTTGGTAGTTGTTGCGATGTCGCGGTCGCACAAATTAATTACCCTAGCTTCAAACACAACACACAAGATAATATAGAGCAAGCAAGGGGTCGATCCCACGAGGAAGTTCAAGTCAGATTTTTATGCTAGATGATATGCAATTTGGGGGGGGGGGGTTTGGACGTTATCTAGGCTAAAGCAAAAGAAAACAAAAAACTATCAAACGAAATTTAATAAAATCAGAAAATTATCAAGTGAACAAACCTTGGTCACAAGCACACATCCACCTACAAAAATCAGAACTGATCATGGAAACGAAACATCAATTTATATTTTGAATATTTATCTCTTCTTAACATTGGTTAGTTAACGGATCCGCTGTATAACTAACCTTAACCATCAAACAACCACAGTGTCCGCACTAGAAATTTAATTTAATGACAGCCTTAAGAACTAGATAAGTTGATTAATCAAAAAAACATAACTGTCTGCAGTCTATATTTGATTTGATTGAATGTTTTTCCTAAGATTAATAACGTAGATCCGCCACAATTATTAAACTCAGTTGCTTCACAAGTTCATATACCACAGCTCCGGTTTTGATATCAAACTTAGCAATAGATTGTCTACAATAATAACTTAGAGTCCGCTCTAGCAATTAAAATAAACAATCATAGGAAAAATAAGCATAGGAGAACAAACATATTCATCATATAAACTGAAAAGAAAAGGTAAAATAAATCTCACAGTTCTTGAAATCTGAAGGTTTTCGTGTCCTTGCAACCAAGAAAAAGTGTTTAGCCTTAATGCCACTGGAATCACTTCATTTCAACCTCTAGAGCTTACGCTCTGCACAAAACATCGACTGAAGGTCAAATCTGCCAATTATCTCCAATTTACTCTCTTTTGCATCTTTCATCCAAAAGTGCCTTTAAAACATAAAACAAAGAATATCAAGGCATTTTATATATAAAACATAGGCAAAACACTAGTTAAATGTAGGTGAAACTATTGAATAATATGGTTGCATCAAATACCCCCCACACTTAGCTCTTGCTCGTCCTCGAGAAAAGATAGGTAAAATCAAATTGAAGTTAAATTAAATGAAATCACTATGACTAATCTTCTAATCTCCCATCAATATCCAAGAATATATGCATTATAAACAAGAACACAATTAAGAAGGATAAAGAGTATAAATTTTCATGAATTTATTTACATGCAAACTTCAAAATTCAATTAATCGTCGAGATTTAAATGAAATCTATGCCATGTCAAAGTGATAGGTCCTCTCATTGATATACACTCCAACACTCACGTGTTTATGGCTTATGTGTTTAAATCTCTCAAATTCAATCAATGAATATGTTCTACCATAAGCTTGCTCTTCAATCTCATCTCCATTAATAACATATTACAAACAATGCATAAATCAAAAGGTCTTATTTTCGGGTTGTAATGGGGCTAAGGTAAAGGTGAGGTAAAAGAGAGTAAAAGAAAAGGTTCAAACCAAAGAAAGTAGAGCATTATGAAAAATGATATTTCAAACAAGATATTCCATCAAAGCACATAAATTTTCCATCTTTAATCACCAATGCTTAACTTCTTTTGATTTCAAGCTTTTTCAATATAAAATCTTAAGAACATAAAAGAGCATTTTTTTCTTTTTCTTTTTCTTTTTCTTTTTTTCTTTTCTTTTTCTTTCCCTTTTTTTTTTACCTTTGGCAACTTTGCCCATCTTTTCATCAAACATCACTTCTTCTTTATTTTCACATAATTTCCAACCATAATTCCATAAGATATCATAAGTATATGCTCTACTAATCCTTGGCTAGGGGAAAAGGAAAACATATAAAAAGTTAAGGCTTATACATGGATAAAGCAAAGAAAAGATAAACAATCTCAAAAGGGGCTCACTAAGGATAATATGCTTTAGGTTGACTTTTTGGTTCAAGTGGTTAAAATTCCTAATGCCTTTATCATCTTCATGTATATATGTAATATGAATGTAATCTCAACAAGATATGAAGCAAGTTCTAAAGATACATATCATTGAAAGAAGGCACAATAAAAGAATAGAATGTTGAAGGCTCAAAAGCTTGCATTGGTATAACACTATAAAGTCAACATGGCATATTCTCAAAGTCAATTCCTAAACCAATTAAACCTTAAAACTTGCATGCACACTCCATTTGATTTATATCTTCATCTATCTCAACTAATTCTCATACATAATACTCATATTCTTAAAAACCAATGGAAGTTCAAAAGATCAAACATAATTTTTTTTTTGAAAAATAACAAAGAAAACCAAAATTAGAAAACCAACATTCTCTCAATACCCCCACACTTAAAACACTACATTGTCCTCAATGTTGAAATAAAAGAAAAGAAATATAGGAGAATGACAAAAATAAAGTAAAATACGAAAAATAAAAGATAAGGGAAAGGAAAGCAAATCTGTTTTTTTTTCGTTTTGTGCTGGGTTGCCTCCGATGGCGCTTTTGTTTTATGTCATTGGCTCGACATGTTGCATGCTCATTCTTCATAGATTGGTTCAGCTAACTCCGCAGAAGCGGTGAGTTCTGTCGTCCAACCTTCATAGAAAGGTTTCAAGCGATGCCCATTGACTTTGAGTACTTTGTTGGTTTCTAAACTTTTAATTTCAACTGCACCATAAGGAAAAACATTAGAAACAACAAAGGGTCCAATCCAACAAGAGCGCAACTTTTCAGGAAAAAATTTCAAATGCAAATTATAAAGATGGACTTTGTCTCCAACATTAAACTCTTTTCTTGTAATCATTCGGTCATGGAGACTCTTAGTCTTTTCTTTGTAAATCCTTGCATTCTCATAAGCATCATTTTGTATTTCTTCCAACATAATTCCAATCTTTTTGGGCACTAAAAGGATAGGCGCCACCCATTCACTATCCATGATGGGGTGAATGACTCCTGTATCATGGGGAACAGTTTGCAAAGCTTGCAAAGCCAATGCTGATTCATGCACGTTTTGGGAAACACATATATGCCTCTCCATCTCTTCTATCTTGGTAAAATCATAGCCATAGCTCAAAGCTACGCTTAATCCATCCTCACTATCAAAATCACAAACTTGTTGCGCACACTTATCAACTTGGTCATAACATATGATAGAATAAACATTGCTACAAGGATATGTCATTGCATCATGAAAATTAAATTCAATTTTTTCATCTCCTACCTCCATAGACAAAGTATCCTTACCACAATCAATTTTTGTATTGGTAGTTTTCAAGAATGGTCTCCCAAACAATATAGGAGTGTTGTTTGATGAATCACAAGAATCATGTTCCATATCAAGAATATAAAAGTCGCATGGAATGACCAAACTATCAATCTTGACTAGGACATCTTCTATCACACCAAGTGGGTAAACAAAACTACGATCCGCAAGTTGTATTACAATGCTAGTTTTATTCAAAAGCTCAAGACTAAGAGAATCATAAACATGTTTAGGCATAACACTAATGGATGCACCTAAATCGCACAAGGCCTTTTTGAAACCAGTATTACTGACACGACCAAAAGATTGATGTCTTCTCCCAAGTGCAGGAGTGTCGAAGTAATAAATAACCCGGCAAGACCGGGGTCGAACCACAGGGAGGTTAATTGTATAAATTATAGTTAACAACAACACAATAACAACAACAATAATAGTAATAATAATAATAATAATGAAGAAGAAGAAGAAGAAGTTGATGAGAACTTTGAGATGCAAGATTAACGTAAGGATTAAACAATGATAACAACAAATGTCAAGGTTAGAGGATCCACTAATGGTATTTCAAACAAGTATAGTATAAACTCTTACTAATCAACTGGAAACCACACACAAAGGAGGTTCCAATCGGATTATAAATTGTTAACATGATTACATTAGTTATCTTATTCGAATAATGCTAATACTTGTAAATGTTGTGGCATTCATGATTATAACTTATGTTAACAACAAATCAAGTTCCTTTCATAGCTCAGTGTCGGTTATACCATACAAGTATGGGCTATGAAAGTGCCAAGTATTTGTTGTACCAAGTGTTATACAACATAAATCTAGATTAACCATTTCACAAGCAAAGTATTAAAAGTGAACAAGATAACAAATATAAAGCATGTTAGTATCCAACATTAAGGTCCATGTTAAGTTTATATTATACTTATTCTTAGACCATTAGTGTACCCTTTTCACCTTGACATAATTAACTTAGCAACACATAATAAAAGAAAGAAACATAAATAAACAAGGGAAGGGAATGAAAAGCATAAGCAAGAAATTAATATAAGCAAAACTTAAGCATTACAAAATATAAAGAGAGAGCAAAAGCATGATCTTGATCTAAACACCAAGATGCCTAAATACATGGCAAATGCCTCCTTTTATAGGCCAAAATTCGGAACTATTGATTTGTTGACTAATTGATGAGTGGGTGGCCACATCTTGACTTGGTGACAATCCTTATCTTCTTGTCTGCCAAAAACGTCATTGATGACATCATAATTTGAACAAACTTCAATCATGAAAGTTCTAGAGAATTGTCTCATCTATCCAGGGTAAAAATTTGAGATCATTTGGACTTCTAGAACTCGAGATATGGGCTGAACACTAAACAGTGTCTGGGCTGCAGGACAGATTCGGACTTCTTTATTGTTGCTGCAATTTGGACTTGAAAACGGCCTTTTTAAATCTTGGGCTTCACATGAAAGTTGTAGGCCTATGTCTTATCTTTCCATCCATATAAAATGGACCTAAATCCAAGATCTACAGCTCCAGATATGACCCGATTACCGAACAGTGTTCCAATTTGGACTGCACCAGCATCTCTTTTCTAAGTTTGGCCATCTCTTTGTCCTTTCAATTTAAGTACTTCAACTCATCAATCAATTCTTTCATTTATGTGATAGGCCTGCATTTAAGATGAACATTTACTATAAATTAAAGGTATCTTAATATATTAGATACGTTATTATAAAACATGCTTTAGTTAAGGAGTTATTGATACTTCAAGTGCAAAATGATGATATAAAACCTTGATAAAAATGCACTTTTAAGTACTAATCAATTACCAATAACACATGGGATAGTAAACGCACCTGGGTCTTTTTGCTTCAAAGGCATATTCTTTTGAACAATAGCAGATACAACTTCACCCATACTTACCATTTCATGACCTTTTAGTTTGAAAGCTCTCTTGGTAGTACACAACTCCTTCAAGAATTTGGCATACTTGGGAATTTGCTTGATAGCATCAAGCAAAGGAATGTTGAATTCTACTTTCTTGAAAACCTCTAAAATCTCTTTTTCTTTGTCCTCTTTCTTTGACCTAAAAGAACTCACAGGAAAAGGTGGAATTGTTTTAAAACTGGAATTCATTGAGTGAGGAGTTACCTTTGGAGTGTTGGTCGATGTTTCAGTTTGTGGAGGAGGAGGATGTTCCTTCTTTGTACTCAATTCGGTTTCTATCTCTTCTTCTTCCTCCATCTCAATTTGTTTCGACCTTTTCTCTTCAAATTCTTTCCCACTTCGCAGCATGATCACACTAACATTCTCTATTGGATTCAATGCTTGGGAGGGCAATTTTCCATTCATTTGTGCTTCCAATTTCCCCACACTTGAAGCTATTTGCCCCATTTGCTTCTCCAAGTTGTGAATACTTGACCTTGTTTCCTGTTGAAAAGACATGACATTTTGTTGCAAGGTCACAGTGTTAGAAGCCAAAGTTTTCATCATCTCACGAAGATCATCACTGGATGATGACCCCATAACATTGGAGTTTGTGAATGGAGGGGGTTGTCTTACTTGATAATTCTGTTGGGGCTGAAATCCATGGGGATGGAACCGTCGGCCTTGATTGCCTTGTTGAGGTGGGTTCCCATAACATAATTTTGGATGATCTCTCCATCCGGGATTGTACGTGTTGGAAAAGGGATCATATTTACGCTGGGACTGTCTGTTGAATCCTCCATCAACTACATGAACCTGTTCAATGTAATCTTCTTGCATTGTTAGGCACATATTTGAGGTATGTCCTTGTAAGGAACATATGCTACAAACTTTCACCTGTTGTATATTTCCACAAGCCAAAGAACGCACAAGAGAATTAAGATCATTAACTTTATTTTCAAGGTTACAAAGTCTCCACGTGTGCCAAATTGTTTCGAGTTGGCTGCCATGTTTGAGATCAATTGGTGTGCAGCCTCGGGTGTCTTATCTACCAATGCCCCTCCACATGCAGCATCAATGATACTACGATCAATAGGCATCAATCCTTCATAGAAATATTGAATGAGCAGCTGATCGGGTATTTGATGATGAGGGCATTGAATGCATAGATGCTCAAATCTTTCCCAATACTCGAAAAGTGTCTCTCTATGAGATTGTCGAATCCCACATATTTCTTTCCTTATGTTGGCAACTCGAGATGCTGGGAAATACTTCTCAAGGAAGATCTTCTTCATGCCATTCCATGTTCCAATTGAACCTGGGAGAATGGAGAAAAGCCATGCCTTTGATGCCCCTTTTAAAGAGAAAGGAAAAGCTTTCAACTTAACCTGTTCTTCGTCAACTCCATTCGGTTTCATGCCAACGCAAACCATATGGAATTCCTTGAGATGAGTATGAGGATCTTCTCCTGCAAGACCATTGAAAGTTGGTAGCAAATGTATAAAACCAGATTTGAGCTCAAAGTTTACATTATTGTCGATGTTTATGCACAATGGCTGATTTTCCACGTTAAGAGCAGCAAGCTCCTTGAGTGTTTGTTGTCATGCAACAGCCATGACGTTAAGGTGAGCTTCCTTTCGTAACCTGCGTAAAGTTTTTTCTAATTCGAGATCCAACTGCACTTGACTTTGATTAGTAGAACGGGTTACTGGCATAAATCATCAAGAAAACTCAAAAGAAACCAACCATACAAGAGATCGAAAACAATGCAAATTGTACGAAAATCCTACGGTAGAAAATAAAAACTGCTTAAAAACCCTAGAAAAAGTGGAATTTGGCCTCAATAGGGTGGGACTAGTGGTTTACCACTAGTCATGTTTATAACGTCGTTTCCCTTCAGGAAACAAAAGACCGATACCTAATTCCACCAAAAAATATGTTTTGAAGCGATCCGCATTTGAAGTAATGAGCGATCTGCAGACAAACAAAAATTTTGTTTTTTTTCAGAAAAAGAAATAACAATCACAGAAAATAAAAATAATAGCACAAGAATCAACAAAAATTACTTCCCCGGCAATGGCGCCAAAATTTGTTGCGATGTCGCGGTCGCACAAATTAATTACCCTAGCTTCAAACACAACACACAAGATAGTATAGAGCAAGCAAGGGGTCGATCCCACGAGGAAGTTCAAGTCAGATTTTTATGCTAGATGATATGCAATTTGGGGGGGTTTGGACGTTATCTAGGCTAAAGCAAAAGAAAACAGAAAACTATCAAACAAAATTTAATAAAATCAGAAAACACTACACCATTAACCAGTTTTACCGACAGACTCATTCCGTCGGTGAAAGCAATGAAATCAATCGGTACAATAATTACCGACAGAACACGCCCGTCGGTATACCAGTCATCGGTAAAACCCATTTCCATCGCTAAGTCTGTCGCAAATAAAAAAACCCACCGACGGTCTTACAGACGAATACACGAGCGCCAAAAAAAAAGTTTCCCGCGGGAACATTACCGATGGAATAAATCCGTCTGCACTTTCAACGGTAAGTACCGACGGACTTACCGACGTAAATTCCGTCAGTAATTATGGCATGGCTGGTAATTGTTTATCAACTCTCTGTGAAATACCGACAGATATTATCCGTCGGTAAATCCATCTGTATTTAATCACCGACGGATATATTTCGTCGGTAATTATGACATGGCTGGTAATTATTTATCAAGTCTCTGTGAAATGTCGATGGATATTATCCGTTGGTAAATCCGTCTGTATCTAATCACCGACGGATATATTCCGTCGGTAATTATGACATGGCTGGCAATTGTTTGGCAACTCTCTGTGAAATACCGATGGACATTATCCGTCAGTATATCCGTCGGTAGGTATTTAAAATATATCAAAAAAAAATAATTTTGTTAATAGTAAAAAACCTTAATAAACAAATAACAATGGATTAAACATTAAAAATATAAAAGTAATGTTAAATAATATTCATTACAAATTTAATGTGTTTAAAAAACAAAATTAAACTAGAATAGCGGCGGAGCTGGAGGAGGAGGAGGAGGAGGAGGAGGAGGAGGAGGAGGAGGCTGGTTGTTCCCGGGACCATACGGCCAAAAAGAAGCTGCACAAGTATCGTCACCCATCTTTGATCTCATCTCCATGACTATTTGACGGAGCTCATCATAATTCGTCGAGAATTGTTGATATTGTTGTTTCAATGCAATAAACTCCTAAGACTGGGTGTTCGATACTGATGGAGAGCTTCCAACAATTGAGACACTACGAGCCGAACGCAAGTTTTCAGCTGTAGTGTTGGAGAGCCCGTAGACCCGATTTTTATCGGATCCACCAGACGATCCTGCCTCCATCCACAAATCTGGATCGAAATCTGGATGGGTCGACGGATTGTCCCCATATCTCTCCCTCAACCGGCTATTATAGGTCTCTTGAAAATTTCATCGGTAAAAAATCATCAAATGCAATTCAAGATGCAATTCAAGAAATTAATAACTTACAAAATAAAATGAATGAACGAACATACCACGAAGTGCTGAGCACGGTTGTCCACGAACTGCTGCACCTCCTTTTGGCGGTCTTGACTCCGCACATGCGTCTCTACAAACAGCTCCATTGGACTCGGTTCACGTCCAAGAGACGCAGCCTGTAAGGAAAAAATAGGTTGAAAGTTAAATATATTATAAGAAATGACAAATTATTTAACGATATATTTCATTAAAATTAATCTTACCATCCATTTTGCATGTGCGCTAAATGGGACAGATCCGCCAGTGTGCGTGGTCACCGAACCATGAATTTGCCGGTTCCGGTTGTCGGCGCCGGACTGTGAGCGCCGTGAGAACCGCTATGAGGTCACGTGCTCAATATATACCGTCCATATTTCCCCCGAGATGAATGGCGGTTTGAATTCCTGCCAAACCGCCACCTCATTCCATCCTTCAAGACCGTTATCCCTCGCTTGTCTTTTTGATTTTTTAGGGTGTCATACCAAAAATCACGCAACTTACTTCCATAGTAACAAATTAGAATTTAAAACATAAAATTATAAAACAAAAATAAATATTATTTTCAATGTTACCTAGTTGCCGCATGATTCTCCCATACCCTCCTCACAACATTGTTGTCCGCCCTATCCCACTCAAATTTGTTCTATGTATATAAATAATTTATATAAAATAAGAATAGTACAAGATATAAAATTATAAAAATTATTTATTAAAAATAAGCTGGAAATTAAAAATTATTTATATACCTACCTGAAATCGCTTAAACCATGCATCGATATTAGGTTTCCACTCAGGATTTCTGGAAACCTGGCTCTATTGAAACAATGGAATCTCCATCGACGATTTAAACGCCAATGTTATAGTCCTTGTAGCCTCAATGTTTGTGAACCTGAAATTAAATAAAAGTAGTAATATTAATTAGTTGTTCATAAATTATGTTATAAGTATATAAAAAAAAACACTAAAACCTAAACAAACTTACATTGAGAGGTCATCCTTCCATTGTGCCTGGTACTTGCGGGTGAATTGACCCCGCTATGAAGACACACCGCAACCGTATTGTGAAACCGCGCTAGAAGAGGCAAAGATCACAAGTTGGCGTAGATTCCTCGCCGTGATCAGCACCTAAGGATACGTCCTCCTCGCTGCTAGAAGAACTAGCTGCAACCGTCTTCTGACGACGTGCTGTAGATTTCATTCTACGCTTCTACACAAATTTATAGGAATAATTACATAATTAACTTCGATTATTTTAAAAAAAATTCGACAGAGTCTCCCCTATACTATGGGGTCCCAAGTTATCGACAAAATCATATTACACTTCCAATTTTATTTCACATCCCGATCCAATCATCCTGGATCTCAACCCAACTCATCATCATCAACACAACATTTTATTCAATAACATCATATAATGATATTCAAGTAAAAGAATCAATTTCAACTATGAACATTCATTGTTAAATTGGTACTTAGAGTTACAAATATTAGATTAAAGTCATACATTCAAATTTACGGATTAATATTACATTTCAAGTTTTAGGAGACAAGACTCTTAATTTATAAATAATTACATGGTTAAAAGCAAAAGATAACTAAATCAATATCATTCCTAACACGATCGACCCTAATGGACCTCAAAATAAAAATTAATGTGTATACATAAATATAAAAATATAATAACAAGCAATAACAATGACATGGAAACAATAATATCCTAAATTAAGATAAACTAATTAAAAGTAATTCTATATATATAAATTAACATTTTTAACATAAATTCAACAATAACAATTATATATATAAATTAACATTTTTAACATAAATTCAACAATAATAATTATAGCAATACAAACAATAATATCCTAAATTAAGATAAACTAATTAAAAGTAATTCTATATATATAAATTAACATTTTTAACATAAATTCAACAATAACAATTATAACAATTATAACAATACAAACAATAATATCATAAAATTAATAAATAAAATTAAAAAACTAAAAAACATTACACAAAACAACATAAACATAAAACAAACAATACACAAAACTAAAAAACACTATATCAATTCAAAATAAATTTGGGAATCAAAAATGCTTACCTTAATAGTGTGTTGAATGTAAGATTTTATCTACAAACAATACACAAAACAAAGAACACCAAAAAAAATAATCATAATTAAAATAAAAAAATACAAAGATAAAGAAAAAAGAATACATACCTTGATAAAATGACAACCACCAAAACAATAAAATCTCTTCAATTTGACAAATAGAAACGGAGAGGAGAAGAGAAATGGATAAGAAGAGAAACGGAGCCGAGAGAAAAAAATGAACCAAATGGGGGGGGATTTATATGGCAATTTTTCCGACGGAATTACCGATGGACATTAATTGTTGTCGGTGGCATTAAATTCCGTCGGAAATTAATTGAAATGCGCACCAAAAAAAGTTCAAAAATCCCGCCACACTTTTCAATCCGTCGGTATTCGTGCAGACGGACACGTGTCACACATGCATGCGCTTCAGGAAGTGCGTAAAGCCGTCGGTGATTACGTCGGTAATAGATATTGATAAAGCCGTCGGTATTTGTGCAGACGAACACGTGTCAGGCATGCGTGCGCTTCGGGATGTGCGTAATCCGTCGGTATTGTACGTCGGTAAAGCCGTCGGTAAACCCGTTGGTGAATGTGGCACAATCCCGTAATTTTTTTGCAACTCTCTGTGAAATACCGACGGGTTATAGTCCGTCGGCAAAACCGTTGGTAATTGTGGCACAATACGTAATTGTTTTGCAACTCTCTGTTAAATACCGACGAGTTATAGTCCGTCGGTAACCCCATCGGTGAAACCGTAAATTTTTCTTATTTTTTTTATGTAACCCTGTCAAAAAATCTTGAATTGCAATCTTACAGCACACACAACACAATAACAAGGGCTGACCATTAAAGAAGAATAAATATTTCATGTTTCAAATTATTACATAATTATAAAATAAGGCTTTATAACATGTTTAGTTAGTCGGAATTTTAATCTTCATCCTCTATTGAATTGTTATCATCAGCTTCATCGCACTCTTCAATGTCGTTATCATCTTCTTCAACAACATTCTTTTTTCCACTAGTAGAGCTCAGAACAACATTCAACTCCTCTGCGTCAACATCAACAAGACTATTGTTGAAAACATGAAAATTCGAGTATTCTTCTAAGTCAATCGACGGAGCAACTCGATATGGTTCAACCAACTCACTAGCTTGAAAGACTTCATCTATCACACTTGTGTCTTCATTCTCATACTGAACAACCTCGACACGACCCTTGGGTTTTGTTTTTAAAACGGATAACCAATCAACTCTTGATTGGTCCTTTCTAAAGGAAGGAGTGTATGTGTAATAAACTTGTTGGCATTGCTTTGCGAAAACAAAGACGTTGTTTACGTTGCGGTGTCTAGCTTTTGAGTTGATTTCAACGAGACCATAGTGAGGATCTACTCTGATTCCTCTGTCAGTTGTGTCATACCAATAGCATTTGAATAAAAACACTCTATTTTGCTCGCTATGATATTTCAATTCGATGACCTCTTCCAATCTACCGTAGTAGTCAACTTCAAACTCACTAGAAGTCGATCCCTTAATACAAACACTGTTGTTATATGTCTTTCTTCCATGCCCGTATTCTTCAGTATGAAAGACATATCCATTGACAAAATACCCATTATAGCACTTGACTTTTCTTTCAGGGCCTAGACATAGTAAAGACAGTGAAATAGCAGCACTACCTCTCATTTGATAAACCTAGCTTATAAATTAAATACAACAATAATCAATAAATGGATATTATGTAACATTGACTACAATTAATTACATTGCAAGAGATAATTAGTTTATGATAGGACTTACATGTGTTCTAAACCAAGTGGCAAATTGTTCATCTTGTAATTGAAAGATCTGGGATTCGGTCAGCTGTGAGTTATTGGACAGTAAGTATCGTCGATGTTGCCTGCAAGGTTGTTCCAAATTATATGAGTGTGTGGTATCACAAAACATAAATAGTACATTCTTGACAAAGTTTAAGTCGAACATCTACTTACTTAATAAAAGGTCTCAGCTCATCACAGTTAAATAGGACATAATTGTGTGCTTGTCTGAACTCTATTTCAGACAAATATCTTCCCCTCACGGCATTTTTAGGTAAGGGTCGTCCAGGATTGGAGAATATTGACAAGTTCCCACTTGAATGCACCATCATCTTGCCGTGGAACACGGTTTATCCTCATTCTCAAATGAAGTTCAAAATAGTATGAGATAAATGTTGAGATCTCCTCAACAATATACGCCTCACATATTGACGCCTCAACATGCGCCTTGTTCTTAACCTTTTTTTTAAGATTGAACAAGTATCTGTATATATATATATATATATATATATATATATATATATATATATATATATATATATATATTAATAAAACATTATCAATTAAAAACATTAAAATAAAAATAAAAATATTTAATTATAAATTACATTGCTCATGTAATATCTAACCTCTCGAATGGATACATCCATCTGTACTGGACTGGTCCTCCAACTTTTACCTCAAACGGTAAATGTATGGGTAGATGCTCCATTGAGTCAAAAAATGATGGAGGGAATATCATCTCAAGTTTGCATACTATCTCGATGATATTCTTTTCAAGCCTTTCAATGTGATCAACATTCAACTTGCTGGAGCATATATCTCTGAAGAAATGACTGATCTCCGTTAGTGCATCCCATATCCCCTTTGGTAACAAATCACGAAAAGCTAATGGGATGAGTGTTTACATAAACACATGGTAGTCATGACTCTTCATTCCATATAATCTGCATTCCTCTGTATTAACCAGCCTTGATATGTTCGAGGCATGTCCATCGGGGAAACGCAGACTCTTAAGTCATTTGTAGACTAGTAGTTGTGCGTTTTTCTCTAGCACGAAGCTTGCTCTTGGTTTTGCGACTCGTGACCCATCACAAACCAACTCCATATTTTTACGGTTACAGAACAGTGCTACATCCAATCTAGCCTTGATGTTGTCCTTTGTCTTCCCCTTCACATCCATGATGGTGTTGAAAATGTTCTTAAACACATTCTTTTCAATGTGCATGACGTCAAGGTTATGGCGGAGAAGATTGGTCTTCCAATAAGGAAGCTCCCAAAATATACTTCGCTTCACCCAATTATGGGTCAAACCAAAACTAGAAAACTTTTGCTTACCTGATTGGACACCAAACACAATGTCACCGTACTCTGACACAACATCAAACAATTCTTCACCGGAAAGACGCGGGGGTGCAACATCATTTTCAACTCTGCCAACAAAGAAATCCTTTCTGTTCTTTCTGTACCTGTGGTTATGTGGCAAGAAACGACGGTGATAGTCAAAAAAAGAAGCTTTACCCCGTTTGTTAGCGTGAATGCCTTGTTGTTCTCCATACAGTATGGACATGCTAGCTTTCCATGCGTGCTCCAACCAGAAACCATTCCATAAGCTGGGAAATCATTGATAGTCCACATCAAAGCCGCTCTCATAACAAAATTTTGTTTCCTCGAGATGTCATAAGTCAAAGCTCCAAAGGACCACAACTACGTCAACTCATCAATCAACGGACGAAGACAAACATCTATATTCCGACCCGGACTGCTCGGACCTGGTATGACCATAGATAAAAACATGAACTCCGGCCTTATACACATCCCCAGTGGCAAGTTATAAACCGTCAGTATGACCGGCCAACAAGAATAAGGAGCAGCAAATGACCCAAATGGGTTGAATCCGTTTGTACACAACCCAAGATGCACGTTCCTTGATTCAGCTGAAAAGTGAGGATGCATACTATTAAAGTGTTTCCAGGCTTCACCGTCAGAAGGATGAACCATCACTCCATCAACCGCATGATGTGATTGGTGCCATGTCATGTGCTCAATAGTTCTTGGTGACATGAATAACCTCTGCAGTTGTCATGACCAAAAGATTGATGTCTTCTCCCAAGTGCAGGAGTGTCGAAGTAATAAATAACCCGGCAAGACCGGGGTCGAACCACAGAGAGGTTAATTGTATAAATTATAAATAACAATGCAACAATAACAACAACAATAATAACAATAATAATAGTAGTAGTAGTAATAATAATAATAATAATAATAATAATAACACTCAGTACGTGGCGTTGTTATACTTGAGAATGATCTAAAAGATCGGGTCCACGGAGTTTCCGCCTATATCTCGATTTTGTGAAAAGATCAAAGAGATATATTATATAATATTAACAGATTTCTGATGCGAATGAACAAGGCAAGACCAACAATGTCAGGATCCTTGATCAAACACAGAGCATACTTAACGTACATAACATATAACAAGAATGTAAATAATAATAATAATAATAATAATAATAATAATAATAATAATAATAATAATTGTAATAATAGTAATAATATTAATAGTAGTAATAGTAGTAATAATAATAATAAAAAGAAGAAGAGGAAGAAATTAATGAGAACTTTGAGATGGAAGATTAATGCAAGGATTAAACAATGATAAAAACAAATGTCAAGGTTAGAGGATTCACTAATGGTATTTCAAATAAATATAATATAAACTCTTTTTATTACTCAACTAGAAACCACACACAAAGGAGGTTCTAATCGGATGATTTATCATTAATAGCTCATTATAAAGTATTAACATGATCATATTAATTATCTTGTCTAAGTAACACCATACTTATAAATATCATCAGGCATTCATGTTGCTAGCTTATGTTAACAACAAATCAAGTTCCTATCATAACAACGATGTCTGCCGAAAACTATGAAGGATCAAGCATTCGATGTACCAAGTGTTATACAACATAAATCTAGATTAACTATTTAACAAGCAAGGTATTAAGAATTAGTAAGATAAAAAGATAAGACATGCCAATAACAATTTATCTTGGATATAAACATTAAAGTCCATGTTGAGTTTATATTATACCTATTCTAACACCATTAGTAAAACCTTTTCACCTTGACATAATTAACTTAGCTAAACATAATGAAGAAGAAAAACATAAATAAATAATATAAGAACATGATTACGATATAAGTTAACTAAGTATATGAAAAGAAATGAAAAAGCATAAACAAGAGATTAATATAACATGAAAGAAAACTTGAACAGTACAAAGATATAAAGAAAGAAAGCAAGAACATGATCTTGATCTGAAAACCAAGATGATTAAATACATGGCAAATGTCTCCTTTTATAGGCTAAGATGTGGAACTATTGCTTGGTGGACTAAGGAAATAGTTGGTGGCCAATCATTGATTTGGTGGCTGGTTTTTGACATTGTTGGCTGCTGGTTCTTGAAATTGTTGGCAGATTTTTGATATTGTTGGCTGGCCAAAACGTCATTGCTAACATCCGAATTTGAGCCCTTTGTTCCATGAAAGCTGTGGGAAATTGTCTCAGCTTTCCAGCAAAAAAAACCAGAGCTCATTTGGACTTCTAGAACTCAAGATATGAGCTGAAAACCGAACAGTGTTTGAGTTGCAGGACAGGTTCCGACTTCTCCGTTGTTTCTAAGATTTGAACTTGAAAACGGCAGAATTAAGTCTTGGACCCTTCATGAAAGTTTTAGGTCTATGTCTTATCTTTCCATCCATATAAAGTGGACCTAAATCCGAGTTCTACAACTCCAGTTATGATCAAATAACTGAATGGTATTCCAGTTTGGAATTGAACCAGCATCTCTTCTCTTAGCCTAGTTCTCTTTTTGTCTCTTCACTTTCAATAGTTAATCACATCAATCAATCCTTTGAATTGTGAGATATACCTGCATTCAAAACAAGCATTTACCATAAATTAAAGATATATTATATTATTAAACTTGTTATTATAAAACATGCTTTAGTTAGGGAATTTAATGATACTTTAGTGCAATACGATGATATAAAGCCTTAATGAGAATACACTTTTAAGTACTAATCAGCAGTCTAGGTGTGATTGGGAAGTATTTAAGTTTTTTATATGCCACGAGAGTCTTCCCTCTACCAGTTCTGGGTTTGTAACGGGAATGCCCGCATGTCATGCACTCGGTCATCTCAGCATTTTCAAGGTAGTATAACATGCAGAAGTTATGGCATATATCAATTTTTTGGTATCCTAAACCGAGGGGTTTCATCATAGACTTAGCAGCATAGAAGTTCTCTTTCAGTCTGTTCCCTTCAAGTAAAATGCTTCTCGCCCATTCAATAATCTTGTCATAACCGGCCTCACTCAACCTGTGATCTGACTTGATGGTGAACACATGTGCTACAACTGATAATTTACTGTGGTTCGTGCAGCCATCCCATAATGGTTCGTCAGAATCTCTCAACAGATCAAAAAACCTTGCTGCATCTACATTAGGTTCTTCTTTTACGATTGGACATTCCCTAACATTACCTTCACTCATTCTCATTGCATCCATAACCATATTCCTGTAAGGATTACTGTTCTCATTTCCAACTTCATGCATGTTGCTAGCACTAGAAGTTGACCCAACCACCTGTTCTTCCATGCTCTCATCAGGAACAAATAGTTCTCCATGAGCATACCAACACAGGTAATCTTCCATGAACCCTTTGCTTAGAAGATGCATCGTTACAACATCTTGATGCAGAAACTTTAAATTTTTACACTTCCTGCATGGACACCTAATACCGCCATCAGTAAAATTCCTCGGAATAGATGTTGCGAAATTAATAAAACCCTAGACACTGTTACAATAATCCATCCTTCGCAATCCTTGGGGTGAGTCCCGATACATCCATGAACGATCATCCATGACTTCTATTGAACCTCTATAAAACATAACAAAAATATTAATTTTCCCCGACATTATCCAACAAACTAAAACAACAATTATGTTAAATATTCATTATCAATTATCAACTATCAACGTCCATACATACAAATTTATACATATATAAATTTACAGAAATCACAACTTCGAAATAGAATTCATAACAATTAAACAAGACTCGTTAAACAAGCTATTAATTATTTATTTCATCACAACGACACATTTAATTCGGTGTAATTCAAAAATTTTTTTAACAATTTACAAACAAATATAATTTGATAAAATCTAAAAAAAACTATAACAACTACAAAATTATACATTCATACTACAAGTTTCTTTGACAAATAACAATTAAACAAGTACAAACGTTAACAAAATACATATACTAAAACAATAAAATTCACAATTAAATATTAAAACTAAAAAGGATAGATTTACTTACAAAAAAATGATAAAATCTACAAGAAACGGATATTGTGACCATATACGGATATTGAGTGCTCGTGTTGAGAATAGTAGAGAGTTGGGATGGGTGTGGCTGTAGTTTGGGAGGCGAGCTGCAGTTTGGGAGGGGAGAGGTGGGATGAGAAAGAAGAAGAAGGAGAAACAGAGGAAGAGAGTGTCGGCAGCTCGGTGGGTATATGATGGTTTTTCCGAAGCAATCATCGACGGATTACTTCCGTCGGTGATTCCATCGGTGATTCCGTCGGTGACAGTGCGACATCACTGTACGGATATCTCAGTTTGAATTCCTCGGTCATTCCGTCAGTAAAATCGGCTAACGTCACCACGTCATCGGCAAAACGGTCGGTATATACCGACGAAATATTTCCGTCGGTATATACCGACAGAATTATTGACTGATTTATGCCGTCGGTATATACCGACAGATTTTGAGACAGAATTATGTCCGTCGGTAATTTCGTTGGTTTTCTTCGGTTTTCTGGTAGTGAAATTATCAAGCGAACAAACCTTGGTCACAAGCACACATCCACCTACAGAAATCAAAACTGATCATGGAAACGAAACATCAATTTATATTTTGAATATTTATCTCTTCTTAACATTGGTTAGTTAACGGATCCGCCGTATAACTAACCCTAACCATCAAACAACCACAGTGTCCGCACTAGTAATTTAATTTAATAGCAGCCTTAAGAACTAGATAAGTTGATTAATCAAGAAAACATAACTGTCTGCAGTCTATGTTTGATTTGATTGAATATTCTCCCTAAGATTAATAACGTAGATCCGCCATAATTATTAAACTCAGTTGCTTCACAAGTTCATATACCACAACTCCGGTTTTGATATCAAACTTAGCAATAGATTGTCTACAATAATAACTTAGAGTCCGCTCTAGCAATTAAAATAAACAATCATAGGAAAAATAAGCATAGGAGAACAAACATATTCATCATATAAACTGAAAAGAAAAGGTAAAATAAATCTCACAGTTCTTGAAATCCGAAGGTTTCCGTGTCCTTACAACCAAGAAAAAGTGTTTAGCCTTGCATGTTTGTTGAACAACTAATCAAAAAAAAATGAAGAATGCATAATTTAGGGTTTCTTAGAGGAAGGGAGCTTTTTTCTCTTCTTGGCTGGCTGCCCCCCTTCTCTTCTCTCATTCTTTTTATATCCTAGGAAACCCTAGGTCTCTATTTTACAAAATAGTCCTCCATTAAGTAGACTGTTTACATTTAAGTACTTCAATAACTATTTTCCTAAAAAAGGAGAAATAGCCTTGCATGAAATCTTCAAGCTTTGACTTAGAAGAGCTAAATTGCTGAAATAAAAACTTGGATATCGGTTTAGATGCTTCGAAACGTAATTTGGACTCGTTTCTTCATGAAACTTGTTTGCTGGCAGAATTCAGATGTCTTCTTTGAAAAATCATATCTCACTCATATGAAATTTTTTCTGGCATCAATTTTTAAAGTTTATATAAATTTGAGTCATGAATCCAACAAAATTGAGTTTGCATCAATTGGACTTCTATAGCTTCAGATATTCAAGTTTGAATGGCCGAAGGTCAACACTGGCAGATTGCGAGATTTGATTTTGAAGGCTGCAATTTCCATGCTCTTCCTTATTTTATTTTCTTGCCTTTGATGTCCAAAAAGGTATGGATGTTAGCTTTTTAATGCCACTGGAATCACTTCATTTCAACCTCTAGAGCTCACGCTCTGCACAAAACATCGACTGAAGATCAAATCTGCCAATTATCTCCAATTTATTCCTTTTTGCATCTTTCATCCAAAAGTGCCTTTAAAACATAAAACAAAGAATATCAAGGCATTTTATATATAAAACATAGGCAAAACACTAGTTAAATGTGGGTGAAACTATTGAATAATATGGTTGCATTAGTAGTTTAATGAAACATTAACATTATCCCATGTTTGAAGCGTGACATTTGTAGTTCCTTCATGTACTTGGTATAAACAATTTGTAGTACATATAGATGCACCAATTCTTGCAATCGGCTATAATCTTAAATTTGGCTATCCTCTTAAGGCATCATTTGCCGAGGTTAACCGTTCACTCACCCCGGCCATCCACTTTGGATGCCATCAGCCAAAGCTAATCAATTTTTTATCCCTAATCATCTATTTGGATGCCATTAGCCAAAGAAAATCATTCATTTGTCTCAGTCATCCATTCAGATGTCATTAGCTAATCAACCATTTGTCAACATTTAAGCATTCAGCAATCTGATATTTATACTAACACAATACAATAACATTCATGATGTCACACCCAACATCGCGGCGACCCTAAAAATCATTGATCGAATTATGAAAAAAGAACAGATATCTGGCGTCTTGTTCTTTTAGGGGAAAATGTCTTGTTTAAGGAGTCGCCACCTAGTATTATGGTCACTAGGAACCCTAACTGGTCAACAGAGATTCTATGATATGGGACTAGTTACGTAAAAGGGAAGATATTATCACCCCTTAAATGTTCTACTTGAGGCAGACTGCATTGCTGGCTTTGTCTTAAATTGCTAAAAATTTATTCGCTTATGCTATGATGATTTGTTTATAATATTCCTGACTCTAGCGCCAGTGAATATTCGACTACAGATACTTCCAACTCTGGCGTTGGTAAGTATTACGTAACCCAAAACAAAAATGAATGGTGTTGCTGACTTTAGCTATTTAAATAAACCAATAAAAATAAATTTAAATATATGCATGCATATTTTTTTATTTTTTTTTCATATTTTTTTTATTTTTATATTTTTTTGGGTTGGGCCCAACTTAGCCCACATGGGCTGGGCTAGACCCAGCCAGCCCGACAGGTCCATCGGCCCAAGCGGTGACTGGCACGGAAACTAAGTCCTGCACGCGTGAACTTCACGCGTGTTGCACTGTGTGAAGGTAATTAAATTACCTTCGCACAGTGTTTACAAACACAATATGCAGAGAATGAAAGGAGAAAGGAAAGAGCGACCTTTTTCGGGAGGCGAAGATGCTTGCAGCGCTGATGGATTCTCGTCTATTGCTCCCCTTTATCTTCCTTCTATGTTCACTTGTCTGCGTGTTCCTTTTGTTTTTTCAGCGGCTTTTGAAATCGAGAAGATGATGAAGATGCTGGCCTGCTGGGAATTTGTTTTGATTCTGGGTTTTCATTGTTTGCAGGGACGAAGGCAATGGCAGAGCCAATACTCGTCTCTGTGTATTGCTACTTTCTTGTTCTCTCCGTCTCTCTGTGTATTATTTCTTTCTCTGGATTTATGCTCTGTTTTTCCTCTGTTCGTTTCTCCAGTTTCTAGTTTTTCATCTGGGTTTAGCTTCAGTTTTTTTTTCCCTCCTCCCTCGGTTCAGCTCTTTTTTTTTTTTTCAGTTCTCCCCCCTGGCTTTTTTTCTCACGAGGTTGCTCGTCCTCTCCTTTTATAAGACCAAAATTGGTGGTAACGGCCGACCTCCTAAATGCCCTGTAACCGACCCTTTAAGCGCCTTCAATGATGAAACGTAAGAGTTGGCTGCAAACGGATTAAACAAAGGATGAAGACAGTGAACAGTTTTGTCCGAGAAACGACTCCGTTTTCCATTCAACTGCTATATTTGATTTGGTCCTTGAATTTTTTGAATTTTTACAGCCCAGTCCTTGAGTAAATTGTAATTGAACCCCTGCACCTCAGCGCCATTTACACATTGGTCCTTGGATTTTAATTTTTTACAAATTTGACAAGAATCAGCCCTATACTTTGATAATTTTTCAATTAAGTCCCTGAATAAATTAATTCCAAGCTCAATTAAGTCTAAAAATTATCAACTCTCCAATTAAACCCTTGATTTGATTAATTAAATTAATTCCAAGCTTAATTAAGTTTCAAAACTTATCAATTCTCCAATTATACCCTTGATTGGATTAATTAAATTAATTCTAAGCTCAATTAAGTCTCAAAACTTATCAATTCTCCAATTAAGCCCTTGATTTGATTAATTAAACTAGTCAAGAGTTTAATTAAATCTTTAAACTTCCAATCATGTTGCCCTTAACCCAAATTTTAATTCATTCTTCATTTATTTTATTTTTACTTGTTTTTCATCATCATTTTTTCACTTTTCAGTAAATAAAATAATAATAATAATAATTAAAATAAAAGGGTCAAAAATTGGTTTATGACACATGATAAAGTATTTCATTATTCAATGTTATGAAAAAGGAAGGTGAAAGTCACCTACCTGCTCCACCTGTGGGTTGTTTTTGTCTTGGCGATGGTCTGATCCCGACTGCACCACCTAAGACATCAATGGTCACAAATCAGTGCATTTGTATCTTTGAATCACATTCGTTACCATAATTATCTCAAGAGTTCATATGTTCCCATTCAAGTGTTCCACATTTTACACCATCATACCATGAAATTATTACTAGCATTTAAGTCATTTCTGCCATGGGGGCCTATTGTAGAAATTGGCAGCAAAAACTGGTTCGCTGCAGGCTGCCCAATTCGACACCGAAATTGTTTCGCCACTGGTGCCACAATTCCAGCAACGAATGCTACTTCGTTGCAGCCAACATGTTTTGCGGCAGCGAATGCTACTTCGCTGCAGCCAACACGTTTTGCGGCAGCGAATGCTACTTCGCTGTAGACAACTCAATTTCGGCAGCGAATGCTAATCGACTTTTAAACGACTTATAAGACCATGTTTAGAACACCTTACCCGGTAAGAATCAAGGTTTTGATCTTCAACTCCCTCCTTTTCTTTCTAATGACAGCCGACCCTCCCCTATTCTTTTCTTGTTCAAATTTTCTTGTTAATCCTTAATCTTGGATGGGTTCTTGAAATTTTGAGTGTTTCTCTCTTGATTTGCAAAAATGGATACAAAAACTCCATCTTTTCTTTCCTTACGGTTACTGCAGATTTTTTGGGTGAGAAGAGGAGTATTTATGCTCTATAATTATTCTTATTTGCATTTAGGCTCCATTTTCTTTAAGTGTATTATTTTTGCCCCCACATCTTTTGTTTTTTCTTCTTCTTATAATTAAGTTATACCTCTTTTCTTTTCTTATAATTTCACCCCCACAACTTTTAGTTTAATTTATTTTCTTTAATTTAATCCAGCCTTGATTTTTTTCCCGGGGTTTACAATATGTCAATGCAGTAGTGAGAATACATGAGGTGCCTTTATCAATAGTATTGGATCGAGATCCTCGATTTACTTCTCAATTATGGCCTAGCATACAACGTACATTATGATCAAAACTAAATATGAGTACAATTTTTCATCCTCAGACTGACGGACAATCTGAAAGGACAATTCAAACCTTAGAAGATTTATTAAGGGCGTGTGCTATGGAATTTGGTGGAAATTGGGAGGATCACCTACCTCTCATGGAATTCACCTATAATAACAGCTATCGGGCAAATTTTTTGGCTGTCGATTTTTAAATGTTTGGTTGTCGATTTCTGAATCGGCAGCGACATGGTTTTGGCTCTGATTTTTGAATCGGCAGCGGTATAGTTTGGCTGCCGATTTCTGAATCGGCGGCCGGCGTGAGACATTCGGTTTGTCTTTGCCGGTTTTTAAACGCGGAACGATGCGCGTTTTTCTTGTCGATTTCCGAATCGGCGAATGCGATTCTCCGCCAATTTCTAACTCATTTTTCGCTTCCCATTTCTATTCGGCAGCGACACAGTTTTTTATGTCGATTTTTGAATCGGCAGCAACTGAGTCTAATTAAAAGTTTAAGAAACAAACCATATTATCTTAAGAAGCTAAGATGGAGGGGTAAAACCAGTTTTGG
The DNA here is from genome assembly GCA_015852605.2 of Populus deltoides. Classification (NCBI taxonomy): domain Eukaryota; kingdom Viridiplantae; phylum Streptophyta; class Magnoliopsida; order Malpighiales; family Salicaceae; genus Populus; species Populus deltoides. The sequence continues at coordinate 18,531,554 of CM027583.2, read as the reverse complement.
ACAGACCAAAACAGGGACAAGAACACATCTAAACCAACCCCAAACATCCCACCTCATTTAATGGGGAGTATAAATGCAAGGAGAGTGAGAGAGAGAAGGTGACCCTCCCTCTTCCCAAAGCTATCTGCAGCTGCTGCATGTCCAGCTGCATGTTGCTCTTCTCTTCTTCCTTCCCAACGGATAAACCAAACCAGTAGAGAGTGCCTTGTGAAAGTGTGAGGCAAAGTTGAGATCTTGAGAGAAAATTGAACAACTGCCTAGAGGGAAGGGAAAAGGGGTTAGAAAACATGAGAGGAAGAAGAAAGAGGAGAACCAGCAGGAGAAGAGAAAGAATATTATCAAACCTTCCTCAAATTTACTTAAATTCAAAAGGTATGGGTCATGAAACACCCTTCCTCTCGTTCTTAAGACCCGGAACCAAAAATGAAGAAGAAGACCCTAAGAAAATTGAACTAAAACCTAAGCTAGCTGTGAAGCAAACTAAAATTAACTAAGAAGACAAGGAAACAGAAACGAAATGAGGCCAATTTCCAGAACATCTAACAAAGAGGGTCGACCTTAGCTAAGGGGTTGGACAACATGCATGTTTGTGTTCTGCAGGGATTTGATGAAAGATTATATGATGGAATCGATGGTTTCAATGTGTGTGTTCTGCTGGAATTTGATGAAAGATTATGTGTTGGAATTGATTAATGCATGTGTGTATTTTGCTGAATTTAGTGATAGTTTATGTGATGGGATTGATTATTGCATGTGTATGTGTGTGTTCATGCTGAAATCATGTGACCTTGTCGGAACCTAATGACAAATTGTGTGTTTTGTAGTGAATTTGCGATTCATTGCCGAAACTGAGTTGTCTACAGCGAATTAGCATTCGATGCCTAATTGTGTGTTCTGCAGTCAATTTGTGATTCGCTGTCGAAGTTGTATTGTCTGCAGCGAATTTGTGATTCGCTGCCAAAACTAAGTTGTTTGCAGTGGATTTGTGATTCGCTGCCGAAGTTGTATTGTCTGTAGTGAATTAGCATTCGCTGTCGAATTGTGTGTTCTGCGGCGAATTTGTGATTTGCTGTCAAAGTTGTGTTGCCTGCAGCGAAATGAGTTATCTGCATGAATTTGTAATTCGCTGCCGACACTGAGTTCTTTGCAGTGAATTAGCATTCACTGCCGAATTGTGTGTTCTGCAGTGAATTTGTGATTTGCTGCCGAAGTTCTATTATTTGCAGCGAATTTGTGATTCACTGCTGAAACTAAGTTGTCTACAGCGAATTAGCGTTCGCTGCCAAAAGTGTGTGTTCTGCAGTGAATTTGTGATTCGCTGCCAAAGTTGTATTGTTTGCAGCGAATTTGTGATTCACTGTTGAAACTAAGTTGTCAACAGCGAATTAGCGTTCGCTGCCAAAAGTGTGTGTTCTGCAGTGAATTTGTGATTCGCTGCCAAAATCGAGTTGTGTACAACGAATTAGCCTTCGCTGCCAAGAATGTGTTGACTGCAGCGAATTAGCATTTGATGTTGAAGTTGAGTTGTTCTGCAGCAAATCAGTGTTCGCTGCCGATTGTGTATTGACTACAGCGAAAATGCAATTCACTGCTGAAATTGAGTTGCATGCAGCGAATTAGCATTGGTTGCTGAAAGTATGTTGGCTGCAACGAAGTAGCATTTGCTGCTAAAATTAAATTGCTTGCAGCGAATTAGTTTTCGCTGCCAAAATGTGCAGCCTGCAGTGAATCAATTTTAGATTCTTCGAATGCGACTGCGGTGAAGCGGTTCATTCATTGAACTAGGCAATCAGCAATGAACCGGTTTTATTTGCTGATTTTCTACCATAGAATCCCCGGTCAGAAATTACTTAAATGCTTGTAACAATTTCATTGTATGATGGAGTAAAATGTGGAACACTTGAATGATGATGAATGTAATTTGAGGATGCAAAAATACTGATTTGGCATTGATGTCTTAGGTGGTGCGGCCGGGATCGGACCATCATCAAGACAAGGAAAAACCATAGGTGGAATAGGTAGGTGGTTTCCACCATTTTCTCGTATGATGTTTATGTTTTGAAACGATTTAGTTATGATGATATTTTATTAAATCCTTGTTGAATGAAGAAATAACGATAAAGGGTTTGATTGAATTCTTGATGATTGTCGAAACGACTATGAAATGTCGATTAAGTTCTTGTTAAATGTTGAAACAATGATGAAAATGTTAATTTTCTGAAATGACATGTTTGAGGTGGATATATTATTGTGGTTTCCACCATTTTCTCGTATGATATTTATGTTTTGAAATGATTTACTTATGATGATATTTTATTAAATCCTTGTTGAATGAAGAAATGATGATGAAGGGTTTGATTGAATTCTTGATAATTTTCGAAACGACTATGAAATGTCGATCAGGTTCTTATTGAATGTTGAACAATGACGAAAATGTTAATGTTCTGAAATGACCTGTTTAAGGTGGATATATTATTGTGTGGTTTCTACCATTTTCTTGTATGATGTTTATGTTTCGAAATGATTTAGTTATGATGATATTTTATTAAATCCTTGTTGAATGAAGAAATGACGATGAAAGGTTTGATTGAATTCTTGATGATTGTCGAAACGACTATGAAATGTCAATCAGGTTCTTATTGAATGTTGAGACAATGACAAAAATATTAATGTTTTGAAATGACCTGTTTGAGGTGGATATATTATTGTGTTGTGATGAATATTAAATTGACTATGAATTTGGGCTGTTGATGAATGGTAGTATGAGTATTACGAAGGATCCACTGTTGTATTTTATTGGATGTAATTGTGATAAATGGTTGTATCAGTATTACGAAGGATCTATTATTGTATTTTATTGAATGTAATTGTGATGAATGGTTGTATGAGTATAACGAAGGATCCATTGTTGTATTGTATTGAACATTAATTGTCATGAATGGTTGGATGAGTAATACAAAGGGTGTACTATTATAATACTAAATGCTAAATTGTTATGGAATGTTTGTACGAATGTTTGTTTATTAGATTATTGTGTTTACTGAATGTTCAACTATTATGGAACGCCTGTATGATCATCATAAAGGGTCTGCTATTATGTTGCAGTGAATGTCGAGTTGTGATGAATTGTTTCAATGAGCAATTCAAGGGATATTACCATATTATAATGATTTCATAAACCACCTCTGGAACGTTTGATGGGTTGATGATTAGCTTTGGCTAATGGCATCCAAAGGGATAACCGGGATAAATGATTGGTTAGCTTCGGCTAATGGCATCCGAATGGATGACCGGAACAAATGAATGATTAGCTTCGGCTAATGGCATCCGAAGGGATGACGGGGACAAATCATTTATTAGCTTCGACTAATGGCATCCGAATAGATGACCGGGATAAATGATTGATTAACTTCGGTTAATGGCATCTGAAGGGATGACTGGGACAAATCATTGATTAGCTTCGGCTAATGGCATTTGAATGGATGACCGGGACAAATAAATGACTAGCTACAATAAAAGCATCCTAAGTGGATGACCAGGACTCGCAAATAATTAGCTACGGCTAATGGCATCCAAAGTGGATGTCCGAGATGAATAAATGATTAGCTTCGACTAATGGCATCTGAAGGGATGACCGGGACAAATCATTAATTAGTTTCGGCTAATGGCATCTGAATATATGACCGGGACAAATAAATGACTAGCTATGGCTAATAGCAGCCTAAGTGGATACTGGGATGAACAAATGATTAGCTATGGCTAATGGCATCCAAAGTGGATTCCGGGATGAATAAATGATTAGCTTCGACTAAATAAATGACTAGGTTCGGCTAATAGCATCCTAAGTGGATGACCGGGATGAATAAACGATTAACTTCGGCTAATGACATCTTAAGAGGATAGCCGGATTTGAGAGTTATGAATTAGTTTTCAAGAATTGATGTGTTCATATATACTAGGTTTTGTATATACTAAGTATACGAAAGAACTATGATTGTTATGCTTTAAACAGAGAATAACATTAGTTCGGCTAACAATATTCGAGATTAATGATTAGGTTTGAGTATTGTAATTAGCCTCGGTAATTGATGAATTATTAATGGTGGTATTTACGTAAGTAAGGATAAATAATAGAATTACGCTCTTTTGATCCATGAATGAAATGTAACGCTAACATTGCTTTATTATGTTTCTTTAGATTGCCTATAATGCTTGAAATTATCTTGTGCTGTAACAGGGACATCATACTAACATGGTGCGTAGGAAAATACATTTCGCAACTCACACATTTTGAAAAGAACTATGTATTCACATGTTATGGGTGATATGAGTTCTATATGAAGGGATGTGTTAATCACTCAATTTGTCGTCCGACCCCTTTTATAGAGACTAGTAATGAAAAATTAAAATGGAACACAAATGTGAATGTGCGAACAAGTTGATATGATGTATATGAATATACATATGAGGTATTCATTTTATGAGGATGTCATGTTGTGAAATTACATGAGGTCAGGATAACAAAAGTACTAATTGTGTAACTTGTTGTTCGGCACTCTTGTATGAACTCCTGATGTTAGCGAGACTAGAATAGGAATGTAAATTTGTGAGTATGTCAATATGATGTAATGTAAACCTATGAGTATGAAAATATAATAATATGGGCATGTGTATTGAGAATCCGTTTTATGAGAATATTGATTTACATTATCCTACGTGGATTGTGCCTTGTTAATAAATGGAATGCAATTATAAATATGCAAAATGATATGGTGAAAAACATCCAGAATCAGACAAAACAAAATCCATCGATTTTGGCCTTAAAAAAGTTGGGTCATTAAAAGAGAAGATTAGAATTATAAGAGATCAAATGAAGACATCTCAAGATAGACAAAAACGTTATGCCGATAGACGAAGGAGACCTCTTGAGTTTAATGTGGGGGATAGGGTGTATTTGAAGATGGCTCCTTGGAAACACTTGTGAAGAATTGGTATGAAAGGGAAGTTAGCGTCGAGATACATCGGGCCCTATGAAATTTTGAAAAGAATCGGCCCAGTATCTTATCAATTAGCCTTACCTCAGCATTTGGTCAAAATACATGATGTGTTTCATGTATCAATGCTAAGAAAAGCTGAAATAGATCCAACCTTGCTGCTACCTCAAGTTCCAATAGAAGTTAATGAAGGATTAACTATGGAAGTCAAACCTGTGAGAATTATTGATCAAATAAAAAAGGTGCTAAAAAATAAAAAGATTTCTCTGGTCAAGGTGTTGTGGAGGGGTTCACAATTGGAAGAAGAATCCTGGGAGCGAGAAGAAGAAATGAGGAGCAAATACCCAGGATTGTTCTTAAAATCTGGTAAGAAATTTAATTTCGAGGACAAAATTTTCTTTTGTAGAAGGGAAGAAATGTAACTTCCGGATAATTTTATGTATTTTGATTTACATTAAAAAAAGGCGACAAATAATTAAATAAATAATAAAAAAAAATTATAGAAATTTATGGAGTGGAAATTATTATCTGATAAGGTTAATGTGGGACAAGGATGAAATTGAATAAGTCAAACTTTTAGGCCAAAAGGTTTTAAAACAAAATAAGGAAGTACTTAAATGAAAAGGGGGAAAAAACTTGTAAATATATAAACAAGTGGGGAGTGGAAAAAAGGAGCATGTTGGCCGGCCATGTTAGGGCTTGAGAGGGAGAAGAAATTGAGTGCAAAATTATCAAGGTTCATCCAAAACAAATCACAAAAAAAAGTGTGGAACTAGTGATTAAAATATGCTAGGAAGGGTTTGAACAATGAAATCCCAAAAGGGGAACACCCAACCCAAAAGGGGAACAGGGAATTTTTCTTATAAAGGGGTGGCATTGAGAGGAAAATAAGGGGGAAGGAGGAAAGAAATTTTTGTGGTGATTTCAAGCTTCTCATTTCTTATTTTTTTGGGTTAGAAGGTAACAAATCATTTTCTCTTAATTAAATTGATGCATTTAGTGTATTAAGATTTCATTTAATTGTATTAGTGTATAGTTATGGTATGAGCTGTAAGGTTGATTAGGTTAATCCATGTAATTGTGATGAATTGATCTTTAAATAAGTGAAATAATAGTGGGTAATATTTTAATTTGTAAAATTAAAGAAATTATATAAGTGATGAATTGATATTGTTGTTTATTTTTTTTTATCAAATGTAAGAATTGTATAGATAAAAAATAAACACGCTGGAGACCAGCAGTATATATATATAGACAAACCCAGACAAAGGGAACAAACTCCCTTGAACAACCTAAAATCAAAGGGAATAGGCTCCCTTGAACAAGCATCCAAACCATATGGCAATAAACATACTTGAAAAACCAACCTAGCAGACAAAAGCATCTGCTTGGAGACCTAAAAACCGGCAGTATCAGAGAGACGAATCTCCTAACAACCCAGCAGATTGGCTGCAATCGCAGGACTAACCTCCAACCAGCATACAAGAACTAATCCGACCAGTAACTGCAACCACGCATGAACCAGCAACATGTTTTCCATCAAGAGAAGGATAGCAGCAGTTAAGACAAGGAGCATGCCCTTCACCAAACATAACAAAACACGGCAACAAACCAGCTATCCATAAAAGCAAAACAGTTGCTCCAGAACAGCACCAGGTGAGGGGACCAAACATTTGGGGAGAGAGCCTCACCCAAACGGATCCCATTACCAAGCAATCATGAGACCATCCGCACATCATCACCAGCAGACCAAACCTGCACCATAACATTGTCTAAGTCGCTACTAGGACAGGCTCCATCCAACACTCTCCACGTAGAATACTAGCAGAGCAGCAACAGAGAACACTGCGTCAGTAACCCAAGCATTTGGGGAGAGAGCCTCACCTAAACTGTTGGGATCCATAGCAACTATCTAGAGAGAAATAGAGTGGGAACAGACTTCACGAGAGCCTAAGAAAGGAACCCAATGGCAGCCAAATCAGACTTGTAGAAGAACCAATATGGAACAAATAGGGTGTACAGTTTGGACATGGGGAGAGAACCTCACCCAGGCAGACAAAGCCCCAACAAAGCAGCAGTACGGCAACAGACAGAGGCAACCCTGAGAAAGGAAGACATCCACATCAAACAAAGCCCTTGGCTGATAAACCAGATGTCAGTAGAGGGGGGGGCAAGCATTTGAGGAGAGAGCCTCTCCCAAACAGGGCCCCGCAACAGGCATCCATTGCAGCAGGACTCCACACATTGCCAAATTCATACCTACAGCATACTCCAGAGAGGAAGTAGCCTCCACCCACAGTAAAGACCATCAAACCGAGACACAGAGACCCGACAAGGGGACCAGGACCACGCATCAGCAAGCATCTCACACAGAAAGCAGGGATATACTGAGATTCACCTAAGGCACTCCTGCAATATAGGAATAGCAAGCTGACGGCAGCAACAACCTGCACACCCAACAACAGGGGAAAATGCAGGGGAAGAGAGACTCATGGCATTAAGCCAGGAGTAACAAGCCAGAGAAGGAAATCACAGCAACTCTAGCAAACCATAATTTCAGCCAGCTTCAAGAAGCACATCATACTAAGCTGCATATAGCAGCAACAAGCTAACTAACCTGCATAACGCAAGCTAAGGAGGAAAGCTAGCATCAACTCCAACAAACATGCAATAACCAGCCACAAAAGCCAGACCACACAAGACAAAAGCTTGATAAGAGCAGTAGGACAAGCAAAAATCAGTCCCAGAACAAACTTCATCGGCAGCAAGCTGCAGACAAACTCAACGTAGCTACCCAATAAATGTAGCATCAACAAGAACAATCAGCAGAAACAAACAAACTCCACCCAGCCATCCAGTAAGAGAGACTACCTAAACAGCATCCCAACACCAGCACAACCAAGAGGAGAAGCAAGACATCTACAGAGCAGAATATAATAGCAGTAAACTATAGCAAGGCAAGAAGAACTTGCAATCAGCTACCAAAATATGAGGTACATGACCCCATGATATGCCAGAAGGCTAGCATGCCCTCTGATACACCAGGGAGGGAACATTACAGAGAAGGGTGGGTAAGAGAAACCCTACCATAACCAAATGCTCTGATGGGAAGTGGAGGAGCAACAACCCGGACATCAAAACCTTCAAAGAACCTAGCATCAACAGTATCAGTAGAGAAATTGACGCCGGCAGTGGTGGTAGGAGTAGTTTGAAGATGACTAGACAAGGAACCAGAGACCCCATCGGGCCAAACAAATAGCAGATCCTTGACAAAACAGGGTGGAGGGAAAGAATTCAAACCTCCATCTAATTCGTCTGTAAAGAAAAGAGGGGCCACAGGTTCATCGGCAGAAGCCCCAACTTCAGAATCGTTAACACATCCACCCGTTAGGGTTACAGGGGAGAGACAATGTACGCTCTCTGTTTGCTTCCGATTGAAAGCAAACAAAGATGTCAATTTTGGACTGGCCATGGGAGACGTGAAGAGAGAGCACGCTGATTTCAGGAGTAGCAGGATGTCCACGAGGAGAAACTTCAGGAGAAGGAGTGCATCTCTCTCTAAATTCTCTCTATATCCAGCGCTGATATTGTTGTTTATTAATTAAATGGGTTGTGTAGTAATATTGATGATGAAGAAATTATATTAATGATGAATTGATATTATTATTTATTAATTAAATGGGTTGTGTGGTAATATTGATGATGAAGAAATTATATTAGTGATGAATTGATATTGTTGTTAGTTAATTAAATGGGTTGTGTGGTAATGTTGATAATGAAAAAATTATATTAGTGATGAATTGATATTGTTGTTAGTTAATTAATGGTTTGTGTGATAATGTTGATGATGAAGAAATTATATTAATGATGAATTGATATTATTGTTAGTTAATTAAATGGGTTGTGTGATAATGTTGATGATGAAGAAATTATATTAGTGATGAATTGATTGTGTTGTTGGTTAATTAAATGGGTTGTGTGGTGAAGAAATTATATTAGTGATGAATTGATTGTGTTGTTGGTTAATTAAATGGGTTGTGTGGTAACGTTAATGATGAAGAAATTATATTAATGATGAATTGATATTATTATTTATTAATTAAATGGGTTGTGTGGTAATATTGATGATGAAGAAATTATATTAGTGATGAATTGATATTATTGTTAGTTAATTAAATGGGTTGTGTGGTAATGTTGATAATGAAAAAATTATATTAGTGATGAATTGATATTGTTGTTAGTTAATTAAATGGGTTGTGTGGTAACGTTAATGATGAAGAAATTATATTAGTGATGAAGTGATATTGTTGATTGATAATTAATTGATGAAAAATTATATTGGTGATGAAGTGATATTGTTGATTGATAATTAAATGAATTATGTGGTAATGTTGTTGATGAATTAATTAAATTAGTAATGATTTGATATTGTTGGTTTGATAATTAATGTGCTTTTGTGGTGGTATTATTGACAAAATAATTAAATTGATAACAAGTTGATTGTTTTGATATATAATTAAATTGATAATGAGGTGACATTATTGATGTAGTAATTTAATTGGTAACGAAATGAACCTGCAGGAGTGGGCGAGGCTACAGGAACCACTCAGCAGACAGGTTCAGCTAGCAGAACGCAAACAACAGGTATGTGAATAACACCTTGAATTTTTCTAAACTCTAAATATTTAAATTATCTCCTCAATCAATGAAATTTTATACGCCATGCTGATAAACTTTCACATGATCATTTAATTTGTGAATGGGCGATTGGCAGGCCAGTTATCTTGGTATAGAACTGGTACCCTGTGAATGGGTGGTTGTGAGCTAATTATCCTGGTATGGATCTAGTGCCATGTGAATGGGTGACTGGTGAGCCAGTTATCCTGGTATTGAATTGTTCCCTGTGAATAGGCGGCTGGTGAGCCATTTATGGAAATGGTGTGGATAATTTCAGATTTTAGATTTTTGATTTTGTAATTAATACTGGGAAGATGGGTTGTAAATTTAGAAACTTCTTTGTGAGTAATTAATATATATAAATGTAAATTTTAAATGCTCTAATTGAACATGGTTATCATTTGAATTATTATGCAGGTTCATTTCAATATCGCGCATCCTAATAGCCTTAGTGATTACTCTTATTACTAGTAGCTCTTTTGAACATGTAAATCAATAATAATAATAATAATAAATATTTCCTATATATTTGGCAGGTCATTTTGTTGTGTATGTATGTACTTAAATGAATTAGCTTAGTTAAACTTGTATTATACTGTGTAATTATGTTTCTAATTATAATAGTGTTATATATATATATATATATATATATATATAGACACACACACACGTAGTTATTATTGTTTGTTCATTAAATCTATAAACTTTGATTATGTATATACTTTTAAAATAATTGTTTTTCTTTATTATAGTTAACATGATTACTCTTCGAATTGATATGTTAGAGAATGTAAAATATTGTTGATTAAGAAATGTTGGAGTATAATAAAAGCATTGAATTGTGAAAATGGTTTATGACATGATCAAAAGATTGATGTCTTTTCCCATGTGCAGGAGTGTCGAAGTAATAAATAACCCGGCAAGACCGGGGTCGAACCACAAGGAGGTTAATTGTATAAATTATAAATAACAGTAACACAATAATAATAATAATAATAATAATAATAATAATAATAATAATAAAGTAGAAGAAGAAGAAGAAGAAGAAGAAGAAGAAGAAGAAGAAGTTGATGAGAACTTTGAGATGGAAGATTAACGTAAGGATTACACAATGATAACAACAAATGTCAAGGTTAGAGGATCCACTAATGGTATTTCAAACAAGTATAGTATAAACTCTTATTATTCAATTGGAAACCACACACAAAGGAGGTTCCAATCAGATTATAAATTGTTAACATGATTACATTAGTTATTTTATTCGAATAATGCTAATACTTGTAAATGTTGTCAGACATTCATGATTATAACTTATGTTAACAACAAATCAAGTTCCTTTCATAGCTCAGGTGTCGGTTATACCATACAGTATGGGCTATGAAAATGCCAAGTATTTGTTGTACTAAGTGTTATACAACATAAATCTAGATTAACCATTTAACAAGCAAAGTATTAAAAGTGAACAAGATAACAAATATAAAGCATGTTAGTATCCAACATTAAGGTCCATGTTAAGTTTATATTATACTTATTCTTACACCATTAGTGTACCCTTTTCACCTTGACATAATTAACATAGCTAGACATAATAAAAGAAAAAAACATAAATAAACAAGGAAAGGAAATGAAAAGCATAAGTAAGAGATTAATATAAGCAAAACTTAAGCATTACAAAATATAAAGAGAGAGCAAGAGCATGATCTTGATCTGAAAACCAAGATGCCTAAATACATGGCAAATGCCTCCTTTTATAGGCCAAAATTCAGAAATATTGATTTATTGACTAATTGATGAGTGGGTGGCCACATCTTGACTTGGTAACAATTCTTATCTTCTTGTCTGCCAAAAATATCATTGATGACATCATAATTTGAACAGACTTAAATCATGAAAGTTCTAGGAAATTGTCTCATCTTTCCAAGGTAAAATTTTGAGATCATTTGGACTTCTAGAACTTGAGATATGGGCTAAACACTGAACAGTGTCTGGGCTGCAAGACAGATTCGGACTTCTTTGTTGTTGCTACAATTTGGACTTGAAAACGGCCTTTCTAAATCTTGGACTCCACATGATAGTTGTAGGCCTATGTCTTACCTTTCCATCCATATAAAGTAGACCTAAATTCGAGATCTGCAGCTTCAGATATGATCCAATTACCGAACAATATTCCAATTTGGACTGCACCAACATCTCTTTTCTAAGTTTGGCCTTCTCTTTGTCCTTTCAATCTGAGTACTTCAAGTCATCAATCAATTCTTTCATTTATGTGATAGGCCTGCATTTAAGATGAACATTTACCATAAATTAAAGGTATCTTATATTATTAGATATGTTATTATAAAACATGCTTTAGTTAAGGAGTTATTGATACTTCAAGTGCAAAATGATGATATAAAACCTTGATAAAAATGCACTTTTAAGTACTAATCAGTTTATTAGGGATTGGTGTCGATTTTGGCGATAACTTGGGATAGGCTAAATTAGAGGAAATCTTGCCAAAATTTTTGTATAAAAAAAAATCATGAATTTTGAAATATATTGCTAGAAATTTTGAGGCTATTACAGTATCTTCATCTTCAACAAGTTAAAAGGTATGTACTATGATTCATTTTTATTTTTTTCTTTATTTTACGTTTAGAAACATTTTATTATCATTTTGAAAATGAAATGAATTTGAAAAATATGAAATTTTTGGTATAAATAAAATAAAATCAACTGGTTTGTGGAATAGATATTGTTAATATTTGTAGGTTTGAAAAATCTGGGTAGTCTCTAGTATAGGGGAGATGCTGTCGATTTTTTTAAAATAATCAAATTTGATTATGTAATTATTTGTCCAATTTGTTTAGATGCGTAGAATGAAATCAACAACATGTCGTCAGCATATGGTTGCAGCTAGTTCTTCTAGCAGCGATGATGACTTGTCCTTAGGTGCCGATCAAGAAGAGGCACCTGCACCAACTCACGATGTTGTCTTCACATCGGGGTCAATTCACCTGTAAGTACGAGGCACATTGGAAGGATGATTTTTCAATGTATGTTTGTTTTATTTTTTTTTATTTTTTTACTTATAACATATTTTGTGAACAACTAATTAATATTTCATAATTTTTTTTTTATTTTTAGGTTCACAAACATCGAGGCCACCCGAGTAATAACATCGGCGTTTAAATCGTCGATGGAGATTCCATTATTTCAATGGAGTCATGTTTCCAGACATCCTGATTGGCGGCCCATAGTGTCTCAATTGTTGGGAGCTCCCAATCAGTATCGAGCACCCAGTCTGAGGAGTACGTGGCTTTGAAACAACAATATCAGCAACTCTCTACGGATTATAAACATCTCCGCTAGATAGTCATGGAAATTAAATCACAGATGGCTGGTACGCGTGCACCCTTTTTTTGGGCGTATGGTCCCGGGAATGACCAATCTCCTCCAGCTCTGCCATTGTTCTAGTTCAATACCTTTTTGGAAACACTCTAAAATTGTAATAAATATTTTGATGACTATTATTTAATTTAATTTTTAATATTTATACAATTTTATTTGCTTAATTGATTTTTTTACTATTATTCTCTGCAATTTTATATTATTTATTTTACACAATTTTAATTTTTTAAAATATCACCGACGGATTTCCGGATGGCATTATGTCGTTGGTATTTCATAGAGAGTTGCAAAATATTTACTGCCTATTCCATAATCACCGACATCTTTATCGCATCGGTAATTTTACCGATGGAACTACAGGTGGAATTAATCCGTCGATATATTTCCAACGTGAATTTTTTTTTGCGCGCATTTTGTGTCTTTAAAACCATCAGATTTTTTTTTACCAACAGAAAATGAAATTACCGATGAACGTTACGCCAACAGACGTATTCCGTTGGTGATTTAGTCGGTAAAAGTTTTACCGATGAACTTGCAATCTTACACCGACGGATAATGGTCATCGGTAAAACTGTTAAATGTTGTAGTGTCAATGATTGCTAAGTATTTAGCCCCTTTATGTGTTAAACTGCTAGTAATCATAGCTTAAGATGTTGGCATAAGATCTTTGTTGTTGAACCTCCTTTCCAAAATTTCAATGAAATAATGAGTTTGTCCTTCAATTGTATTTACAACTAGCAATATTCATTTTCCTTAGAGAGTTTCCCTATAAGAACTTACAAATACACCTTTGCAGTCTTGCATAATCTAATAGACTCAATTCATTTCTTTTACCAAAATCTTTTTGCTAAAATGAATTTTGAAAATTTGAATTTGCTTTTGGTTTCAAAAATAATTTGATGTTTATTTAAAAACAACATGAATCAAACAACTCCTCCATCAGGATGACCAAACTCTAAATCAGAGAATATGAATAGAAAAAAATGAATTGTCACCCTCACACTATGACTCTTGAGTCAAGTTTTTTAAATGTATGAATAAAAATACATAGTGAATTCGATGTTCATGGACTTATAAAATGCATCTCTTTGCAAAGTCCAAACCAGCACACTGGACAAAATCAAAGTTTATTGATCTTAATTGCTTACGCTTTAAATGAGAAAAGACCATCTTTGTTATCCCTTTCATGTTCTAAAATGAATATATCCCTTGTGAACACGTTTTGAGCCTGAATAAAATTTCTTTCATGAAAAATCCCGACTAGGATCACACACCATACTCGGGGGCAAATGAAATTTCAATGATAAAGAATGATGAAAAAGTCGTGAGAAGGCCAAAAGGAAAAGGAGCCCAAGAAACTCAAATGCTAGGGGCATGCCCAAATCACAATAAAAAGTGAAATCTAAAACAAAGTGAGTATGCTCTGGCCAAAACAAAGAAGAATGACAAAATAAAAGATAAAAGACAACGAGTTGAGCTGTTGATAGTGATTCTCAGTCTTTAAAACCTTGAAACACTCTTTGAGCCTTATGAATCCTTTTCTTTCATATAAAAAAACCACATCCTACGTTACGTACCTTTAAAAGTCTTTTCTAATCAAGTAAGCAAGCAACTTGGAACAATAAACCATGCTCTCAATGCAAAGAGTACATTTTCATGAGAGTTTTTATCAAGGCACTAGTTCCATTCCAGAATACAAGTCCAACTAACAGCCCATTCACAGGGTACCAGTTTCAAACCAGGACACTAGTCCAACCATCAACCTATTCACAAGGCACCAGCCCTATACCAGGAAGCTGGTCTAATCATCAGCCCATTCATCGAGGGCCAGTCCTAACCAGGAACTGATTCAACCATCATTTAAACACTACATATAAATACTAAAATTTGAATTGCATCTTATTAGGAGCTAAGATAAAGAATTAAAAGAGATTTTAAATTAGAATTTTAAGTGTTAGACACCTACCTGAAATTTATGCTCTGTTAGTCGTCCCCTACTCTTGTTTATTTCTCACAATCTCACATGTACCAATAGTTACAGTAATTGAAATTTTGAGTCTTAACCACACATACACACATATACGTACTATTTTCATTGCCTTTATAATTCAACATTTTGTAATAAAAAACAATTTCAAATAGAAGTTACCAATTTACAAGTTTTAGGTGACTCAACATAATAGATTCCAAACACTGTTTAGTAGTTTGAGTATAACCGGAGTTATAGAACTCAGTTTTATGCATGGTTTATTTCTTTAGAACGCTAAAACATGGGTCTACAACTTTTGTGAAGATGAATATACCCAATTGTTCCATATACATGCCTACATTCACAAATTTCAGAAACCCAAAAATTTGTTCTGCTGATTCCTGGTTTTGATGTATCTTTGGTTTTGATTTTATATTTAGTGTTGTGTCACTCCAAATAAAGCAAGGTCAATTTCATTTCAAAGGTAACATCTATGTCTACATCTTTCATGAAGGAAATTATCTCAAATTCTGTCATCATAGGGTTCAAATCTTAATAGAGATATTGAGAGACAATCTGTCCAGTTTTGATTTCTAAGTTCGACAAGTATAAATTTGTTTCCATGCATTTTTCCATCATTTCCAGCCACTATAAACACAAAATGCCTCAACCTATTATTATTTAACAAAATTCTTAAACCTATACTAAGGTATTCTAAAATCTCAATTATTTAGAGAAAACACACAAATTTAAGTAACTTAATAAGAGCTTGTTACCTTCTATTACAAGGAAAATGAGTCAAGAGATTGAGAACAACCACTTTTCTTCTTCCCCTTCCTTCCTTCTTCTAACCTTTCCCTTTTCACTAGTAAATTCTCTAGGTTTTCTCAAAGTTTTCTTCCTAAACCTTACTTGAAGCACTCTTAGCTCATTTACTCTCACTTTTCTTTGGATTCAAATGATGAATTTACTAGGTTTCCTCTCAATTTTTTTCTCTCCTCTTTCTTCCTCTCCTTGGCCAACCATTATTTTAGGAATTTCTAGAGATTTCTTCTTATTTATAATTATATTCTTTCCTTATTTGCATCTTACCTCCTCATACTTACTTCTATTTTCACATTGACCCCACCATTCCTTTTATTAATACATTGACCCCATTACTTCTTTTTCTCTTACTAACTCCTCACTCCTCACTCCTTTATTATTGTTTTCAATTTCACCCCTTTCATTAAATAACTTCTCTTTTATTCCAATTAATTTGTTCAATTTAATCATTTCTCCACATCCATTGTATTTAATTTTATTTTACTAAATCAAGATGAGATTATTTTATCTAAGGGTTTACATCAAACTTTTATTATCAAAAAAGAATTGGATTCGAGGCCCATACATGTAATGTCTCCATATTCTCAAGGTGAATACCACAGTGGCTAACTCTAGGATGTGTACCAGATAATTCTTTTCATGAGACTTTAACTGTCTTGATGCATAGGTAATCACCTTCTCATGTTACATTAAGACGCACCCTAACCATTTCCTTGAGGCATCATTGTAAACCACAAAACCTTTGGTTCTTAAGGGAAGTGTCAACACTAGGGCGATGGTGAGCCTCCTCCTCTTTAACTTTTTGAAGTTGTCTTCACATTCTTTCGACCACATCCACTTTTTATCCTCCGTAGTTAACTATGTCAAGGGGACTACAATCAAGGAAAACTCTTCAATGAATCTTCTATAGTATCCTGCAAGTCTTAGGAAACTACATATTTCAATTACTAAAGTTAGTCTCTCCCACTTCAAGACTACTTCGACCTTCTAGAGGTCTACAAAGACACCTTCAGCAGAAATGACATGTCCTAGAAACGTTACTCTTTCCAACCATAACTCACACTTGTTTAGTTTAGCATATAATTGGTGGTTTCTGAGACTCTATAGTACTTGTCTTAAATGTCTCTCATGTTCCTCAAAGGAATTTCAGTAGACCAAGATGTCATCAATAAACACCACCACGTACTTATCAAAGTATGATTGGAAAATCTGGTTCATCAAATCCATGAAAAGGGTCGGCGCATTAGTCAACCCAAATGATAACACCAAAAACTCGTAGTGCTTGTAACGAGTTAGAAATGTGGTCTTTGGTATATCTGATTCCTTAATCTTCACTTGATAGTATCTTTAGAAATGTGGTCTTTGGTATATCTGATTCCTTAATCTTCACTTGATAGTATCTTGACCTCAAATCTATTTTTGAGAATACTCTAGTTCCTTTAGTTGGCCAAATAGGTCATCTATCTGTGGCAGTGGGTACTTATTTTTCATTGTTATCTTGTTTAACTAACAGTGGTCAATACAAAGTCTGTGAATTACTAGGACATATAAACCCCTTGTCTAGCAATTCATATACTTGAGTCTTTAACTCGTTCAATTCTACCAGAGCCATTTGATATGGCGGTTAGGTTATGGGCGATACCTCTAGGAAGATGTTTGTACACACTTCTACTTCTCGTTCTGGGGGCAATCCCGACAGTTCTTCGGGAAACATGTCTGGAAATTCCTTTACTACAGGAATAGAGTTTCTCTATCAGAGTTAAAGATGTATGTGAGATTTCCCATACATCCTTTTCTCAGCAATTTCCTGGCAGTTACAATCGATACTAGGTTGATTGGGTTGATAACCCTTTCTCCTTCGAAGACCATCCTCCTACCCTCAGGTATTTGGAACATAACAGTTTTAGTATAGTAGTCTATCAAGGCCTTGTACTTACTCAGGCAATCCATGCCTAGGTTTATATCAAAATCATGTAATTCTAAGGGTGTTAGGTCTACTTCTGCTTCATACCTAGCTAGACTAACCCCCGCCCCCACGTACATACTATTTGTTTCTACCCTATTTCCCATCGGAGTCCCAATTATGAACCATTTTTCTATTACTTTCACTCCCTTTCTTAATTTGATGACAATTCTCTTAGTAATAAATGAGTGGGTGGCACCCGGATCAAACAACTCATGCACATTAAAGTTATTCATTAATAGCATACCGCAACCACATCGGATGCAACCCTAACTTCTTCATGTGTTAGGTGAAAGACTCTTCCTAGGGTTCTGTCATTCTATGTCTTTGGCCTTCCTCGGCTAGAGTTTGAACCCTGAACAAGAAGATCTCACCGGCCTATTCACGGTGACTGACTGTTGGCCTTTTTTGCCGCAGATAATGGCATCCTTGACCTAGATACTGGCATTTTCTCCATCTGTGACCCTCTTATTTACATACAAAACATCGCCCTAGAGGAATAGAGTAGTCTTCAAGGTGACTTTGATCACACTTTGTACAGTGAGGTTAGTTCACATTCTTTTGCTCCCTAGTCCCTCCTAAAGAGTCTGCCCTTGAGTGAGTCTGTCCACCCATCATTCTTCTGCTTGGCTGTTGGTGGAATGGCACCATTAATGCTCCATTTTTCTTGTATAACTCAAACATTCCACTATTTCCCTTTTTCGAAAGCGGCGGTCTGCTAATAGAATAATCCTCACCTCTCTTTTTGCATGTTCCTTAATGCCCCTGTTAACCCTCTCTAATGCAAGCTTCTAAAGCCTATGCCGCCTCAATCAACTCCCTCACTGTTTTAAATCGTAAAGCAATCAATCCTTGCCTCAATTCCGGTCAAAACCCATCTCTCAGCTTCTCAATTATGTGCTCTTTGGTCGGGACGTAGTGTGGGGCAAACAATGAGAGATCATGGAATCTCCTTTCATTCTCCAACATTATCATCTCACCCTGTCTCAATGCTAGGAACTCTTGCTCTTTCACTTTGCAATGGTACCTGGAATAAAATTGATTCTCAAACTCCAATTTAAAGTCACTCCAAGTCAATGTTTTGGTTGCATGCCTCAATTGAACGGTTTCCCACCATGTCATGGCCCAATCAGACAATAATTGAATGGCATAATTTACCCGCAAGCCCTCGGGTATGTTAATCTAGATCATAGTCTTCTCCACGTTTTTGATCCACTTCCTTGCTATTTTAGCATCTTGCTCCCCCATATATGGTTTACAACCCATTTCCCTCATACTTTTGACCAACCACACAAGTAACACCACGTTGTCTATGGTCGTGAAAATCCTTGGGGTGGCATGTGGAACCTGTATGGCTGGAACTGCTTGAGTTGTAGAGCTAGTCATGCTTTCCATCACTGCCTGAACTATTTGGATTACAAGTCTCGGATCTGCTTAAGGTGAGGGCACCCCTATTGGAACGGCCAATGAGTGTGCATCTGTTCTTTCTTGTTGTTTCACCCCTACTAGGGGTACCTCTTACGTTCAATTTGGTACCCGCTCATCCTCAGCTTCCACGGTTCTTCCCCGCAAGGGTTCAAATCATCTCACTGAAGCATGCAAAGCAGTATCATCCAATGGATCCTCATCTTGCCAGTCTTAGGCGTTTCAGCCTCTACTCCTCCTTTCTATGGAGGGTGGCTCGGTTTATGTCCCTTTTCGAGTGCACACCATCCTGAAATAGATCACAATAATAATATTATCATCAATATTCAGGATCCAAACCAAGTGCTCTGATACCAACTGTAATATCTCAATAATTCAAAGCCAAAATCAATGGTAATTTTTTTTTCTTTTTTTGTAAGCCATCATATTCTCAATGCTTCTCACAGTAGCTGTAATGACTTGGCTTTTTCAAAGCCAAAATCGGTGGTAATTTTTTTTTGTAAGTCATTATATCCCCAATACTTTTCAGGTTAGCAATAGGTTCATCCATTCATATGGCACAATACTCGTATCATCGTATAATTCGACTTTTCCATATATATATATATATATATATATATATATATATATATATATATATATAAAAGTACTCCATACACATCCCATACAACAACTTATTTACATATATACCTATGATTGCATTTCATCATATTAGCATAAGCATAAGTTCATATCCCTAATCTATTAATGTTATTGTCGCAAGTTTAAACAAAAGTGTCAGACGACAATTATACGATTAATACATCTATTCATACAAAATACATCGTAATCTAACATGTGACTACAAAAGTGTCCCATGAGGTGGGATTTTATGCACCTTGTTGGTGTGATGTCCCTGTTGCAGTACAAATATTTACAAGAATTATAAACAATTAATGATAAGAAAATAAATAGTAAAAGAAAACATTATCGTGACTTTCTTTGTATCACATAACAATCATAGTTCTTTCATATACTTGGTACATACACAACACAGTGCACACGAACGCATCAATTCCCGAAACTAAACTATAACATTCAACTATGGCCATCCACTACGGATGTGATTAGCCGAAGCTAACCTTCAAACATAACCAACCATCCATCTTAGATGCCACTAGCTGAAGCTATTCATCGAGCACACCTGACCATCCATCTCGAATGTCATTAGCTGAAGCTAATCATTAAACATAACCAGCCATCCACTTATGATGCCATTAACCAAAGCTAATCTTCATTTCATCCCGGCCATCCACAGGATGCCATTAACCGAAGCTAATCATTAAACTCAACCAAACAATTCATAAACGGCTTGGTATTCATTATAACACAATATTATATAATTTGTAATGGAATCATTTCATAATTTAATATTATGTAAGGAGAAGGTGGAAACCTCCTTCCTGTTCCTCCTGTGGGGTGTCCTTATCCAGTCGAAGTTCTGATCCCGGTCACACCACCTAACACATCAATTTTCACAAATCAACACATTTGCATTTGGTAATCACATAACTCGTCACCATACATATTTCAAGAATACACATGTTCACAATTAAGTGTTCTACATATTACGCATCATACAATGAAATTGTTACAAGCATTCAATTCAATTTTGATATGAAAGTCTGTTGCAGAAAAATCATCAGCGAAAGCTAGTTTGCAGGTGACACAAAACTCGTTAGCGAAAACTAGTTCACTGGTGACATAGAATTCATCAATGTACTTAGTCTACTTTTAACTCAAAAATCATTGACGAAACTTGATTCGCTGAAGACCCAGAAATCGTCAACGCATCCAATTCTACGGTTGGCGCTGAAATCGTCAGCGCACATGGCTTACTGTTGACTCAGAAATCGTTAATGAAAATTGAGTCGCTGCTGACCTAGAAATTATAAACGTAACCCAATTCTATAACTGACGCTGAAATCATCAGCACACATAGGCTACGGCTGACTCAAAAATCATTGACAAAAATTGAGTCGCTACCAACCTAGAAATCATCAATGTAACCCAATTCTACAGTTGACGCTGAAATCGTTAGCACATATAGGCAACAACTGACTCAAAAATCATTGACAAAAACTAAGTCACTACTGACCCAGAAATCGTCAACGTAACTGACTCGCTGTCAATTCAGAAATCATCAATGCAATCCATGTCACTGCTGATTTGAAAATCGGCAGTGACGATGGAG
The DNA here is from genome assembly GCA_015852605.2 of Populus deltoides. Classification (NCBI taxonomy): domain Eukaryota; kingdom Viridiplantae; phylum Streptophyta; class Magnoliopsida; order Malpighiales; family Salicaceae; genus Populus; species Populus deltoides. The sequence goes on along the minus strand of CM027583.2, from coordinate 18,510,078 downwards.
TTGTTTTTTGCCCTACTTTTTTCTTCGGTCAAGCATAAGGTTTATGCTGGACTTTCCCCCTACCAACATTCCTTAACCTAGTTGGACATAGGACTTCACCTAATCACATCCCATTTACCAGAAGCTATCAAACAATACTAAATCAAATCCCAACACATACATCTTCCAAAAGTTCATCTAGCTAATACTTCAAAATCGTCGCCTAGAGTTGTCACAATCATGCATTTTATGTTCTTAATCATATCATGGCAACACATTAATACAACCATAGTAGTTTCATAGTACACAAGAGTTCATTTTCGACCAAAGGCTTATTTCTATTAGGGTGTTCTTTATGGTGAATCATTTCATTGTTCCCTCATCTCTTATGGCTGACATTTCTACCCAATTCCCTTATTTACACATCCAAATCATCACATTTCTCACAAGCATACTCACAATCACAATTCACAAACACACATCCATTCTCTTGATTCACAATCACACATGTCCATTCATCATATCAACAAAACCAAAGCATTATATAGTGTAATTCCTGTTTCAGCTGCAACATTCTTTTCAAGGTTTACTAACAACACAAATTTGCACTTAACATCATTTCAACACATTTTCATATAACTTCATCAATTAAATATGCAGAAATTACATCATTAACACAATTATGATTTAGTTTTTGGTTTATGTATGTTTCTAGAAGTCTAACAAGATCATCATTCATGCATTTTGTCATTTAAATTCATATACTATCTAACCCTGTTTCTAGGTTTGTGCATTCAAAATTGTTCATCTTCCTTATTGAATGTTTTGGAATTAGGTCCCCTATTCAACCCCATTTTCATCCCTCTTTTTAGTCTAGTTTTTCCTTAACAGCTGGTGTAAGAATCCTAGGCCATTTACTTGGGGTTTTCTTCTTCTTTTTGGTCTCAAGAACAGGCGGAGAAGTGGTTTGGTTCATACCTTATGTTTTTAGTAGTTTTAGGAAGGGATTTAATAGTTTTTCTTCCCCTCTTCTCCTGATTTTCTTTTTCTTCCTCCTCTCTACTTCGATTTTCTTCCTTCCTTCTCTAACTGCACCAGTCGGCCTCCTACACTCCTCTTCCTTCCATGATTTCATCCATTTATATTTTTTTCTAACTCTCTTATCTTCTCCAATGTTCAAGAGAGGCACATGCACCTGGGTTTGTGGGGTTTCTCTTTGGGAAAAAGGGAGAGGGTCTGCTGCAGCATGCTGGTTGGTTTTTGGGAAGAGGAAGGGTCACCTTCTCTTCTCTCCTGCATTTATTGTAAACACCCAACAAAAAAAAGTTAACCCAAAAACGACTCCACTATTAATGCCGATTTCTGAATTAGCAGCAACACATTACTTGGCTACCGATTTCTGAATTGACAGCGACATAGTTTTTGCTGTTGATTTTTGAATTGGCAGTGACACAGTACTTGGATGCCGATCTCTGAATCGACAGCGACATAGTACTTGGATGTCGATCTCTAAATCGACAGCAGCACAGTTTTTGCTACCGTTTTCTGAATCGATAGCGACATTGTAAGGTCAAAGTCATTGGAATTTTTATTTTTTTTAATCATCCTGTTTGTAGGTGTTTTTCACCATATTATTCTTCAGGTTTATCATTGCATCATGTTCATTAACAAGGCACAATCTATATAGGATCACGTAAATCAACATTCCCATAGAATAGATTCTTAATACACGTGTCCATAATATTATATTTCCATACTCATAGGTTTACATTACATCATATCAACATACCCATAAATTCACATTCTTGTTCTGATCTCGTTATCATCACGAGTTCATACAAGAGTATCGAACAACAAGTTACACAACTAGTACTTTCATTATCCTGACCTCATGTAATTTCACAACACGACATCCTCATTAGATGAATGCCTCATGTGTATATCCATACACATCATATCAACTTGTTTGTTCATTCACATCCGTGTTCCATTTCAACTTTTCATGACTAGTCTTTACAAAAGGGGTCGGACGACTAATTGAGTGATTAACACGTTCATTCATGCAGAACTCATATCACCCATAACACATGAATATATAGTTCTTTTTCAAAATGTATGAGACGTGAAACGGATTCCCTCATGTGCCATATTGGTATGATGTCCCTATTATAGCACAAGATAATTTCCAGCATTATAGGCAATTTAAAAGAAACATAGTAAAGAATATTAACGTTACATTTCATTTATGAATCAAAAGAGCACAATTCTTTCATTTCTCCTTACTTATGTAAATACCACCATTAATAATTCATCAATTACCGAGGCTAATTACAATACTCAAACCCGGTCATTCATCTCGACTATTGTTAGCCAAACTAACGTTATTCTTTGCTAAAACACAACAATCATAGTTCTTTCATATACTTGGTATGTACAAAACATAGTTTACATGAATGCATCAATTCTTAAAACTAACTCATAATTCTCAAATTTAGCTATCCTCTTAGGCTGCCATTAGCCAAATTCAATCATTTATTCATCTTGTTCATCCACTTAGGATGCTATTAGCCGAAGCTAGTTGTCTATTCATCCTGGTCATCCAGTTAGGGTGTCATGAATCGAGGCTACTCATTTATTCATCTTGATCATCCACTTTGGACGCCATTTTCCATAGTTAAACATTTGTTCACCCCAGACATCCACTTTGGACGTCCTTAGTTGTAGCTAATCATTTGTTCATCTCGTTCATCCATTTAGGATGTTATTAGCCGAAGCCAGTCATTTATTCATCCTAGTCATCCACTTAGAATGCCATTAGTCGAAGCTAATCAATCATCTATCCCTATTAGCCGAAGCTAATCAATCATCTGTCCCGACCATCAATTCGGATGCCATTAGCGAAGCTAATCAATCACTTGTCCCGGTCATCCATTCGGATGCCATTAGCCCAGGCTAATCATTTGTTCATCCTGATCATCCGCTTAGGATGTAATTAGCTGAAGCTAATCATCAACCAATCAAATGTTCCATAGGCGTCTTATGAAATCACTATAACGTGGTAATATCCCTTGAATTGCTCATTCAAATGGTTCATAACAATTTGACAGTCACTGCAACATAATGGCGGGCCTTTCGTGGTACTCGTATCGGCGTTCTGAAATAGTTTAACAATTTAGTAAACACAATAATAGATCATTTGTAATACACAAACAAACATTCCATAACAGTTTAACATTCAGTAACACAACAGTACATCCTTCGTATTACTCATCCAACCATTCATGACACTCAATGTTAATACAATAATAGATCCCTCGTAATGCTCATACAACCACTCATGTTCATTAACATTTAGTATAATACAATGGTAGATCTTTCGTAATACTTATACAACCATTCGTCACAATTACGTTCAATATAATAAAATGGTAGATCCTTCGTAATACTCATACAACCATTCATCACAATTACACTCAATAAAATACAACCGTAGATCCTTCGTAATTACTCATACAACCAATTGTCACAATTATATTCAATAAAATACAACAGTAAATCCTTTGTAATACTCATACTACCATTTGTCACAATTAAATTCAATAAAATACAACAGAAAATCCTTCGTAATACTCATACTATCATTTGTCACAATTACATTCAATAAAATACAACAGAAAATCCTTTGTAATACTCATACTACCTTTATCAGTAGCCTAAATTCATAATAGCCCAATCAACATCTCATAGTCGGTTTAATATTCATCGCAACACAATAATATATCCACCTCAAACAGGTCATTTCAGAACATTAACATTTTTTTTATTGTTTCAACATTCAACTAGAACTCGATCGACATTTCCTAGTCAATTCAATAATCATCAAGAACTCAATCACACACTTCATCATCATTTCATCATTCAACAAGGATTTAATAAAATATCATCATAAGTAAATCATTTCAAAACATAAACATCATACGAAAAAAAGGTGGAAACCACCTACCTGCTCCACTTGTGGGTTGTCCTTGTCCTGGCGCTGGTCCGATCCCGGCCACACCGCGTAAGACATCAATGGCCATAAATCAATACATTTGCATCTTAAATCACATTCATCACCATACTTATTTCAAGAGTCCATATGTTCACATTCAAGTGTTCCACATTTTACACCATCATACAATGAAATTATTACAAGCATTTAAGTCATTTTTGCCCAGGGGTCTATTGTAGAAAATCGGCAGCGAAACCTGATTTGCTGCGAAATACACTATTCGGCAGCGAGCACCTGATTCCCTAAGGACAACATAATTCGGCAGCGAACACTGATTCGCCGTGAAATACACAATTCGGCAGCGAACACCTACTTCGTTGGGGACAACACAATTCGGCAGCGAACACCTGATTCACTGTGGACAACACAATTTTGGCAGCTAACACCTGATTCGCTTCGGACAACACAATTTGGTAGCGAACACCTGATTCGCTGTGGATAACACCAATTTGGCACCGAATACCTCATTCGTTGCGGACAATATAATTTCGGCAGTGAACACCTGATTCGCTACGGACAACACAATTTAGCAGCGAACACCTGATTCGTTGCGGACAACACCAATTCGGCAGTGAACACCTACTTCGCTACGGACAACACAATTCGGCAGCGAAAATCTAACTCGCTATGAAATACACAGTTCGGTAGCAAACACCTGATTCGCTGCAGACAACACCAATTCGGTAGCGAAAGCTGATTCGCCGCGGATGACATAATTCGGCATCGAACATTGATTCGCTGTAGATAAAACAATACAGCAGTGAGACTAACTCGCTGCTGACACAGAAATTGTTGACAAGAACTGAGTCGCTGCTGACTCAGAAATCATCAACGCAACCCCTATCGCTGCCGATTCATAAATCGGCAGCAATGACGGAATCGTTTCTGATTCGACTTCTTCCCTTTGGCCAAGCGTAAAGCTTATGCTAGGCTTTTCTCCTTTGTAACACTTCCTCGCTGAAGCTTGTACACATAATGACAATAGTCATATTCCAATTCGTATCACAAAAGCATGAACAATGCACCATCAAATCTCAACATGCATATTTGATTTAGGTTATTTTAACTACTAGCTCAAGTTATACAAATCCATTCATCACACAACAAAATCAATGCATTGTCATGCTGCAATTTTTGTTTCAGCTGCAGCATGTTTCTTCAAGATTTATTATCAACATATTTTCATATAACTACATCAACCAAACATGCTGAATCACACCATTAACACAAGTATAATTCTGTTTTGTTTTTGCATGATCTAACATCTCTTATAACGTTGTCATCTATGCATTTTATTCTTTTAATCCCTATTTTGTTCAGCCCTCACCATGACCGACCAACTTTTCAAGTTTGTGTATTCAAATTTGCAATATTTCTTTTGTTAAATATTCTAGAATTAGCTCCCCCATTCAGCCCTATTTTTGTCCCTCCTTTTAGTTTAGTTTTTTCCATAACAGTTGGAGTAAAGTTCCTAGGCCATGTATCCATAGTTTTCTTCTTCCTTTCGATTTCAAGGCCTTAAGAACAGGTGGAGAAGGACATGGTTCATACCTCACAGATTTAGTATTTTTGGAATGGGTTTGACAACATTTCTCCCCTTCTGATCCCGATTTGCTTCTTCCTCTTCCTCTCTTTCAGTTTTCTCCTCCTCCTGTCAGTTTCCCACCTATTTTAGGCCTTTACTCCCTTCATGTTTGCAGTTGTCCAGACTCCTGTCTAGCTCTCCCTTCTCTCTCTCAAGCCTGAGGCACATGCAGTAGAGTTGTTGAGCTCTCTTTGGGAAAGAGGAAAGAACAAGAGCATGCAGCTCATTTTGGGAAGGGGGAAGGGGGAAGGGGGCAAGAACATGCAACTTGTTTTGGGAAGAGTGGGAAGCCGCCCTTTCTCTCTCCTTGTATTTATAGCCTCCAAAGTGTGCTGGGGTGTTTGAGACCAAGGTTGTCCTTACCCCCCCTGTTTTAGGTTATCTTGGGCTAGTTTCTATTCCCATTCTCCCCTATGATAGGCTGGTCCAATTCTAATTTTTGTTAGATCTTACATTGTCGCTGTCGATTCATAAATCAACACTAAAAACTATCACTGCCGATTTAGAAATCGACAGCAAAATTGCACCTCTGCTGATTCAAAAATCGGTAGCCTACTGTGTCAATGCCGATTCAGACATCGACAACCAAAACCTATGTCACTGGCGATTAAAAAATTAGCATCCAAAAACTCTTTCGCTACCGATTTAGAAATCAGCAGCCGACTGTGCCGCTGCCGATTTAGAAATCGGCAACCAAAAATTATGTCATTGCCGATTCAGAAATCAGCAGCCAAAACTTTTCCGCTGCCAATTCAGAAATCAGCGATGATGTAGTCGCCGATTCGTAAATCGGGCTGACGAATCAGGTCACTGCCGATTCAGAAATCGGCAGCGATGGTGGAGTCATTTCAGCTTTTCTTTTCTTTTTAGGTGTTTACAAAGAGCAGGCCATCGAAACCTGCATTGAATTTGTTAAATTCATGAGGTATGAACCATACCACTCCTCCACTTGGTCTTGGGGCCTTGGGGTTGAAAAAGAAGAGGAAAATCCTAGGTAAATAGCCTAAGATTCTCACACCAGCTGTTAAGAAAAACTAGACAAGGATGAGGGATGAAAATGGGGTTGAATGGGGAACCTAATTCCAGAACAATTAACAAAGGAAATGAACAATTTTGAATGCAAAAAACTTAGAGAGGTGATCGGCTATGGTGAGAGCTGGACAGAACATGAATTAAAGGGATAAAATGCAAAGATGATGATCTTGTTAGAGTTGCTTAATTATATGAAATGAAAACAGAATTATAAATGTGTTAATGTCATGAATTCTGCATATGTGGCTAAAGAACTTGTATGAAAATGTGTTGGTGGATATTAAGAGCAAATATTGTGTGTTTATAACCTTGAAAGCATGTTACATCTAAGATAGGAATCTAATGACAAACTATGTGCTGGAATTGAATTTGCATGTCTGTGTTCATGCTAAAATCATGTGACTTTGCTGAAAACTAATGATTAAATTGTGTTGTTTGCAGCAAATTAGTGTTCGCTACCGAAAATTGCACTGTCTGCAGCGAATTAGTGTTCGCTACTGAAATTGCATTGTCTCCAGCGACCTATTGCTCACTGCTAGAATTGTGTTGTGTGTAGCGAATCAGCGTGCGTTGCAGGAATTGTGTTGTGTGTAGTGAATCAGCATTCGCTGTCGAAAATTGTGTTGTCAGCAACGAATTAGTGTTTGTTGCTGAAATTGTGTTGTCCGCAAATGAAGTCGGCTTTTTATTGCTTGTCCGTAGCTAATCGGTCCGCGAGCCGAATTGCGTGGAGTCGACTTCACTATCAAATCATGTTGTCTAAAACGAATCAATTTCGTTGCTGAATCAGGGTGACACCAGCGATTCAATTGCTGATGATTCTACGTTTAGCAAATCTGCATCACCAGCGAACTACTTTTCACTAAAAAAAATTGTAGCAGATTTACTTATCTGGATTAGCCCCAATGATGAAAACGAGTGTTTTGTGTGATTGTAATACGTAGAACACTGGAATATGAATTCGTGTATGCTTGAGACATGAGTAGTGATGAGTTGTGTGATTACTGAATATGAATTGATGCAACCATATTATTCAATAGTTTCACCCACATTTAACTAGTGTTTTGCCTATGTTTTATATATAAAATGACTTGATATTCTTTGTTTTATGTTTTGAAGGCACTTTTGGATGAAAGATGCAAAAAGGAGTAAATTTGAGATAATTGGCAGATTTGACCTTCAGTCGATGTTTTGTGTAGAGCGTGAGCTCTGGAGGTTGAAATGAAGTGATTCCAGTGGCATTAAAAAGCTAACATCCATACCTTTCTGGAACTCTAAGGCAAGAAAATAAAACAAGGAAGAGCATGGAAGTCGCAGCCTTCAAAGTCAAATCTCGCAATCTGCCAGTGTTGACCTTCGGCTATTCCAACTTGAATATCTGGAGCTACAGAAGTCCAATTGATGCAAACTCAATTTTTTTGGATTCATGACTCAAAGTTATATACACGCTCCAAATTTCAGCCAAAAACGATGTCATATGAGGGAGATATGAGTTTTCAAAGATGACATCTGAATTCTGCCAGCAAACAGGTTTCATGAAGAAACGAGTCCAAATTACGTTCCGAAGCATCTAAACCGATATCCAAGTTTTTATTTCAGCAATTTAGCTCCTCTAAGTCAAAGCTTGAAGATTTCATGCAAGGCTATTTCTTCTTTTTTAGGAAAATAGTTATTCAAGTACTTAAATGTAAACAGTCTACTTAATGGAGGACTATTTTGTAAAATAGAGACCTAGGGTTTCCTAAGATATAAAAAGAATGAGAGAAGACAAGGGGAGCAGCCAGCCAAGAGGAGAAAAACGCCCCCTTCCTCTAAGAAACCCTAAATTATGCATTCTTCCTTCTTTTTGATTAGTTGTTCAACAAACATGCAAGGCTAAACACTTTTTCTTGGTTGCAAGGACACGAAAACCTTCGGATTTCAAGAACTGTGAGATTTATTTTACTTTTTCTTTTCAGTTTATATGATGAATATGTTTGTTCTCCTATGCTTATTTTTCCTATGATTGTTTATTTTAATTGCTAGAGCGGACTCTAAGTTATTATTGTAGACAATCTATTGCTAAGTTTGATATCAAAACCGGAGTTGTGGTATATGAACTTGTGAAGCAACCGAGTTTAATAATTATGGCGGATCTACGTTATTAATCTTAGGGAGAACATTCAATCAAATCAAACATAGACTGCGGACAGTTATATTTTCTTGATTAATCAACTTATCTAGTTTTTAAGGCTCCATTAAATTAAATTACTAGTGCAAACACTGTGGTTGTTTGATGGTTAGGGTTAGTTATACGGCGGATCCGTTAACTAACCAATGTTAAGAAAAGATAAATATTCAGAATATAAATTGATGTTTCGTTTCCATGATCAGTTCTGATTTCTGTAGGTGGATGTGTGCTTGTGACCAAGGTTTGTTCTCTTGATAGTTTTCTGATTTTATTAAATTTCGTTTGATAGTTTTCTATTTTCTTTTGCTTTAGCCTAGATAACGTCCAAACCCCCCCCCCCAAATTGCATATCATCTAGCATAAAAATCTAACTTGAACTTCCTCGTGGGATCGACCCCTTGCTTGCTCTATACTATCTTATGTGTTGTGTTTGAAGCTAGGGTAATTAATTTGTGCGACCGCGACATCGCAACAAATTTTGGTGTCGTTGCCGGGGAATTAATTTTAGTTGATTCTTGTGCTATTATTTTTATTTGCTGTGATTGTTATTTCTTTTTCTGAAAAAAAAAACAGAATTTTTGCTTTCTACGGTACTGTTTATTACGGCAGCCGTACTGTTCAAAACAGATGTTTTGGTGGAATTAGGTATTGGTCTTTTGTTTCCTAAAGGGAAACGATGTTCTAAACAGGACTAGTGGAAACCACTAGCCCTACTCTATTAAGGCCAAATTCCATTGTTTTCTAGGGTTTTTAGGCAGTTTTTGTTTTCTACCGTAAGATTTTCGTACAATTTGCATTGTTTTCGATGTCTTGTGTGGTTGGTTTCTTTTGAGTTTTCTTGATGATTTATGCCAGTAACCCGTTTTACTAATCAAATTCAAGTGCAGTTGGATCTCGAAATAGAAAAAACTTTACGCAGGTTACGAAAGGAAGCGCGCCTTAATGCCATGGCTGTTGTACGACAACAAACACTCAAGGAGCTTGCTGCTCCTAACGTGGAAAATCAGCCATTGTGCATAAATATCGACAATAATGTAAACTTTGAGCTCAAATCTGGTTTTATACATTTGCTACCAACTTTCAATGGTCTTGCAGGAGAAGATTCTCATACTCATCTCAAGGAATTCCATATGGTTTGCGTTGGCATGAAACCGAATGGAGTTGACGAACAACAGGTTAAGTTAAAAGCTTTCCCTTTCTCTTTAAAAGGGGCAGCAAAGGCATGTTTTTTCTTTATTCTCTCAGGTTCCATTGGAACTTGGAAGGCCATGAAGAAGATTTTCCTTGAAAAGTATTTCTCAGCATCTCGAGTTGCCAACATAAGGAAAGAAATATGTGGGATTCGACAGTCTCATGGAGAGACACTTTCCGAGTATTAGGAAAGATTTGAGCAACTGTGCATTCAATGCCCTCATCATCAAATACCCGATCAGCTGCTCATTCAATATTTCTATGAAGGATTGATGCCTATTGATCGTAGTATCATTGATGCTGCATGTGGAGGGGCATTGGTAGATAAGACACCCGAGGCTGCACGCCAATTGATCTCAAACATGGCAGCCAACTCGAAACAATTTGGCACACGTGGAGACTTCGTAAACAAACGAGTAAATGAGGTAAGTATTTCTAACCTTGAAAATAAAGTTAATGATCTTACTTCTTTTGTGCGTTCTTTGGCTTGTGGAAATATACAACAGGTGAAAGTTTGTAGCATATGTTCCTTACAAGGACATACCTCAGATATGTGCCCAACAATGCAAGAAGATTACATTGAACAGGTTCATGCAATTGATGGAGGATTCAACGGACAGTCCCAGCGTAAATATGATCCATTTTCCAACACGTACAATCCCAGATGGAGAGATCATCCAAACTTATGTTATGGGAACCCACCTCAACAAGGCAATCAAGGCCGACGGTTCCATCCCCATAGATTTCAGCCCCAACAGAATTATCAAGTAAGACAACCCCCTCCATTCACAAACTCCAATGTTATGGGGTCGTCATCCAGTGATGATCTTCGTGAGATGATGAAAACTTTGGCTTCTAACACTGTGACCTTGCAACAAAATGTCATGTCTTTTCAACAGGAAACAAGGTCAAGTATTCACAACTTGGAGAAGCAAATGGGGCAAGTAGCTTCAAGTGTGGGGAAATTGGAAGCACAAATGAATGGAAAATTGCCCTCCCAAGCATTGAATCCAATAGAGAATGTTAGTGTGATCATGCTGTGAAGTGGGAAAGAATTTGAAGAGAAAAGGTCGAAACAAATTGAGATGGAGGAAGAAGAAGAGATAGAAACCGAATTGAGTACAAAGAAGGAACATCCTCCTCCTCCACAAACTGAAACATCGACCAACACTCCAAAGGTAACTCCTCACTCAATGAATTCCAGTTTTAAAACAATTCCACCTTTTCCTGTGAGTTCTTTTAGGTCAAAGAAAGAGGACAAAGAAAAAGAGATTTTAGAGGTTTTCAAGAAAGTAGAATTCAACATTCCTTTGCTTGATGCTATCAAGCAAATTCCCAAGTTTGCCAAATTCTTGAAGGAGTTGTGTACTACCAAGAGAGCTTTCAAACGAAAAGGTCATGAAATGGTAAGTATGGGTGAAGTTGTATCTGCTATTGTTTAAAAGAATATGCCTTTGAAGCAAAAAGACCTAGGTGCGTTTACTATCCCATCTGTTATTGGTAATGCTGGTTTCAAAAGGGCCTTGTGCGATTTAGGTGCATCCATTAGTGTTATGCCTAAACATGTTTATGATTCTCTTAGTCTTGAGCTTTTGAATAAAACTAGCATTGTAATACAACTTGCGGATCGTAGTTTTGTTTACCCACTTGGTGTGATAGAAGATGTCCTAGTCAAGATTGATAGTTTGGTCATTCCATGCGACTTTTATATTCTTGATATGGAACATAATTCTTGTGATTCATCAAACAACACTCCTATATTGTTTGGGAGACCATTCTTGAAAACTGCCAATACAAAAATTGATTGTGGTAAGGATACTTTGTCTATGGAGGTAGGAGATGAAAAAATTGAATTTAATTTTCATGATGCAATGACATATCCTTGTAGCAATGTTTATTCTATCATATGTTATGACCAAGTTGATAAGTGTGCGCAACAAGTTTGTGATTTTGATAGTGAGGATGGATTAAGCATAGCTTTGAGCTATGGCTATGATTTTACCAAGATAGAAGAGATGGAGAGGCATATATGTGTTTCCCAAAACGTGCATGAATCAGCATTGGCTTTGCAAGCTTTGCAAATTGTTCCCCATGATACAGGAGTCATTCACCCCATCATGGACAGTGAATGGGTGGCGCCTATCCTTTTGGTGCCCAAAAAGATTGGAATTATGTTGGAAGAAATACAAAATGATGCTTATGAGAATGCAAGGATTTACAAAGAAAAGACTAAGAGTCTCCATGACCGAATGATTACAAGAAAAGAGTTTAATGTTGGAGACAAAGTCCTTCTTTATAATTTGCATTTGAAATTTTTTCCTGAAAAGTTGCGCTCTCGTTGGATTGGACCCTTTGTTGTTTCTAATGTTTTTCCTTATGGTGCAGTTGAAATTAAAAGTTTAGAAACCAACAAAGTACTCAAGGTCAATGGGCATCGCTTGAAACCTTTCTATGAAGGTTGGACGACAGAACTCACCGCTTCTGCGGAGTTAGCTGAACCAATCTATGAAGAATGAGCATGCAACATGTCGAGCCAATGACATAAAACAAAAGCGCTTACTGGGAGGCAACCCAGCACAAAACGGAAAAAAAAACAGATTTGCTTTCCTTTCCCTTATCTTTTATTTTTCGTATTTTACTTTATTTTTGTCATTCTCCTATATTTCTTTTCTTTTATTTCAACATTGAGGACAATGTAGTGTTTTAAGTGTGGGGGTATTGAGAGAATGTTGGTTTTCTAATTTTGGTTTTCTTTGTTATTTTTCAAAAAAAAAATTATGTTTGATCTTTTAAACTTCCATTGGTTTTTAAGAATATGAGTATTATGTATGAGAATTAGTTGAGATAGATGAAGATATAAATCAAATGAAGGAGTGTGCATGCAAGTTTTAAGGTTTAATTGGTTTAGGAATTGACTTTGAGAATATGCCATGTTGACTTTATAGTGTTATACCAATGCAAGCTTTTGAGCCTTCAACATTATATTCTTTTATTGTGCCTTCTTTCAATGATATGTATCTTTAGAACTTGCTTCATATCTTGTTGAGATTACATTCATATTACATATATACATGAAGATGATAAAGGCATTAGGAATTTTAACCACTTGAACCAAAAAGTCAACCTAAAGCATATTATCCTTAGTGAGCCCCTTTTGAGATTGTTTATCTTTTCTTTGCTTTATCCATGTATAAGCCTTAACTTTTTATATGTTTTCCTTTTCCCCTGGCCAAGGATTAGTAGAGCATATACTTATGATATCTCATGGAATTATGGTTGGAAATTATGTGAAAATAAAGAAGAAGTGATGTTTGATGAAAAGATGGGCAAAGTTGCCAAAGGTAAAAAAAAAAGGAAAGAAAAAGAAAAGAAAAAAAGAAAAAGAAAAAGAAAAAGAAAAAAGTGTTCCTTTATGTTCTTAAGATTTTATATTGAAAAAGCTTGAAATCAAAAGAAGTTAAGCATTGGTGATTAAAGATGGAAAATTTATGTGCTTTGATGGAATATCTTGTTTGAAATATCATTTTTCAGAATGCTCTACTTTCTTTGGTTTGAACCTTTTCTTTTACTCTCTTTTACCTCACCTTTACCTTAGCCCCATTACAACCCGAAAATAAGACCTTCTGATTTATGCATTGTTTGTAATATGTTATTAATGGAGATGAGATTGAAGAGCAAGCTTATGGTAGAATATATTCATTGATTGAATTTGAGAGATTTAAACACATAAGTCATAAACACATGAGTGTTGGAGTGTATATCAATGAGAGGACCTATCACTTTGACATGACATAGATTTCATTTAAATCTCGACGATTAATTGAATTTTGAAGTTTGCATGTAAATAAATTCATGAAAATTTATACTCTTTATCCTTCTTAATTGTGTTCTTGTTTATAATGCATATATTCTTGGATATTGATGGGAGATTAGAAGATTAGTCATTGTGATTTCATTTAATTTAACTTCAATTTGATTTTACCTATCCTTTCTCGAGGACGAGCAAGAGCTAAGTGTGGGGGTATTTGATGCAACCATATTATTCAATAGTTTCACCCACATTTAACTAGTGTTTTGCCTATGTTTTATATATAAAATGCCTTGATATTCTTTGTTTTATGTTTTGAAGGCACTTTTGGATGAAAGATGCAAAAAGGAGTAAATTTGAGATAATTGGCAGATTTGACCTTCAGTCGATGTTTTGTGCAGAGCATGAGCTCTGGAGGTTGAAATGAAGTGATTCTAGTGGCATTAAAAAGCTAACATCCATACCTTTCTGGACATCTAAGGCAAGAAAATAAAACAAGGAAGAGCATGGAAGTCGCAGCCTTCAAAGTCAAATCTCGCAATCTGCCAGTGTTGACCTTCGGCTATTCCAACTTGAATATCTAGAGCTACAGAAGTCCAATTGATGCAAACTCAATTGTTTTGGATTCATGACTCAAAGTTATATACACGCTCCAAATTTCAGCCAAAAACGATGTCATATGAGGGAGATATGAGTTTTCAAAGATGACATCTGAATTCTGCCAAAGAAACAGGTTTCATGAAGAAACGAGTCCAAATTACGTTCTGAAGCATCTAAACCGATATCCAAGTTTTTATTTCAGCAATTTAGCTCCTCTAAGTCGAAGCTTGAAGATTTCATGCAAGGCTATTTCTTCTTTTTTAGGAAAATAGTTATTCAAGTACTTAAATGTAAACAGTCTACTTAATGGAGGACTATTTTGTAAAATAGAGACCTAGGGTTTCCTAAGATATAAAAAGAATGAGAGAAGAGAAGGGGAGCAGCCAGCCAAGAGGAGAAAAACGCCCCCTTCTTTTAAGAAACCCTAAATTATGCATTCTTCCTTCTTTTTGATTAGTTGTTCAACAAACATGCAAGGCTAAACACTTTTTCTTGGTTGCAAAGACACGAAAACCTTCGGATTTCAAGAACTGTGAGATTTATTTTACCTTTTCTTTTCAGTTTATATGATGAATATGTTTGTTCTCCTATGCTTATTTTTCCTATGATTGTTTATTTTAATTGCTAGAGCGGACTCTAAGTTATTATTGTAGACAATCTATTGCTAAGTTTGATATCAAAACCGGAGTTGTGGTATATGAACTTGTGAAGCAACTGAGTTTAATAATTATGGCGGATCTACGTTATTAATCTTAGGGAGAACATTCAATCAAATCAAACATAGACTGCGGACAGTTATATTTTCTTGATTAATCAACTTATCTAGTTTTTAAGGCTCCATTAAATTAAATTACTAGTGCAGACACTGTGGTTGTTTGATGGTTAGGGTTAGTTATACGGCGGATCCGTTAACTAACCAATGTGAAGAAAAGATAAATATTCAGAATATAAATTGATGTTTCGTTTCCATGATCAGTTCTGATTTCTGTAGGTGGATGTGTGCTTGTGACCAAGGTTTGTTCTCTTGATAATTTTCTGATTTTAT
This sequence comes from Populus deltoides, assembly GCA_015852605.2. Classification (NCBI taxonomy): domain Eukaryota; kingdom Viridiplantae; phylum Streptophyta; class Magnoliopsida; order Malpighiales; family Salicaceae; genus Populus; species Populus deltoides. The sequence goes on along the minus strand of CM027583.2, from coordinate 18,494,617 downwards.
TAAATTTTGTTTGATAGTTTTCTATTTTCTTTTGCTTTAGCCTAGATAACGTCCAAACCCCCCCCAAATTGCCTATCATCTAGCATAAAAATCTGACTTGAACTTCCTCGTGGGATCGACCCCTTGCTTGCTCTATATTATCTTGTGTGTTGTGTTTGAAGCTAGGGTAATTAATTTATGTGACCGCGACATCGCAACATGAATGTACTAATTTGTGGCCATTGATGTTTGAGGTGGTACGTTTGGGATTAGACCTTCATCAGGACAAAGACACCCCACGGGTGGAATAGGTAGGTGCTTCCCACCTTTTCCTCATATGATGTTTATGTTTTGAAATGATTTACTTATGATGATATATTATTGAATCCTTGATGAATGATGAAACGATGATGAAGTGTTTGATTGAATTCTTGAGGATTGTCAAAACAACTATGAAAGGTTGATCGAGTTCTTGATGAATGTTGAAACGATGATGAATATGTTAATGTTCTGAAATGACCTATTTGAGTTCGATATATTATTGTGTTGCGATGAATATTAAACCGATTATGAAATATTGATTGGGTTGTTACAAATTTGGGCTACTGGTGAATGCTTGTATAAGTATTACGAAGGATCTACCATTGTATTATATTGAATGTAATTGTCATGAATGATTGTATGAGTATTATGAAGGATCTATTGTTGTTTTATACTAAATATAAATGTCATTAATGGTTGTATGAGTATTATGAAAGATCTACCATTGTATTATACTGAATGTTAATTGTCACAAATGGTTGTATGAGTAATACGAAGGGTCTACTGTTATGAAATATTTGTTTGTGTATTACAAAGGATCCATTACAGTGTTTACTGAATGTTAAACTATTACGGAACATCTGTATCAGTATTACGAAGGGTCTCCTATTATGTTATAGTGAATGTCAAATTGTTATGAATTGTTTAAATGAGCATTTCAAAAGATATTATCATGTTATAGTGATTTCATAAACCGCCTCTGCAATGTTTGATTGGTAAATGATTAGCTTCGACTAATGGCATCCTAAGTGGATGACCGGGATGAACAAATTATTAGCTTCGGCTAATGGCATCCTAAGTGGATGACATGGATGAACAAATGATTAGCTTTGGCTAATGGCATCCAAAGTGGATGACCGGGATGAACAAATGATTAGCTTCAGCTAATGATATTTGAAGTGGATAATCGGGATGAACAAATAATTAGCTTCGACTAATGGCATCTGAAGTGGATGACCTAGATGAACAAATAATTATTTTTGGCTAATGGGATGGCCAGGATGAACAAATTATTAGCTTTAGCTAATGGCATCCTAAGTGGATGGTTGAGATGAACAAATGATTAACTTCGGTTAATGGCATTCTAAGTGGATGACCAGGATGAGTAAACGATTGGCTCCGGCTAATGGCATTCTAAGTGGATGTTCAGGATGAGTAAACGATTGGCTTCGGCTAATGGCATCCTGAAAGGATAGCCAGATTTGAGAGTTATGAGCTAGTTTCAAGAATTGATGCGTTCATGTATATGATGTTTTGTATATACCAAATATATGAAAGAATTATGATTGTTATGCTTTAAACAGAGAATAATGTTAGTTCGGCTAACGGTATTCAAGATGGATGACCGGGATTGAGTATTGTAATTAGCGTTGGTAATTGACGAATTATTATAGTGGTATTTACATAAGTAAGGAGAAATGAAAGAATTATGCTCTTTTGGTCCATGAATGAAATGTAACGTTAATATTGCTTTATTATGTTTTTAAATTGCTTATAACGTTTGAGATTACCTTGTGTTGTAACAGGGACATCATACCAACATGGTGCGTATGGAAATCCATTTCATGGCTCACTCATTTTGAAAAGAACTATATATTCACATGTTATAAGTGATATGAGTTCTGTATGACCAGATGTGTTAATCTCTCAATTAGTCATCCGACCCCTTTTGTAAAGACTTTTAATGAAAAATTGAAATGGAACACAAATGTGAATGTGCAAACATGTAGATATGATGTGTATGAATATACGTATGTGGTATTCTTCTTAGGAGGGTGTCATGTTGTGAAATTACATGAGGTCGAGATAACGAAAGTACTAGTTGTGTAACTTGATGTTCGGCGGTCTTGTATGAACTCGTGATGATAATGAAACTAGAACAGAAATGTGAATTTATAAGTATGTCAATATGATGTAATGTAAACCTATGAGGATGAAAATATAATTTATGGGCATGTGTATTGAGAATTTGTTTTATAGGAATGTTGATTTACGTTATCCTACGTGGATTGTGCATTGTTAATTAATGGAATACAATTATAAATATGCAAAACGATATGGTGAAAAAATCCAAAATCGGACGATTCAAAATGAGAAAAAATTCCATCAATTTTACCCTTGAGAAAAGTCGAGTCGTTACATTTATACCCCTCTTAAATTAGAGGGGGTGTTTGGGTGCTGGTTATCTTTGGTTCCTATCCTCTTATTGGGTTATCTTGGGGCTGGTTATATCCTCTATAATCCCCCTCTAGGATAGGCCGGTTCCTCCTCAATCATTTTCCTTAAAACTGGTCAGCCTATTTTCTCCATTTTCTTCTTAGCATAGGCCGGCCTAACATTATATTTTTTTTTCAGAATATAAGTATTTATTGAAGATCAAAAGTAAACAAAGCTGAATATCAGCAAGTTTATGTACAAGATGATACATCCGAAAATTAAAAACACTTTGGGAACATGCTCCCAAAACATAAACTAGCAAAACCAAGGCTAGGAAAAAAGCATCAGAGGTTATCCCAGAAAACCAATCGAAAATTAGATGTCTAAGATAACCCCTTTAGTAGAGACCAAAAAGCCATACAAGGCACTAGATAAGGATTTGATAATTACATTAACAACAAATAAAGTAGCAATTAATTTAGCCATAACAAGCAGCACAAGCGGCCAGGCAATCAAATTAACAAGAACAGCAGCTAGGTTAGGCAGCAACCAACCAATGTATAATAACCCCATCGGTATAGAATAGCTCCATAACCTGATAAGGCAGCACTAAAGGCAGCAAGAGAAACAATTCCCAGCCAAGAAGAATTCTTGAACTAGAAAGAAACAATAACAAAACCCAAAAGCTTATGACATTTTGATCAACAATAGTCATATCACACCGTCAAGGCCAGGAGTAGATTCAAAGCCAGTAGCAGTATCTAGCAGAAACCTAACAACAAACGATGACCTTAGCAATCTCCAGAAACCAAAAAAATCCACTAGCAAAACACGGCCAAAACTAGCATGCCTTAAGCAAATGGACATGCAACAACACTAAACAAAACCTTAACACTTATATCAAGTCTACCCTCAACTGCCATTATAGAGGTTAGCATATTGTTGCTCAGGAGAGGGGGGGCTTGAAAGAATCCAAAGAGGAAGCAGAGAAACTTGCACGATCAGCCAGCAAACAACCACAGGAAACAAGAAAACTAGTGGTGGTGTTAATGTATTACCGTAATGCAAGTGAAAACATGGAATGAATGAATTTAGAAAACCTTGCTAAATGAACTTGTGTTTTCTGTAGAGAACTAGTGTTCGCTGCCACAAACTATGTTGTCTGCAGTGAATCAGTGTTCCCTGTCGAAGTTATGTTGTCTGCAGCGAACTAGTGTTCGCTGCCGAAAGTGTGTTGTCTGTAGTGAATCAGCATTCGCTTCTAAAATTGTGTTGTCAGCGGCGAACTAGTGTTCGTTACTGAAATTATGTTGTCTGCCGCAAACTAGTGTTCGCTGCTGAAAGTGTGTTGTTTGTAGTGAATCAGCTTTCGCCGTTGAAATTATGTTGTCTGCAGCGAACTAGTGTTTGCTACTAAAAGTGTGTTTTCTGCAATGAATTAGCTTTCGCTACTGAAATTGTGTTGTCTGCAGCAAACTCGTGTTCACTGTCAAAAATGTGTTGTCTACAGCGAATCAGCGTTCACTGCCGAAGTTCTGTTGTTTGTAGTGAAATAGTATTCGTTGCCAAAATTGTGCTGTCTGCAGCAAATCAGCTTTCGCTTTCAAAATTGTGTTGTCTGCACCAAACTCGTTTTCGCTGTCGAAAGTTCGTTGTCTACAATGAATCATCATTCGTTGCTGAAGTTTTGTTATCCACAGCGAAATAGTATTCGCTGCTGAAATTGAGTTTTCTACAGCGAATCAGCGTTCGCTGCCGAAAATGTGTATTCTGCAGCGAATTTATGATTCACTGCCAAAATTAAGTTGTCTGCAGTGAATTAGCATTCGTTGCCGAAAGTGTGTTTGCTGGTTTGCTGCAATGAATTAGCATTTGTTGCCAAAAGTGTGTGTTATGCAACGAATTAGTAATCGCTCCCGAAAGTGTGTTTGCTACAATGAATTAGCATTTGTTGTTAAAAGTGTGTTCTACAGCAATTCGCTGCTGAAATTGAGTTATCTGCAGCGAATTAGCATTCGCTGTCAAAAGTGTGTTTACTGCCGAAAGTGTGTTGTCTACAATGAATTTATGATTCGTTGCCGAATTGTGTGGCCTACCGGGAGCCAGGTTTCACTACAGAATTGTGTGGCCTGCAGTGAAACAGCTTTTTTTCGCCGAATATATGTAGCTTGAACGGTTTCTTTGCCAAATTGGGATGGCAATGCAAACGGTTTTATTTGCTGATTCTCTACAATAGACCCCCCGGGTAGAAATGACTTAAATGCTTGTAACAATTTCATTGTATGATGGTGTAAAATATGGAACACTTGAATGTGAACATATGGACTCTTGAAATAAGTATGGTGATGAATGTGATTTAAGGATGCAAATGTACTGATTTGTGGCCATTGATGTATTAGGTGGTGTGGCCGGGATCGGATCATCGTCAAGACAAGGACAACCCGCAGATGGAGCAGGTAAGTGGTTCCCACCTTTTTCTCGTATGATGTGTATGTTTTTAAATGATTGACTTATGATGATATATTATTAAATCCTTGTTGAATGATGAAACGACGATGAATTTTTTGATTGAATTCTAGATGATTGTTGAAATGACTATGAAATTTTGATTGAGTTCTTGATGAATGTTGAAACAATGACGTAAATGTTAATGTTCTGAAATGACTTGTTTGAGGTGGATATATTATCGTGTTGCGATAAATATTAAACCAACTATGAGATGTTGGTTGGGCTATTATGAATTTTAGGCTGCTGATGAATAGTTGTATAAGTATTACGAAGAATCTACTATTATATTTTATGGAATGTAATTGTGACGAATGGTTGTATGAGTATTACGAGGGCTCTATTGTTGTATTTTATTGAATGTAATTGTAATGAATTTTTGTATGAGTATTACGAGGGCTTTACTACTCTATTTTATTGAATGTAATTGTGATGAATTTTTGGATGAGTATTACGAGGGCTCTACTGCTGTATTTTATTGAATGTAATTGTAACAAATTTTTTATGAGTATTACAAGGGCTTTAATGTTGTATTTTATTGAATATAATTGTGATGGATTTTTGTATGCGTATTATGAGGGATCTATTGTTGTATTGTATTGAACATTAACCATCATGAATGGTTGGATGAAAAATATGAAGGGTCTATTGTTGTATTGTATTGAACATTAACCGTCATGACCGGGACTGAAAAATTATTAGCTTCGGCTAATGGCATCCTAAATGGATGACTGGGACTGACAAATGATTACCTTTGGCTAATGGCATCCTAAGTGGATGATTGAGACTGATAAATGATTAGCTCCGGCTAATGGCATCCTAAGAGGATTGCTGGATTTGGAAGTTATGAGTTAGTTTCAAGAGTTGATGCGTGCATGGGTACTATGTTTCATATACACCACGTATATGAAAGAACTACGATTGTTATACTTTAAATAGAGAATAACGTTAGTTCGGTTAACGGTATCCGAGATAGATGACTGTGTATGAGTATTGTAATTAGCCTCAGTAATTGATGAATTATTAAGTGTGGTATTTACATAAGTAAGGAGAAATGAAAGAATTATGCTCTTTTGGTTGATGTGTGAAATGTAACGTTAATATTGTTTTATTATATATTTTTTTAAATTGCCTGTAATGCTTGAAATTACCTTATGCTATAACAAGGTCATCATACCAACATGGTGCATAAAAAAATCCATTTCACGGCTCACTCATTCAAAAGATTTATATATTCGCATGTTATGGGTAATATGAGTTCTGTATGAATAGAGGTGTAAATAGCTCAAGTAGTCATCCGATCCTTTTTGTAAAGACTTGTAATGAAAAAATAAATTCGAACATGGATGTGAATGTGTGATCATATAGATATGATGTGTATGAATAAACGTATGTGGTATTCTTCTTATGAGAATGTCACGTTGTGAAATTACATGAGGTCAGGATAAAGAAAGTATTAGTTGTGTAAGTTGTTGTTCAGCACTCTCGTATGAACTCGTGATGATAACGAGATTAGAACATGAATGTGAATTGATGAGTATGTTGAGATGATATAATGTAAACTATGAGTATGAAAATAAAATATTGAGAATATGTTTTATGGGAATATTGATTTATGTTATCCTACGTGGATTATGCTTTGTCAATGAATGAAATTCAATTATAAATTTGCATAATGATAAGGTGAAAAACATCCAGAACCGGATGATTAAAAAAAATTCCATCGAATTTGGCTTTGAGAAAGTCGGGTCGTTACAGCTAAAATCTCTGTGTGTGGTTGGGTTAACTTGAGATCTCATTTGATGATCTCCTTTAACTAGAACCAAAGTCGGTGTGTAGCTCGGTCAACCTGAAATCCCATCTAACGATTCCTTTAACCAAAGCTAAATTCTGTGTTGCGGTTAGGTTAACCCAAGATCCCATCTGGTAATCTCCTTTAACCAGAACAAAAAAATTATGTGTGTTCTTCTTGTTGGCAGGGTTTGAACTTTCTTCTTTCTTTTAGGAATTTCCTAATGGTGGGGTTCTTACTTTTCTTCTTGATGATAAGGTTTGATCAAGTTTTTCACTTGATGATTTTTTTTTTTTACAGGATTGACATTTATCCTTCCTGATTGCAAGGTTGACATATGTCCTTCTTGATGACTGGGTTGAAAACTTGGTGTTTCTTGATTGCAAGGTTTACCTGATAATTCCCGATCCTGGGTTAAAAACTAGGTGTTTCCTGATTGTAGGGTTGACCTGAAGACTCTTCTTGATAACAGGGTTGATCTTCTCATTTCTTTATCTCATTTTTCTTGATAGTTGGCTTTTCTTGTTCTTCCTAATGACAAGATTTGAACTTTTTTTTTCTTTGAGAATTTTCTAATAGTAGGGTTCTTCTCACTTTTTCTTTTTTATTACAAAGTTTTAAAATAGGACTTTTAATGGTCGGGTTGAGAACTTGGTGTTTCCAGATTGTAGGGTTGATCTGGTAATTCCCGATCACGAGATTTGAAAATTCAATGCTTCCTGATTGCAAGGTTAACTAGAAGACTCTTCCTGATGACAGGGTTGATCTTTTTTTTTTTTTTTTGAGATTTTCCTAATGGTAGGGTTTCATCCCATCTTCTTCTCATTTCAGGGTCAAAACCATGATTCTTTGTTTATTATCAACTCAATGATTCTTTCTTTGTCCACAATCTTACTAGACTTCATTGAGGATTTTTCCTGTAACAATTCAAAAAATATTTGATGGAATGTGTTTTAGGTTAGATGACATGCATGCATCCTTACCTAGTTTGTAATATAAGTCCCCTCTCTTTGATGTTCCATCATCATAGGATGTCTTTGTTTGTTATCCAAAGCCTTCTTTGTTCTTCCGATGTACTGGCTCATTCATGTGTTAGCCTCTCACTTAGTTGTAAGTGTAGTGTCTATCCTAGGCTGTCTGTGGCGATTACTGCTCTCGCTATTTATCAAGCATGACCATGCCCCCAAGTGTGGTGTTATTTGATTCATAATGAAGGAGATTTAATCAATCATTCATCTCCTGGATTTTTTTTAGAATTATTCTTTGATTAGTTGTGTGCGTCCTGCCAATACTTATCATAGATTGTTAATCAACCACGAAATTGTCTCCAGTTGAATCAATACTTTTCAAGTATATGTTATCATGAAACCATCAAGGAACTATCAAGTCGTCCCGACATGCATCTCATAGCTTGCAGTAAAAGGCTCTTTGTTGTATGCTTAGTATTCTTCTAAATGGATTCCTCTTGACTTGTCAAATCAGATTATAAAAAGAAATGCTTTGGCATCATTAATGATGTTCCTTTTATCACCTATATTCATGCGGTGAAGTGCACCTTTGGGCTTCAAAGCATATGGTTCCATAATCAGTCTTAGTGGTGTGCATCTTTTCGACATTCATTCAAATTCAATTGTGCGATAACGTCTGTCAGGAGTCCTAGCCATGTTTTAGAGGATAAACCTAGATGAGGATATGAAGATGTCCTTCAAGTGCAACGTTACTCTCAATTGCTGCTGGAGTTCACTAGGTCATGAACTGTCTTTGAACAATATTGCCATCAGTTGATCTGAATGTGCTTGTTCATTAATTATTTTTCTTTGCCCCCAGCTAATCTAGATATTGTTTGTTTTCCCTTTCAGGATCCACTAAATTTCCCCTAGATGGTCAATGTTTCAAGGAGTGTTAAGAAATGTTGATGTCATTTCCGTCCAGGATTTTGCAAACTAAATCGATGTTCTTCTTATTTGACAATCTTTCTTGTTCTGAAATCAACTCTCACATTTCAAAGGTCATGTCTATTCAAGTCTAATTGTTGGAATGAAATCAAAGAGATGTTAGTTTTTGAAAGTATTTTTTAAAACCAAGCTACTTTGGTCAAAGACCTAACACACGTCATTCAATATATGTAATCATTTGATTGCCTTGTATTTTGAAAATAGAAATTCACCCGTTGTAAAATTAAAATAGCTTTTTCTATGGTTCCTTGCGTTAATTTTAATCTTTGATCTTGGGTATATCTTTTAATGATACGTGAAGAGGTGATCTTCTGTGAATTTCAAAAAAAAATATGCTTAAGTCAAAACTCAAGGCTTTATCAAGAAAGATTGTTTGTTTTTTAGCACCAATTTTATCAGTATGCATAATAACCAGTAACTTAATTCATGAAGTCATGACCCTTATGGAAAAGCTCTTCAAGTTTTGGGAAAAGCTCTTCAAGTTTTGAGAGCATCTTTTATCGATTCAAATTGCTTATTTGATTAAAAATGGCTTTTAAAAACACGTAATGCAGGCTATGGTTCATGGCCATGAAAGAAAGAAAATCACAAGTTCAAAAGGTGTTTGATGGTTTCAGAGACCTAGGATCAACATCAACTATTTATTAACTCTTTTTTTATTGTTGTCATTGTAGAGGAAATGACATTTAACCATGTTAACTTTAAAGATTAGAATTCTCTTAACATAGATCATAATGCAGATCCAACTTCTCCTTTGATGAATAATCGATCTAAACATTTGAAAGCATCAGAGGCTTTATCATAGATACCAAAAGACATGTTTATTTTTTTTTTTCTAGTGTTGACTTTTGGTGTTTGTCGTGTCTTTCCTCAATTAAAACTTCTTTTGCCCTTCCTAGACTTAATAGACGTTCTCCTTCCTTTATCCTTGACTTACATTTAAGTGTAGACAATTTTCATTATTCGATCCCCAACCTTGAGAACCTTTAAATTGTTTTTTCTTGACCTTTCTACTCCTTTCTCAATCATTGGGCTTTTGTTCTAAGCCTTCTTTTACCACTGATTCTACTTTTATCTTCATCTTTTGTCACGATAAAAAAAAAAACATATTTATTTATAAGAGTTAATTTTTATTCAGTGCAATTTTTTTTAACTAAAAATTCAGTAGAGTTTCCCTTATAAAGGAACCATACCAAGTTATCGACATCTTCATTCCTAACACAATTCATATCATAATTATGATCCAATCATCTTGAACCTCATTCTCAATCAATACGTCACAAAAAAAATAATAGACATGTATTGTCCGATAATAAAGATGCAATCAATAAAAATAAAATACATAAATAATTCTAAGGTTTACATAACTTGCAGAATTAATTGATTCTAAGAAAAAGAATAAAGACTTAGATTATGAATGTAACGCTCCCACTATTTTATCCTAGACAATTTCTTAGTTAAATATAAAAATTTGGGGTAAAATATTCTTCTTCTTTTTTATCATTCTAACATTTCTAATCCTATAAGCAACTATGATAAAATCCAACTACTTGATATAACACATATTTTTAAGTAGGACATTCACATTAATTGCATATAACAATTTTGTTCTACAAATAAAAATTTTCATTCAACCTCTTTTACATCATTCATTAATCTCAAAATACATGTTGATCAATATAAACACACAAAAACTATCATATATTCAAGCAGGATTTATTCTACTACTGCAAGGGTCTGAAAATAAAATTAACATTTTATCAATATAATTATCAATAAATGCAATGTATCATTTCACTACACCCATATAAAAATATTTTTCCTATATACTTTATTATGAATCATTAATATTTTACACCTCCATATTCATCCAATTAATTCCAATCTTAGCCATTTCATGGGGGTGCTACTCCCTCATTAGGGACACTAATCCATTCACCCAAATATCAGGCACTAGTTCACCCGCCCAGTTACCGGGCACTACTTCACCCGCCCAGTTACCGGGCACTACTTCATCCACCTAAATGTGTTCATTTGCCCAATTACCAGGCATTAGTTCATCTACCTAAATGCGTTCATCCGCTCAATTACCGGGCATTAGTTCACCTGCCCAATTACCGAACACTAGTTCACCCGCCCAATTACCGAGCACTACTTCATTTGCCCAATTATCGGGCACTAGTTCACCCGCCTAATTACCGAGCATTAGTTCACCCCCCATTTATCGGACGCTAATTCATCCATTGACATCAAAACATAAATTACAAAATTTCTAATTAAAATTAACATATGTTTTTCAATTAATCTCTCTACAAAAATTCAAGATGTCGGACACCTACCTACTACTGATGCTTGACTAGTAGCTCCCTGTTGTTGTTTGGAGCCTCCAACCTCTCCCTTAAGGAATGAAGAATCAAAAGCCAAAAAAAGTTGAATCAAGTTCTTCTTCACACTTCCCTCTAAGCTCAATTTGTTTCCTTCCCTAAAAGCACACTTAAAATCTTTAAACTCCTTGTAGGCTCCTTAATGTATCAAACCCTCTCTTTAATTACTTAACACTCTTTCTAACTTACACTTTGTTTTTTATTTTTCAAGCAATTTCCATGAAAGATAACAAAAGCCCTCTTTTCACATTTTCTTCTCTTGGCCAGCTGCACACTCCCTCTTTTTTTTCTTTTTTTTTTCGTTGCTGGCAACTTATAAAGGGAGTTGTTTTGGGAAAATTTACAATTTAGTCCCTAAAGAAATTTCTAGACACTCATTTGTGCTATTTGTTCTTTTGTCTGAAAAAAAAACTGTATCATACTCTAAAAATTCTGAAACTTTAACCTAAGTTAAAATAATATTTTATAAGACTCCACGCAAAATTTTAACTTATTCTAATGATCAGATTGAAAGGGATGTGCTACAACGTAAAATTAGTCGATTTGTGATTTTTCGTCAAAAATTCAAATTTTCATATTTCATACTTGTACAAATCATATCAATTAATTTACTCAATTCTCGAGACCATTTTTTTTTAATCTCAAATATATATATATATATATATATATATACATATATATACTGGACTGGAATGGAGCTCATGGTGGAGGTAGCTGGAAAGAAGGCTATGGCTCATAATGCAGAAGGCTAGTAGTTGTTGGATGCTACTGGAAGGAGATATAGAGGTTGTGAAAAACTAATGATGCAGTTGAACAAGAAAGGAGGTTGTCTTTCGTTGATGATTGAAGGCGTTACTGCTCATGTTCACGACTAAAAGGAGGAGAGGATGTCCAGCTTCGATGCTTGTGGTCGCAGCTAGTGTAGTGCTGAGGAGAAGAGTTAATTATTTTTTTTTATGTGGGATGTGGATTGACAATGTTTTCACAGGAGGCTGTGCAAACATTCCCTTTCCATTCCTGAAAAACAACACTTGTTCAAGCAGATTTGTGAGTCTAGTTACTTCAATTTAGTCGTTGTAATCGAAACCACTGGATAAATTGTAATTGGACCCTGCAATTCAACACCATTTACAAAATAGTTTTTGATTTCTGAATTATTCAATTTAGTTCTTAATTGACTCTTCAACTTTTAATTTTTTTTAAAATTACCCTTGGAAAAATCAATTAAGCTCCCTACAGAACTCCCACTTTTTCACTTTGGTCCTTGGTCTTTAATTTCTTGCAATTTTTATTTTTTTATTTTTTTTGTATTTTGAATTTTTTTAAAAAAATAACTTCAACGTCGACTTGAAAAACATGCATTGACAACTAAACGCATAGAAAAAAGATGTTGCAAGTGACGCAAAGACGTCAAAAGCATATTTTTGGGGTTTGTTTTTTGTTTTTGTTGCTATTTTTTGTTTTTTTAGGGACTCTAGTCTTTTTATTGAGGCTTTTTACCAACGGATAATTAAATATTAATATTTTTAACCATTACGTCAGTGATTTCATCTGTAATATTTAATTTAAATTTTCAATTTAATTGAAAAGTTTTAGAAACCATCAAATATCACCAACTTTTCAATTCGTCATTGATTTCGTCAGTAATATTTAATTTAAACATTCAATTTAGTAAAAATTTTTTCAAAAACCCGCCAAATAACACCAATAAATTTTCAATCTGTCAGTGATTTCATCTGTAAAGAACAGTAATTAATAGTGCAATTGAGAAATGAACAGTTTCAGAGTTCTCTGAAAATTACCGACGAAAACTTATGTCGGTAATTTCATTGGTAATTGACATGACAAACAATGTCAGGGAGATGTGAACAATTTACCAACGAGTTTACCAATGGAATTCAAACTGTCGGTAATTTCATTGGTATAAATGACATGTCATTGTACCTTTTGATTTTGTTTTAATTCTTTTTCCCCCTATAATTCTCTCGGTAAATACCCATGGAATATTTTCGTCGATAAAATTCAGTGCAATTTATCAATGGAAACTTTTCGTTAGTATTTTCGTTTGTATTTATCAATTTTCTGGTAGTGAGAGAAAAGGTAAGACACACAAGTCCCATTTCATAAAAATTACAATAATTCAACCATAAAAAAAAAAAAGCACAATCACATTGGTCGTTAATGTCCATAATCATCCATCATGCATAATAACATATTAATATGCACAATAAAATTATTACATGCTTCAATTCTAATTGTTGGTTTTATGTGCAATTTTTAAAATAATATTTATAACATTTAGAAATATTAAATCAAATCCAATTTGGTAATTTCCCAAACATAATAAATTTTATTTAATATAAATTTTCTTTGAATTTTCTCTTCAAAATTTAATAAGAAAATTAACCATATTAAAATTCTTATTAGCATCCTAAACTATTTTAAAAACTATTAAGTAATATTTTATGGAATAAAAAACTCTCTTTAATATAGAAAAACTATTTTTTTCTAAATATTTTTAAATTAAATTTTTTTAATTAAATTCTAATCCAATTAGGATATTAGAAAACACAGAAAACTTTGAATTAAATATTTTAATTCAACCCTAATCCTATTAGAAAAATTAGTTTCCTAATTCATTTAATTTGTGTTTCAATATTAAAATATAAAATCAGGCAAAATTATAATTCTATCCCAAAAGCCAACCCATAATAAGTAAAAAATTGCAAGGGCAAAATCTATAAATTAAATCCCAAAACCATAAAAAAGCACCGAGGGTAGAATCATAAATTCCTCCCCTTGTTTTTCTCTTCTTGCTACCGGTCTGTCATTTCCCTGGTGCGACTCGGGTAGTAACGCGAATGGTCGCTAGAGAGCAGACATGGTGAGCTGAACACTACCAGGCGTGCCAGCAATAATTAATAGTAATAATGTACCTTTAGTTTCTTTGTGATCCCTTCATCACTATCACTAGCTTTGAGTTCCTTTGCAATCACTTCGTTACTCCCCTTTGCTTCCACATCCCATATCAATTTTGACAAATCATATACCTTTTGCGTGTGTGAGTCGTCAAAAGTGCACCTGTTAGCTTTCATATTTTATTGTAACCTGAATAGCCATTTAGTAAACAATAAAATTCATGAACTGCAACTCTTTCTAAGATTTGATCCATGAAAGGTAAAGGAAAATAATTTTTTCTAGTCATTAAATTAAGTTTCTTATAGTCAATGCACATGTGCCAACCAGTAATAGTCCTAGTTGGAATTAACTCATTTTTCTCATTTATTATCACAGTGACTCCAGACTTTTTGAGTACAATTTGGGTAGCATTTACTCATTTACTGTCAGAAATAGGATAAATGATTCCATTATCTAGAAGCTTAATGACTTTATTTTCCACTACTTCTTTCATATTAGGATTAAGCCTTCATTGCATTTCTCTAGAGGGTTTAGCATTTTCCTCCAAATAAATCATGTTTGTGCAAATCAAAAGGCTAATTCCTTTTATGCCAGCTATGGTCCATCCTAATGTATTTTTGTGCATTTTCAGAGTATGTAATAACTTACCTTCTTGATGTGCATTAAGTTTGGAAGAGATTATTACCAGAAAGGTTTTATTTTCTCCTAAAAATAAGTATTTAAGATTGAATAGTAACGACTTCAAATCAAGTTTTGGTGGTTGAGCACTTGAAGGTATGGACTCAATTGATCGTGGTGGCAATTCTTCAATTTGTGATCTCCAATTACATGTCTTTGATTCTTCCTGAAAATAGATCATTTGCAAATTGTCAGATTCATCAATCTCATTTTCACTGGAAGTGGTTTGAAATTGATCATGAACTAATTTTTCAATAAAGTTCACTTCCTATAAATCATATCATCTCCAGGTTGCTTGCAAATGTTGAAAATATTCATCTCCAATTCATGTTTTCAAATGATAACTTCATCAGTCCATTCCTACAGTTAATCAATGCATTAAAAGTTGCAAGAAATAGATGTCCTAAAATGACAGGAATTGAATTACATGCTTCAACGGGTTGTGTATCTAAGACAAAAAAATCTACATGGTAAATGAATTTATCAACTTGTACTAACACATCCTCAACTATTCCTCTAGGCAATTTTACAGATCTATCAGCAAGTAAAAGAGTTACAAAGGTTGGTTTTAACTCACCTAGATTAAGACTTTGAAAGACTGAATATGAAAGTAAATTCACACTAGCTCCAAGATCAAGTAAGGCCCTTTCAATTTTATGTTCTCCAATAAAGCAAGAAATTATAGGACAACCTGTGTCTTTATATTTCAAAGCATTATTGTTCTGAAGAATGACACTTACTTGTTCGACTAAAAAGGCTTTCTTTTTCACATTTAGTTTTCTCTTCACAGTACACAGATTTTTCAAAAATTTAGCATAATAAGGTACCTGTTTAATAGCATTCAACAAAGGTATATTGATCCTTACATGTTTGAAGGTTTCAAAGATTTCAGAGTTGTGATTGACTTTCCTTTATTTGGTCATGGCATGAGGAAATGGAAGTGCTGGCGGGGAATCAGTCTTTTCTTTGCAATGTTTAGGTTCAACCCCTTCCTTACCCTCAGAGATTAACTCGTCATCTTTCTCACAAGGTTCAAGAGTGGGTTTTTCAATAACCTTACCACTGTGAAAAGTGATGACTGATTTAACTTGATCCATGTGTTGGCTTCCGGAACTACTTGCATTTGCATTGTATTGCCCCTTGGGATTTTGCTGTGGTTGAGATGGAAACTTACCTTTCTTTTGAAAACTAAGAGCAGATGTGAATTTTGCAAGAGTATCTTTAAAATCTGTCATGCTTTGAGCAAGTTGAGTGTTGATGGTCTCTAGCTTTTCAATGAATGCATGCAATGTTTCCTCAAGATTTTTTCTAGGAGGTGGAGCATAAGGAGGTGCATATCCATGAGAATTTTGGAAATTATAGTGTGCTTGAAATGGTGACTGTGAAGTTTGTGCATTGCTGTTATCACTCTTCCAACTGAAATTTGAGTGATTTCTCCGACCAGGGTTATACGTTTGTGAGTATGGGTTATGATTGAGCCTTTAGAAACTGTTTAAAGCATAGGCTTGTTCATGGAGGCATTCCCTAAAAGAAGGCAAAGTTGAACAATCATTTATTGAGTGTTCATTGGTTTCACAGATTTGACACACAATGTCTTGAACAGATTTTAATTGACCACTCTTTTTCAATTCTAGTGTCTCGACTTTTCTACCTAAAGATGCAAATTTGGCTTGGAGGTCATGATCTTCCCTAAGGTTGTATATACCTCCACTAGATGTATGAGTTTGAGTTTTACTTGGTGCCTCATAAGTGCTTGTAGTGTCCCATTTTTTAGCATTTTTAGCTAGCAAGTCTAGGTACTCCATTGCTTTATTAAGGTCTTTATCTTCAAAAGTTTCATTGCACATCAATTCAACCATTTGCCTATCTCTAGGTGTTAATCCTTCATAAAAATGTGAAACCAATCTCCATGTTTCAAAACCATGATGAGGGCAAGTATTAAGCAAGTCTTGATACCTATCCCAACATTGGTAAATTATTTCTCCTGGCTTTTGAGTAAATGTGGTGATTTATCTTTTGAAAGAGTTTGTTCTGTGAGACGGAAAAAACTTCTTTAAAAATTGTTGTTGCATTTCATCCCAAACACGAATGGATCCAGGTCTTAAAATTTGTAGCCATGTTTTAGCTTTATCTTTTAATAAAAAAGGAAAAAGCTTTAATCTTGTGGTGTTCATTATAGGTGTTACAGACCTCCTCAAATTACCTTAAATGCAAGTATGGATTTTCTAAATCTAAGCCATGAAAAGAAGGTAAAAGTTGAATAATGTCTGGCTTAAAATTAAAATGAGATGCATCAGGGGGGAAAACTATGCATGAGGGTGCATTTGTTCTTGTGGGATTCAGGTGGTCTCTAACTGTTCTAACACGGTTATTCTCATTATTCTCATTATGAAGCAACTAGTTATCTTCTTCAGCCATATTTTCTAAAAATAATGAGGATACCCTACAAAGTCTACCACTTAATGTACGTGACCAAACTCTCATGCATGTGTAGGAAGAGAATAAAAGGAAGAAGAAAACCAAAGAAAAAGAAACAAAGTTAGATATAAGAAAAGTGAAAAGAGAAAATAAAATAAACTTCGTAATTTATACAAGAATTTACCTCCCCGACAACGGCGCCAAAAACTTGACACGACCAAAGAGTTGATGTCTTCTCCCATGTGTAGGAGTGTCAAAGTAATAAATAACCCGGCAAGACCGGGGTCGAACCACAGGGAGGAGGTTAACTATATAAACTATAAATAAAGAAATAGATAATAATAGAAAATGAGTTGAAGAGAGCTTTGAGATGTGATATTGATATAAGGATTAAATAAGAATAAAATAATTGTCAAGGTTAGAAGATCCACTAATGGTATTTCAAACAAGTATAGTATAAAACTCTTTTTATTACTTGACTGGAAACTACACACAAAGGAGGTTCCACTCGGATTATAAATTGTTAACATGATTACATTAATTATCTTATTCGAGTAATGCCAATACTTGTAAATATTATCAGGTATTCATGGTGATAACTTATGTTAACAACAAATCAAGTTTCTTTCATAACATAGGTGTCGGTTATACCATACAGTTGGGCTATGAAAGTGACAAGTATTTGTTGTATCAAGGGTTGTTCAACACAAATCTAGATTAATCATTTAACAAGCAAGGTATTAAGAGTGAGCAAGATAATAAATATAAAACATGTTAGTATCAAACCTTAAAGTCCGTGTTGAATTTATACTATACTTATTCTTACACCATTAGTGTAACCTTTTCACCTTGACATAATAAACTTAGTTAAACATTATGAATAAGAGAAACATAAATAAACAAGATAAGAACATAATTATATAAGTATAGTAAAGGAAATGAAAAGAATAAACAAGAGATTAAGGAAAATATAACATGGAATAAAACTTGAACATTACAAAATACAAAGAAAGAGAGAAAGAGTAAGATCTTGATCTGAACACCAAGATGCCTAAATGCATGGCAAATGCCTCCTTTTATAGGCCAAAATTTGGAACTATTGATTTGATGACTAATTGTTGAGTGGGTGGCCACATCTTGACTTGGTGACAATCCTTATCTTCTTGTCTGAACAAAACATCATTGTTAACGTCAGAATTTGAACAGATTGTCAGCATGAAATTTCTAGGAAATTGTCATAGCCTTCCAACAAAAAAAGAATCAGTTCATTTGGACTTCTAGAACTCGAGAAATGGGCTGAACGACTAATAGTGCCCAAGGCGGCGGAGACGATTCTGACTTCTCCATTGTTGCTAAGATTTGGACTTCCAAACAGCAGAATTGAGTCTTGGACTCTATGAATGTTTTAGGCCTATGTCTTAGCTTTCTAGCCATATAAACCAAATTGAAATCCAAGATCTACAACTCCAGATATGACCTAATGATTGAACAATGTTCCAGTAACCCGCATCTCTTTTCTAAGCTTTACCCTCTCTTTGTCTTCTCAATTTCAGTAGTTAAACTCATCAATCAATCCTTTGATTTATGTGGTAGACCTGCATTTAAGATGAACATTTACCATAAATTAAATGTATCTTATAGTATCAGACTTGTTATTATAAAACATGCTTTACTTAAGGAGTTACTGATACTTCAAGTGCAAAATGCACTTTTAAGTACTAATCAATAGGGACATCACATAATCAAGGTACGTAGGAAAGCCCGTTCCACGGGTTCACGTATTTTGAAAGGTGGTATGTAATAGTAAGTTTTTAGGTGTTATGTATTTGATAAGAATGAACGAATTAGATGAACATTTTGCCATTCGACACTTTTGTAAAGACTTGTATAAAAAATTGTAATGGAATACGTATACGAAAGTACAATCTTGTAATCATGATGTGGTGAATGTATGTATGTGATATTCTCTTTTATGAGAATGTTGTATTGTGAAATCACATGAGTATGCACTACACTAAGAGATGAATTCTATTACGATAAACCCTAAATACTGTTGCAAGAACGTGTATTGTGTCACTCTTTATAGAATGTTGATTTACTTTACCCTATATGAGTTGTGCATTGCTAATGAATGTAATGTATTTATAAATTCACATAATGATATTATGAAAAAGTATCGAGAACCTAACGACTTACAAAAAAAAATTCCACCAATTTTTTACTATGAAAAGGTCTGGTTGTTACAATTAATTTCGGCTAATGGCATCCTAGATGGATAGCCGGGTATGAAGAGGTTGGGGCGTATGAGTAAGGATAACACAATGGTCAAAATAATAAGGATTGTAATATACATATGAGAAGTAAAAGAAGGAATGTACCTACTAAGTTAATAACGAAAAGTAACGATAATATTCTTCTAGTTGTTTATTATCATCATGTTTAGATTATTTATAATTCTTGGATCCATTTTGCTTTTATAACAGAGACAACGCACAATCAAGGTGTGTAGGAAATCCCAATCCACGGGTCCATATATTTTTTAAAAGAACTGTGTATTCACATGTTTAGGCGTTATGTATTTTGTAGGAGCGAATGTACTAGTTGTAGAATTGCCACTTTTGTATAATCTAGTAACAATAACAATATTCGAATAAGGATGTGAACTCATGCATATGTTATTATGATATAATGTAAACATATGTATATGTAAATATGATGTTATGTGGTATGTGTATTGAGTACTTTCTATATGGAGAAGTTAAATTTACACAATTGTATGAGTCATGTGCCATGCTAATGGATGGAACCCATGTACTAACATTTGAAATGCTACTATGAGAAGCATTGAGAATATGATGGCCTACAAAAAAATTTACCATTGATTTCGGGTTTGAATTATTGGGATATTACATTAGTCATGTGAACCATATCCTCTATCTCAATATAATGCTGCAACTCAACTACATTAGTTATCTCTCTATTCAAACCTCACTATTGTAGCCTATCTATCCTCCACAATATTGGCTCCAATCATGAGAATCTCTATATCCTTGTGGTAATCGTCCACACTCTTACACTTTTGAGTCAAACTCTGCAATCCTTGAAATAGTTCTTTATAATAATGTCTAGGAATAAACTTGTTTCTCAGGATTGCTTTCCTCTCATCCCAAGTCTCTATGGGTCTCTCATCATTCCTTCTCCTACCTAGAATAATTTAATCCCAACAAATAATAGCATAGTTACTAAACTCAATTATAACAAGTATTACCTTCTTTTTCGCATCAAAAGTTTAATATGATTAATTTTCTTATGAAATCTTTAAAATGATTTTTTTTAAGGAAAATGAATTAAATAAAATTTATAAAGTTTGAGAAATTATCAAATTGAGTTTGATTTAATATTTCTAAATGTTAAAAATATTATTTTAAAATTACACAAAAAGCTAATAACTAGGATTGAAGCATGCAATATATTAAATTATGCATATCAATGTGTTTTTATGCATGATGGAAGATTATGGATATCAAAAGTCAAATATGATTACGTTTTGTTGATGGTTGAATGGTTGTAATATTAAATAGGGCCTGAGTTTCTTGTCTTTTGTCTATTTTTAGGGAATTAGAAATTAAGTTGGGATGATTAATTAAGTGGGACTTGATTGTAAATACATTTTAGAAATTAAAAACTATTATGTAATTTATACAAAGGATTATAATTCTAGACCTAGACAAATCAAGTATAGATTTGATTGCATAAATTTCTAAAACTATCATAAAATAATAAATGTGATGTTTTTCTAAGGGCAAAGTGATTAATATGGTTATAAAATTTTTCCTATAAATAGAATATTATGCCTCATATTTGTTGTATGGATAAGATAATGATGGAAAATTTGATGTGGTCAAATAAAGATATACCTAAAAAAAAAGAACTAGCAGTAAAGGCATATCAATCGCTCTTTCTAAAAGGGTTTCTAGAAGATTTTTGATTTGATAGTTCATGTATATTACTATTAAAGATTGAACAATTGAACAACTTGTTGTTTGAGACAACACAACCTTCAAGAGTTAATGTAACCTCAAAAGAAGATAGGATCTTGAAGTAATCTTTGCATGAACCTTAAACTATCTAATGAGATTCTTGGGCTTCCTAAAGATTTTGTTATTGTTATTTTCACTACATTTATGAGTTTCATTAAACCCAACATAATTTCTCTAATTTCTTAAAGTGATTGATTTCTCCTCTCAATAACCCTATTTTACTGTGAAGTTCTTAGTGTTCAAAACTCATGAGCAAAGTCATTTTCAATGTAAATTTTTACAAGATTTGTGCTATCATATTTTTTTGCCATGATAACTTCTAATTTTAAAAAATACAAAGCCTTTTTAATTTTAAAATCTTTGACTTGATATTTCATGCTTTTATTTTTTTAGCCAATTTCTCTTTTGCACTTTTCTTACAATTATAATTTTAAATCCTCTAATAAAAAAAAATTTAATGACCAAAAACAAAAGCAACTAATCTTTCAAGGGACTTAATTGGAAAAATTTCCATTTAGGTTTGAGAGCTTTATCAGTAGCTAGCGCAGCAGGACAAACCTTATTCTAATTTATCAAAAAGTCCGAGGTTTAAGCACTTCTTATGGCAGTATACATAAAGTCCAAGACTCGATGGAAGTATTCTTTTAACATAAAATTTACACCTAACGTTTATACAGTAACAGATGTACTGTATAAAAAAAATTAAAATCATGGCTCTGATACCAATGTGGATTCGAAAAGAAAACTACCAATGTGGATTCGAAAAGAAAACTTACTTGTGGAAATTAGTTTTCTTATCCCCGAATCGATTATTTCAGTGCCATTTCAATTACTAAAATCAAAATGATATTTCATAGTACGAACGTCTTTATAAATCTTGTCAAAGCAATGTAGAGAGTCCAAAATGAAAGAAGAGAAAGAGAGAACTATTATTCAACCAATGAAAAACTATCATTTTCATATAGGTTATGTCTCTTAATATATAATTAGAGGAAGCGGTTATTTCTTTTAGTAATTATTTTAAAAACTTGAATCAGGTCCGTCTATTATGGACGGACCAAGCCTAATCCAATAACCAATATATATAGAAATGAGGATCTCATTTTTTTTATTGTAAAATTAAACTCTCAAGATCCTCGAGCTCCCTTTCGTGTATTATTAGTGATCTAACAAAGTCATCAAGATTTAGAAATATTTTAAGATTCTTGAACTACTCTGTTGTCGTGACCTTTGGGTCACAAACATGAGGTAATGACCTCAAGGTTTTAGCAGCCATTCTCTCATTGGTAACGGCTACAAGCTAACAAGTTAATAGTAATAATGTACCCAACATGCATGAGCTTCAAGGGTTTTACCAGCCATTCTCTCATTGGTAACGGCTACAAGCTAACTAGTAGTAATAATGTACCCTTAGAAAGAAAGGGTGGCATATGATGAAAAATTGCAGAGGGCAGAGAGGAGGGAAGAGTGCTGCAATTCTTGAAAACAAGCACGACAAGAACCAAACTTGATATCCAAATAAAAACACGAACACAGAAAAGAAATTAACATTCAGAACAAAAGCAACATCGAAATAAAATAAAAATATAAAAAAGCTTGTAATCTTAGTAAGTTTTATAAACTGGCTTCAGTAAATCATGATGTTTTCTAATGATATCATTCTGCTTCCCAACCAAATCCATCATGCAAAGAAACCACTGCCAATACTCCTTTATCATCTCTTTCTTTTTCGATCCCTCTAACGAATTCAATCCTAAGATGAAATACTTCTTCATCTCAGTTTCCTTGCCATCCGTCCCGAAATAAGACTCCAGTACCTCTAGTTTCTTTGTGATCCCTTCATCACTGTCACAAACTTTGAGTTCCTTTGCAATCACTTCGTTACTCCCCTTTGCTTCCACATCCCATATCAATTTTGACAAATCATATACCTTTTGCTTGTGTGAGTTGTCAAAAGTGCACCTGTTAGCTTTCATATTTTCCTCAAACTTTCTCTTAAGCTTAGATATTTTACTGTTTAATTGTTTTCTAGACACGTCGAAGTGAATATCATCCTTAATGTATTCAAAAAACAAAGGCGCCACTTTCCTTCTTTTTTCACCTTGAGGTATTTCACCTTGAGGTATTCCTACGTTCTCGAAGATTTTAATACCTTTTAACAGAGCAACTTCATCTTCCTTAGACCATAATCTTGTAAAGAGGGCGGACTCGTCAGGATTGCAATGCTGCTGCTGCTTCTTCTTCCGTTTAGTATCTTCTGTATCCCCACTGACGTTTCTTTTGAGTTTCTTCGCTGTTGCTTCTTTCTCGGTCTTTCTACCATCCTCCTGTTCAGAAATCGATTCTGCTGAGAGAGAAAACTTGTTGGTTTCTTCTTCTTTTGAACTAGAGGCAGATGAGGCTGGAGCCATTGATAGTGAATTGAGATTGAGAGGTTTCTTTTCCCCTTCTTCTTGGGTTTTGGAGTTTTAAAGCGCAGGAAAGCGGAGATACAGATTTTTAGCTCTTCGCAAAGAATTTCATGCTCTATAAATTACCAGTTGATCGCGTGGGGGAAACCGAGATGACCTTCCAAATTCTACTTATTAATTAGTCGGCGTGATTTTAGATTGCCAGTTTGGTTACAAAAAACTACACCCACGCTGACTCTTACACTTTCCTAGGTTAGGAAATTGAAATTAAATTTAAAAAGGGCTGCTAAAACTAAATCTATGAAAATATTAACGCAGACACAATTTTTCTGCCTTCATTTTTGTTATTTTATGGGATTTTTATGCCTTAATTTTTGTTATTTTATTTCAACTAAGCAAAAACTTCTACCATGAAATAATTTTCTTGCGCAGTTTAATTTTATTTACTTCTCATATATATTAATACTTTACCTTTTACAATATTAGGTTAAAAAATAACTTTATATCTAATCCAATTTGTACAAGGTTGCAGGTTATTTAAAGTTTCATGTTATTTCCAGAGTAAACATTCATAATTATTCCATTAATTTAATTTAAAATAAACACAAATAATAATATAAAAGATAAAAGTATATTTTTATGAGCGTTGGATTTATTAATATTTCTATAATAATAATAACTACAACAAAACACACACAGGTCTTATACTTTTAAATCTTAAAATTTTTTATTTTGTTTATAAAATAAAAAAGATGGATCGCGATGTAGAATAAACCAACTAATTAATAATAACTCTAATTAAAATTCTACTTAAGGTAATTGCATTTGAATTGAATAAGGAGGTGATCATTCCATATTCTCCTTCGGTTTCCCTAAATCAAGATTAACCCAAAAAAAAAATCCCTCGATAAACTCCCAAGTGAGCAATGAATTAATGAACAGAAAAAATACTAATAAAAAGTTCCCGCTCTAGATATGGGATGGGCGGGCTAAACGAAAATATTGGATTTTACAATTTTGGAATTAGCAGAAAGGAAGAGTGGAATTCCATGAAAGCCCTGGAATATGAAACGATATTTCTTTAACAAGGGGAGTGTGTTACCAGCACAAACAGAAACCCTATTGCCCTCCTCTTCTATACAATGAAAAGGTTTGCCCTAGAGAAACAAAATCAAATCAAATCAAATCTAATGGAGGGTGGGGCAGAAAAGAAGAGAAGAAGGGAAAGGAAGGATTTCGAGTGTGATGGCAAAGCAGGAGGTGGTCATGGACGGCCGGTAGAAGTCAGTGCTCGTGTGATGGGGTTGTTTTCTGAATTCGCCTTTACAGGTTGTTCAGGGGGACAGGGCAAGCTTCCTCCTCCGCCTCCTCCACTCGACCTTCCATCAAGAAAGTCGAAAGGGAAGAAGAAGCTCAGAAGAAGAAGAGGAAGAGATCACCCAGGCTCACTGCTGCTCAAATGCGTGATGTGGCATACCTCAGGAGACGACCCAACAACCGTTGGATTCCGCCCAAATCTCCTCACGAGCTTCTTCAAGAGAATCATTACCATGACCCTTGGAGAGTTCTCGTCATTTGTATGCTATTAAACTGCACATCGGGTGGCCAGGTAAGATCCTTACTTGTTTTTATTAATGGAAATCAGCATAGAAAAAGCATAATCCCAAAGAAATTTCTCATTGCAGGTCAGACCAATTTTAAATGACTTCTTCACCCTGTGTCCTGATGCAAAGACCACCACTAATGTTGACCAGAACGAGATTGCCCAGCTAACACGCAGTTTAGGTTTCAAAAACACGAGGGCTGAGAAGATAAAGCGCCTTTCTGAGATTTACTTGCAAGAGGACTGGACCCATGTCACCTTTCTGCCTGGTGTTGGAAAGTAGGGAAATTTCTGTTCAGTTCGCTGTCTACTATAGCTATTTGCATTGATGGTTTTTCCAAACTGATCTGACTCATTTGAATTTCTTGTCTGATTGTTCAGGTATGCCGCTGATGCATATGCAATATTCTGCACAGGGAGGTGGGACAGGGTGGTGCCAGAGGATCACATGTTGACTAGGTACTGGGAATTCCTTCGCAAGGGTAGATGGATCATAGAATAGATGGATTGTCCCCGTTTTGTGTTTTGAAGAGACAGATCACCTGGGGGTTAGTTTATACTATGTTTGTTGTGTACCTAATACTAGGTCTTTTGATGCCAACTGTGTGTGGCAAATTAAACCCCCGATCTGTGTCTAGCTTTGAATAGCCATTCAGGTATATAACTAACTAATGGAGTAGTATCCCAGCTATGTTTGGACTGAGATAATGTAGGGATTGGCTATGAAGTACTGTTGAATTTGAAGTTTTTTAAGATCCCAGCTATGTTTGGGTGATTGCTCGAAAAACTTCTCTAAGAGTATTTTCAAGGGAATGCCAGCTTGAAAGGAATGCTGCTCTCTTCTTCCTTGGAATTGCAAATGTATCTCGATGGATTACTCTTTATGCTGTTTCAGAAACTTCAACAAGGCCCTATCATTTTCCTTTTGTAAGGCACCGTACGCCTCTGTAATATGCCTGAAGTCTTTCCCATGCATATGAAGTGCACATGCTGTTTTGTTAGTTTAAAGCTTCCAGTCGCCTGTTGCAAATAAGAGCAACAAAACAGAGGAGAAGAAAACGATCCAAATTTAGTTGCTATAGGGTTCTAAATCGAGTTCTTGGCTATCATATTTTTGCTCTAATGATTTCAAAACATAGTAAATTGGCACTTGAAACACAACACCGGTCGATGTTTCAAGGAGATCTCCATGCATTTTCATTACTGGTGGAAACATGAAGGAAAAAAACCATATAGTTAGCAGCCACAACATACACCCTTCTGTCTAGCATTGCAGCATGCCGTGCTCTGAATTCTTTAGGATCAAAAACTTAAAATTGTGCCTCTCTTCACAAAGTTTCATTAACTTGTGATGCTATTATTATCTTAAAAAACAACCTTAAAAGGCAGAGAGGCTTTGTTGCATTCAAATGATCGTTTTAGCCTCCTTCGCAACAGCAGGAACAATCATGCAGACCACCTTGAAAGGTTTTGCCAAGCGCAATATCCTGTGAAAGATCAAAAAGAAATTTCAAGAATTTTGTAGAATGTGTGTCTTGATTAATTATTTTAATTAGGGGTGAGAGAAAAACCGATTAAATCGAGAAAACTGAAAAAAAATAACCGAAAAAACCGAACTGAAATAAAAAACTGAATTAATTGATTAGAAAATCATAAAAAAAATTGAGGTTCGGTTTGGTTTTGGTTTCTAAAGTCTGAAACTGATTAAACCGAACCGAACCAGAATTTTTTTATGATTTTCTAATCGGTTCAACTAGGTCAGCACTTAAAAAAAAAACAAGTATAAATAGCTTCTAACTCTAAACCTAATCCTAAATACATTCTCAGTTTTTCACCTCTCAGTCGCCCCCTCTCTGTCTCTCGTCTCTCAAATGACAAATCTTCGATGCTTTCAAATCTTCACTTCTTTCTACCTGACCATTTTAAAATGAAAATCAAGGCCTTTCATGAAGTCAGCCACTCATCTCAGGGACATGCCTTGAACTTTAGCTTGAGCCCTTTCAGTAGTTTTTGCTTCGTGAATGGAATGAATTTGTAGTTTCGAAAGGGGGAGCAGATCTTGGTTTTATGGACTGGAGGGTTTCAAGACCTTTCGATGGGGATTCAATCCCTTGCTTAAGGGTTTCATCTCTCAAATCCCTTACGTTGTGTTTGTTCAGTTTTAAAAATGAAAGTGCTGAAAAATGTGGTTAATAATTTCGATTTGAATCGGTTTGGAAGGGAGAAAAACCGAACCGAACTGAAATTAATCGGTTTGAACTGGTTTTTGGTTCGGTTCGGTTCAAAAACAAAAAAAATCAGTTTGGTTTTTTATTTTGGTCCAAAATCAGACCGAACCGAAAATGCTCAGCTCTAATTTGAAATTCTTTTAGAATATTTTCAAGCAAGAATAATTTTTTTAGTTATCCTAAGTATTGCAATAACATTGAAATATTTTATTTATAGCACGATTTGATGTTATAGGTAACATCCCTAAACTTTGGATATAAATTCTTTTATATTAAGTCTGAAAATAATGTATCTTTTTAATTGGTTGATGAAACGGTTGACCGTTTTATATAACAATTTCAGTGGTCGATCAAATCAATCTAAAAGTATTTATATTTCTAACTTATTAAGATTCTTCGAAATTTTTGATCTTCTTTGTATTTGAAACATTACAAGTGTCGACATCAAAATTATATAACATAAAAACCCTGGTTATTAAACCTGGCCTGGTGGGTCGACCCAGGACTCGGTGGCTGGATCAGTTTGGGTTTAATAAAAGACCGGTCGGGACAATAACCTGGGAAAACCTGGTCGACCCGGAAGGTCAACCCATGACCTGGGCGAACCCGGACAAGACCCAGTGTTTTTTTTCTTCAAATGTGGGATTTGAAACCCATTAGTATATATATTCTATGTTCCCAAGAAAACAATTATGTTTTTTAAATGTGAGATAACAAACTTTTTGGTTTAAATACTTCAACTTAAAGGGATAATAAAGTATTTTTCAATGTGGGATTTGAAACTCTTTCGTATATATACTCTATATTCCTATGATAAAAGTTATGTTTTTTCAATGTGAGATTTGAAACCCATTAGTATATATACTTTATATTTCCAAGAAAAAAGTTATATTTTTTCAATGTGGGATTTGAAACCATTAATATATATACTCTATGTTCTCAAGAAAAAAGTTATGTTTTTTCAATATGAGATAAAAAACTTTTTGGTTTAAATACTTCAACTTAAAATGATAATATAGTATCTTTTCAATGTGAGATTTGAAGCCCTTTTGTATATATACTTTATATTTTCAAGAAAAAAGTTATATTTTTTCAATGTGGGATTTGAAACTCATTAGTATATATACTCTATGTTAAAAAAAAAGTTATTTTTTCAACTTGGGATAACAAACTTTTTTGGTTGAAATACTTTAACTTAAAAGCTTAACATAATATTTTTTTAATGTGGGATAATTTTTTTAAAAAAATATTCTTTTAAATTTTATTATTTACAATATGTATAGCCTATATTTATTTGGATTTTTTCTTAATTTTTTCATATCAAATATTAAAGCTTTAAATATTTTTTTTATTTTTCTGAATTGATCCGAGTTGACCCGTAAAACCTCGTACTTGGCCTGTTGGCCGGGTCAACCCTCAGGCCGGGTTTAATAACTACGATAATAACACTTCATAATCACAAACACTATAAACTCATCACTCCACTTTTGATCCGATCATCTTGGATCTTATTTTATAATATCCATCATTCCATAATTCACTCTCGTCAACTCATTTCACTAAGACATTTATTAATTTCACATCCATCGTAACAATTAAAACATCTAAACATTTACAATAAACTCCACATCAACAAACATTTGAATAAGTATGTGTGTGTCCTCTCTCTCTCTCTCTCTCTCTCTCTCTCTCTCTCTCTCTCTATATATATATATATATATATATATATATATAGACACACACACTCAAATTACAATGACAATTATACTAATCATGCAAGACTTTAATGTTATTAGGTTTTAAACAGCATATACATTTATTACTTTAATTAGTCAATGATAATTGGATAATTCTTAATTTAATCTGAAGATGTATAAATTACATTTCAAGATAGAATATCCAAAATTACAATCAATAAATTTTATATTTCAACTAATAACCTATAATTTTCTAAATTTACAAAAAAAAAAAAAGCAACAACTAATGATTACTCTTGGTGAGCCTATGAGTTGCTTGTAATAGAATCAATAATTTTTAGTAAGTCACAGGTTGATATTTCATTCAACACTTAAAAGGAAATAATCCACTTTTTATCTGGACAATATTTTAATTTATTTTTTATAAACATCCAATTTTCTTTTTACATAAATTTATCGAACCCTAAACAAATCTTGTAATATTCATAACTCAAATAATTGTTCCAGCATCTCCATATCGAAGCCAATAATCCAATATTCTCTGTTGAGTACTCATTATTTCAACATATACATCTTAATTCCCAATTGATCCAACATTCATATTTGAAAACCAATAATCTGGTATTCATCATGAATACTAATATTTTTGGCCAACCCATTTTGGTTATCATTCAATCCGGCATTTCTATTTGGAAGCCAATAATTCGATATTCCTTTACACCAATCAATCCGGCCAACTCATCTTGGTTGCCAATCAACCCATCATTCACATTCGTAAGCTAATAATCTGGTATTCGTTAATGAATACCAATCAGTCCGCCCAACCCATCTTAACTGCCAATCAATCCAGCATTCACAATCGAAAGCCAATATTCTAGTATTCCTTAATGAATACCAAACAAACCGGTCAATCCATCTTGGTTGCCAATCAATGCAGCATTCCTATTTGGAAGCCAATATTCTAGTTTTCCTTAATGAATATCAAACAATTCTCTCAACGTGCATATCTTTCCTTCCATATAAACTATCAATATCACTATCCATATTTTCATGGATTAACTTATTCACAAGTAAAATTTGCGGGGAAATTATAAGAAAAATTACCACAAGGTACAAAGTACTTACCTACATTTTGACTATGAGTGGCTCTACCAGCTTTTTGAATCACCCCAACGTTCTTCCTTGTATCGACGAGTTTTCAATTAAGTATTATTATCGTATAACAACATACTCCTTATTCATTGTAACATCCATTATAATTTTATTTAAGTTTTTCATCAATACATTCCAATTATTAATTACACAAGAAAATCAATTTAATTATAAAAAAATTCATGATTCCTTTAACTCCTATCAATTTTACACAATTCTATACAATTTACAATTCCTCTAACATTTTGCGATTTCATCATTTTAGGCCCAACCATTCAATTATCCAATATTTCATCATTTTATTAACTCAACTCAATCAAAATCATTATTCACATCATTAAACACACATTTATAACACAATTAATGGATTCATAAATGTGTAATTTCCCCCTTTTGTTCTCTTTATAGCTGGCCTTATAGCTCTTCCTTATTTATCATTTTTGTCCATCATTCTTCCATGATTTCACTCCCACAACAACCTACAAAGGTACTATAAACTTAATTTATAAGAAATTTACTTTTCCCCTATAGAAGGGTTCTAAACATCTTGTAACATCTCCAAATTCGGGGTAAAACACCAAGCACATATCTAATGGATTTTGCCCATGTATAGTGTTTGTTTTTAGATTCTACCCATATGCAATGGATTTCTTTACAACTTACTTCTAACCCGGGAATTAAATTTAATTCAAACAAGAAGTTGAGCAGAGATGTAGAGAAAAAAGAGAAGAAACAAGGAATTGAAAGAAAAATCAATCTTTATAAACAGGTTGACTCAAACCAATAGATTCATTTTCACTAGGAGAATTAACAAAGTAAGCTTTCATATGATGCTCATTTACCTTAAAAATATTGACATTCTTTGGATTCTCAATATCAAATGCCCCATAAGGATACTCATGTTATCGCTTTATCTTGATCTTAGCTTTCCAGGAAATAAGTGGAGTCAACAATTATAAAGCAAAACTTTTTGACCACATCAAATGTTTTTCTCAAGATTCTCTTGTCATGAAACTCTTTGATTCTTGCTTTATGAATTTTTGAATTCTTATATGCATCATTTCTTATTTCCTCAAGCTCATTTATTTGTAACTTACGCAGCTGGCTAACATCATCAAGGTTTGAATTGAAAGCTTTAATAACCCAATAAGCTTTATGTTCAAGTTCCACAGGCAAGTGATAAGATTTTCCATAAACCAACCTATAAGGTGACATACCTAATGATGTTTTAAAAGTAGTTCGATAAGCTCAAAGTGCATCATTAAATCTTAAAGACCAGTACTTCCAATTAGGGTTCACTGTTTTTTCCAATATTTGTTTGATCTCTCTATTAGTAAGTTCTACTTGTCCACTTGTCTGAGGGTGATAAGGGATGACAACTTTGTGTGTGATTCCATATTTCTTCATTAAAGACTCAAATGACTTGTTGCAGAATGTGTTCCACCATCATTTATCATGGCTCAAAGGATTCCAAACCGGCTCAAAGGATTTCAAACCGACTCAAAATATTTTCTTTCAAAAACTTGATCATTGTTTTATGATCATTGTTACAACTTGGAATTGCCTCTATCCATTTTGAAACATAGTCTACTGTGACTAATATGTACAAAAAACCAAATGACGGAGGAAATGGACCCATGAAATCTATACCCCAACAATCAAAGATTTCAATAACAAGAATATGATTCAAAGGCATCATGTGATATTTTGAAATAGATCCAAACTTTTGATCATTTTCACAAGTTTTGCAGAATGCATGCGTGTCCTTGAACACGATGGGCCAATAAAATCCACATTGTAAGATTTTTGCAATCGTCTTCTTTGATGAGAA
This sequence comes from Populus deltoides, assembly GCA_015852605.2. NCBI lineage: Eukaryota > Viridiplantae > Streptophyta > Magnoliopsida > Malpighiales > Salicaceae > Populus > Populus deltoides. Next base: position 18,462,547 of record CM027583.2, on the reverse strand, counting down.
ATGACCCCTGCATGCCTCAGAATGACAAAATTTAATGACACTACTTACCTCCTTATCGGGAATGCATCTTTAAAATATTTGATTAGGATAATATTTGAATAAGTAAGGGTCATCCCAATAAAAGTTCTTTACTTCGTTCAAAAACTTTCTTTTGTCTTGGGTACTCCAATGAGCTGGCAAATCTCTTGTTGCAAGAAAATTGACAATATTAGCATACTAAGGCATTGTAGAAATAGAAAGTAAAGATTCGTCAAGAAAGTAATCATTGAGCTGTGTGATGTCAGATGTGGAATCTATTGTCAATCTTGACAAATGATCAGCGACAACATTTTCGATGCCTTTTTTGTCCTTGATTGTGATATCGAATTCTTAAAGTAACAAAATCCATCGCACCAATCTAGCCTTAGAATCCTTCTTAGAAAGAAGATATTTCAATGTTGCATAATCACTAAAAACAACAACAGGTGAGCCAACAAGATAAGATTTGAATTTTTCACATGCAAATACTACTGCAAGTAATTCTTTTTCAGTGGTAGTATAATTCATTTGAGCTTTATTTAAAGTTTTACTTACATAGTAAATCACATAAGGTTTCTTATCTTTTTTTTTGTTCCAAGACGGCACCCACGACATAATCACTAGCGTCACATATTAATTAGTACTTAAAAGTGCATTTTTATCAAGGTTTTATATCATCATTTTGCACTTGAAGTATCAATAACTCCTTAACTAAAGCATGTTTTATAATAACAAGTCTAATACTATAAGATACCTTTAATTTATAGTAAATGTTCATCTTAAATGCAGGTCTATCACATAAATGAAAGGATTGATTGATGAGTTGAAGTACTAAAATTAAAAGGACAAAGAGAGGGCCAAACTCAGAAAAGAGATGCTGGTTTAGTCCAAACTGGAACACTGTTCGGTCATCGGGTCATATCTGGAGCTACAGATCTTGAATTTAGGTCTGTGTTATATGGATGGAAAGCTAAGACATGGGCCTAAAACTTTCATGGAAGTCCAAGATTTAAAAAGGCCATTTTCAAGTCCAAATTGTAGCAACAACAGAGAAGTCCAAATCTGTCCTGTAGCCCAAACACTGTTCAGTGTTTAGCCCATATCTCGAGTTCTAGAAGCAAATGACCTCAACCTTTTTTTCCTGGAAAGATGAGACAATTGCCTAGAACTTTTATTATTTAAGTCGATTCCAATTCTGACTTTATCAATGACGTTTTATTTAGATAAGAAGATAAGGATTGTCACCAAGTCAAGATGTGGCCACCCACTCAACAATTAGTCATCATATCAATAGTTCTAAATTTTAGCCTATAAAATGAGGCATTTGCCATATATTTAGCCATCTTGGTTTTCAGATCAAGATCATGCTCTTGCTCTCTTTTGGTAATGCTTAAGTTTTGTTTATATTAATCTCTTATTTATGCTTTTCATTTCCTTTCCTTTACTTAGTTAACTTATATCTTATTTATGTTCTTATCTTGTTTATTTATGTTTCTCTTCTTCTTATGTTTAGCTAAGTTTATTATGTCAAGGTGAAAAGGTTACACTAATGGTGTAAGAATAAGTGTAGTGTAAACTCAACATGGACTTTAATGTTTAATACTAACATGTTTTATATTTGTTATCTTGTTTCCTTTTAATACTTTGCTTGTTAAATGGTTAATCTAGATTTATGTTGTATAACCCTTGGTACAACAAATACTTGGCATTTTCATAGCCCAAACCGTATGGTATAACCGACACATGTGCTATGAAAGGAACTTGATTTGTTGTTAACATAAGTTATAATCATGAATGCCTGACAACATTTATAAGTATTAGCATTATTCGAATGAGATAACTAATGTAATCATGTTAACAATTTATAATATGATTGGAACCTCCTTTGTGTGTGGTTTCCAATTGAATAATAAGAGTTTATACTATACTTGTTTGAAATACCATTAGTGGATCCTCTAACTTTGACAATTGTTTTTATCATTATTTAATCCTTATATCAATATCACATCTCAAAGCTCTCTTCAACTCTTTTTCTGTTATTATCTATTTTTTTATTTGTAGTTTATACAGTTAACCTCCCTGTGGTTCGACCCCGGTCTTGCCGGGTTATTTATTACTTCGACACTCCTGCACTTGGGAGAAGACATCATTCTTTTGGTCGTGTCATATATTATTTCAAAAGGTAATGACCAATCAGGAGGTTGAATGACAGGAGCAGAAGTAAGCAAGTTCTTGAGTTTAACAAAGGTTTCTTCACAATGTTCAGTCCATTTAAAAACATTATCCTTTGTTAGAAGGTTACATAATGGCTTTGATATAACACTAAAATCTTTGATGAACCTTCTATAAAAACTTGCATACCCTAAGAATGATCTAACATCTTTAATAGATTTTGGTGTTGGTAAGTTGGCAATTAACTCGATTTTAGATTTGTCAACCTCAATTCCTGTTGATGAAACAATGTGACCAAGTACAATACCGTTTGTTACCATAAAATGATATTTTTCCCAATTCAGCACATGATTCTTCTCTTCACACCTGTTCAAAACCTTTTCCAAGTTAGTTAAACAATCATCAAATGAATCACCAAAAAACAGAAAAATCATCTATAAAAATCTCAAGAAAACATTCAGCCATATCACTGAATATGCTAAGTATGCATCTTTAAAATGTGGCTAGTGCATTACATAATCCAAAAGGCATCATTCGATGTGCAAAAGTACCAAATAGACATGTGAAAGTAGTTTTCTCTTGATCTTCAATTGCAATTTCAATTTAGTTGTAACCTGAATAACTATCTAGAAAACAATAAAATTCATGACTTGCAACTCTTTCTAGAATTTGATTCATGAAAGGTAAAGGAAAATGATCTTTTCTAGTCATTGAATTAAGTTTCTTATAGTCAATGCACATGTGCCAACCAATAATAGTCCTAGATGGAATTAACTTATTTTTCTCATTTGTTATTACAATGACTCCAGTTTTCTTGGGTACAACTTGGGTTGGACTTACCCATTTGCTATTAAAAATAGGATAAATGATTCCATTATTTAGAAGTTTAATGACTTCATTCCTCACTACTTCTTTCATATTAGGATTAAGCCTTCATTGCATTTCTCTAGAAGGTTTAGCATTTTTGTCAAATAAATATTGTGTGTGCAAATTAAAGGACTAATTCCTTTTATGTCAGCTATAGTCCATCCTAATGCAATTTTGTGCATTTTTAGAGTTTGTAATAACTTACCTTCTTGATGTGCATTAAGTTTGGAAGAAATTATTACCGAAAAAGTTTCATTTCTCCCAAAAATGAGTATTTGAGATTAAATGGTAACGACTTCAAATCAAGTTTTGGTGGTTGAACACTTGAAGGTATTAACTCAATTGCTCGTGGTGGAAATTCCTTAATTTTTAGTCTCCAATTACTTGCCTTTGATTCTTCCTGAAAATAAACCATTTGCAAATCTTCAGATTCATTAAATTCAGCTTCACTGGAAGTAGTTTCAAATTGATCATAAACTAATTTTTCAATAAAGTCTACTTCCTGTAAATCATTATCATCTTTAGGTTGCTTGCAAATGTTAAAAACATTCATCTACAATGTCATGTTTCCAAAAGATAACTTCATCAGTTCATTCCTACAATGAATCAATATGTTAGAAGTTGCAAGAAATGAACGTCCTGAAATAACTGGAATTAAATTACATATTTCAATAGGTTGTGTATCCAAGATGATGCAACCATATTATTTGATAGTTTCACCCACATTTAACTATTTTTTTTGCCTATATTTTATATATAAAATGTCTTGATATTCTTTGTTTTATGTTTTGAAGGCACTTTTGGATGAAAGATGCAAAAAGAAGTAAATTGGAGGTAATTGACAGATTTGACCTTCACTCGATGTTTTGTGCAGAGCGTGAGCTCTAGAGGTCCAAATGAAGTGATTCTAATGGAATTAAAAAAATAACATCCATAACTTTATGGAAATCTAAGGCAAGAAAATAAAATAAGGAAGAGCATGGAAATCGCAGCCTTCAAAGTCAAATCTCGCAATCTGCCAGTGTTAACCTTCAGCCATTCCAACTTGAATATCTGGAGCTACAGAAGTCCAATTGATGCAAACTCAATTGTTTTGGATTTCTAACTCAAAGGGCTATAAACGCCCTAAATTGCAGCAAAAAACAATGTCATATGAGGGAGATATGAGTTTTTAAAAATGACAACTGAATTCTGCCAGCAAACAAGTTTCGTGAAGAAACGAGTCCAAATTACGTTCCGAAGCATCTAAACCAATATCCAAGTTTTTATTTCAGCAATTTAGCTCCTCTAAGTCAAAGATTGAAGATTTCATGCAAGGTTATTTCTTCTTTTTAGGAAAATAGTTATTGAAGTACTTAAATGTAAACAATTTACTTAAGGGAGGACTATTTTGTAAAATAGAGACTAGGGTTTCCTAGGATATAAAAAGAATGAGAGAAGAGAAGGGGGGCAGTGCTTGACCGCTTTTTATGATCGGCTTGTTTTAACTCGTAAGTGCACGAGTGTGCGATGTAGCAATTAACTCAGTAAGACCGAGGTCATATCCATAAAGAGCTAGATCTGGAAATTAAGCTAGGTAACAAAAAAAACTCAAGAGAAATTAAATTAACAATAACTTGGTTGAAAATAATTGATGGATTTGTTTTCAAAGATGAAAAAGTGTAAATAGATTTTAAATGACAAGAAAAATAAGTCTTGGTCCAAATCAATTTTAATGGTGATGTATTGGTGATTCCTTTAACATATATAAGATAACTCAACCTAATATCAACGATGGTGATATTAGGTCGGAAGATATTACAATGAAGTTTAAAAAGATGAAGCTTGTTTATTGCTTAAGAATGAACAAGTTCTTTCATATTAAGTAAGACATTGAATCAAGCATTCTCTATAACAAAACTAAGGTTTGTGCATAAAAATTCAAGATTATAACATTACCTAAATGATTTCTAAAATTTCTTTGCAATAATAAAACATTCATGAAGCAAATTTGGAGCACTTATTTGAACCAAGATTTGCTTCAATCTTCAACTAAATTTCTCTTCAATTCTTTGTTCCAAATTCCGACGTTAAATTCTATGAAATAATTCATTTAAGCTCCTAAAACCTATTGAAACATTAAATGAAACTTCATTACCAAAAAGCACATCATTTATTATAAAAAAAACCAAAATAAAAACAATAAATACATATGTAAAATAAGAGACTTAATGATGCTTTTGATGCACAATCAGGTCAAGAGGAGAAAAACGCCCCTTTCCTCTAAGAAACTCGAAACTATGCATTCTTCCTTCTTTTTTATTAGTTGTTCAACATGCAAGGCTAAACACTTTTTCTTGGTTGCAAGGACACAGAAACCTTCGGATTTCAAGAACTGTGATATTTATTTTACCTTTTATTTTCATTTTATATGATGAATATGTTTGTTCTCCTATACTTATTTTTCCTATGATTGTTTATTTTAATTGCTTGAGCGGACTCTAAGTTATTATTGTAGACAATCTATTACTAAGTTTGATATCAAAACTGGAGTTGTGGTATATAAACTTGTGAAGCAACTGAGTTTAATAATTGTGGCGGATCTACGTTATTAATCTTAGGGAGAACATTCAATCAAATCAAACATAGACTGTGGACAGTTATGTTTTCTTGATTAATCAACTTATCTAGTTCTTAAGGCTGCCATTGAATTTAATTACTAGTGCGGACACTGTGGTTGTTTGATGGTTAGGGTTAGTTATACGACGGATCCGTTAACTAACCAATGTTAATAAGAGATAAATATTTAGAATATAAATTGATGTTTCATTTCCATGATCAGTTCTGATTTCTGTAGGTGGATGTGTGCTTGCAACCAAGGTTTGTTATCTTGATAATTTTCTGATTTTATTAAATTTTGTTTGATAGTTTTCTGTTTTCTTTTGCTTTAGCCTAGATAACGTCCAAACCCCCCCAAAAAAAATTGCTTATCATCTAGTATAAAAATATGACTTAAATCTTCATCATGGGATCGACCCCTTGCTTGCTCTATATGTTGTGTTTGAAGCTAGAGTAATTAATTTGTGCGACCACGACATTGCAACAAATTTTGGCGTCGTTGCCGGGAAGTAATTTTAGTTGATTCTTGTGCTATTATTTTTATTTGATGTGATTGTTATTTATTTTTCTGAAAAAAAAGAGAGAATTTTTGCTTTCTGGTGATCTTGTTCATTTCTGGCATGATGCATTGTTCAAAATAGATTTTTTGGTGGAATTAGATATCGGCCTTTTGTTTGCTGAAGGGAAACAATGTTCTGAACAGGACTAGTGGTATGCACTAGCCCCACCCTATCGAGGCCAAATTCTACTATTTTCTAGGGTTTTTAGGTAGTTTTAGTGTTCTAGCGTAGGATTTTCGTATAATTTGCATTGTTTTCGATCTCTTGTGTGGTTGGTTTCTTTTGAATTTTCTTGACGATTTATGCCTGTAACCCGTTCTACTAACCAGAGTCAAGTGTAGGTGGATCTTGAAATAGAAAACAATTTATGTAGGTTACGAAAGGAAGCTCACGTCAACACCATGGTTGTTGCACGACAACAAACACTCAAGGAGCTTGCTGCTCCTAACGTGGAAATTCAACCATTGCATCGATAATAATGTAAACTTCAATATCAAATCTGGTTTTATACATTTGCTACCAGCATTCAACGGTCTTGCAGGTAAAGATCCTCATACTCATCTCAAGGAGTTCCATATAGTTTGCGTTGGCATGAAACCGAATGGAGTTGATGAATAACAGGTTAAGTTGAAAGCTTTCCCTTTCTCTTTAAAAGGGGCAGCAAATGCATGGTTTTTCTCCATTCTCCCAGGCTCAATTGGAACGTGGAATGCCATGAAGAAAATTTTTCTTGAAAAGTATTTTCCAGCATCTTGAGTTGCCAACATAAGGAAAGATATATGTGAGATTCGACAATCTCATGGAGAGACACTTTCCGAGTATTGGGAAAGATTTGAGCAACTGTGCATTCAATGCCCTCATCATCAAATACCCGATCAGCTGCTCATTCAATATTTCTATGAAGGATTGATGCCTACTGACCGTAGTATCATTGATGCTGCAAGTGGAGGGGCATTGATAGATAAGACACCCGAGGCTGCACGCCAATTGATCTCAAACATGGCAGCCAACTCGAAACAATTTGGCACGCGAGGAGACTTCGCAAACAAACGAGTAAATGAGGTAAGTATTTCTAACCTTGAAAATAAAGTTAATGATCTTACTTCTATTGTGCGTTCTTTGGCTTGTGGAAATGTACAGCATGTGAAAGTTTGTAGCATATGTTTCTTACAAGGACATACCTCAGACGTGTGTCTAACAATGCAAGAAGATTACATTGAACATGTTTATGCAGTTGATGGAGGATTCAACAGACAGCCCCAACATAAATACGATCCCTTTTCCAACACGTACAATCCTGGATGGAGAGATCATCCAAACTTATGCTATGGGAACCCACCTCAACAAGGCAATCAAGGCCGACGGTTCCATCCCCATGGATTTCAATCCCAACAGAATTATCAAGCGAGACAGCCCCCTCCATTCACAAACTCCAATGTTATAGGGTCGTCATCCACTGATGATCTTTGTGAGATGATGAAAACTTTGGCTTCTAATACTGTGACCTTGCAATAAAATGTCATGTCTTTTCAACAGGAAACAAGGTCAAGTATTCACAACTTGGAGAAGCAAATGGGGCAAGTAGCTTCAAGTATAGGGAAATTGGAAGCACAAATGAATGGAAAATTGCCTTCCCAAACATTGAATCCAATAGATAATATTAGTGCGATCATGCTGCGAAGTGAGAATGAACTTGAAGTGAAAAGATCGAAACAAATTGAGATGGAGGAAGAAGAAGAGATAGAAACCGAATTGAGTACAAAGAAGGAACATCCTCCTCTTCCATAAACCGAAACATCGACCAACACTCCAAAGGTAACTCCTCACTTAATGAATTCCATTTTTAAAACAATTCCACCCTTTCCTGTGAGTTCTTCTAGGTCAAAGAAATAGGACAAAGAAAAAGAGATTTTAGAGGTTTTCAAGAAAGTAGAACTCAACATTCCTTTACTTGATGCTATCAAGCAAATTCCCAAGTATGCGCCAAATTCTTGAAGGAGTTGTGTACTACCAAGAGAGCTTTCAAACTGAAAGGTCATGAAATGGTAAGTATGAGTGAAGTTGTATCTGCTGTTGTTCAAAAGAATATGCCTTTGAAGCAAAAAGACCCAGGTGCGTTTACTATCCCATGTGTTATTGGTAATGATAGTTTCAAAAGGGCCTTGTGCGATTTAGGTGCATCCATTAGTGTTATGCGTAAACATATTTATGATTCTCTTAGTCTTAAGCCTTTGAATAAAACTAGCATTATAATACAACTTATGGATCGTAGTTTTGTTTACCCACTTGGTGTGATAGAAGATGTCCTAGTCAAGATTGATGGTTTGGTCATTCCATGCGACTTTTATATTCTTGATATGGAACATGATTCTTGTGATTCATCAAACAGCACTCCTATATTGTCTGGGAGACCATTCTTGAAAACTGCCAATACAAAAATTGATTGTGGTAAGGATACTTTGTCTATGGAGGTAGGGGATAAAAAAAAATAAATTTAATTTTCATGATGCAATGACATATCCTTATAGCAATGTTTATTCTATCACATGTTATGACCAAGTTGATAAGTGTGTGCAGCAAGTTTGTGATTTTGATAGCGAGGATGGATCAAGCGTCGCTTTGATCTATGAATATGGTTTTACCAAGATAAAAGAGATGGAGAGGCATATATGTGTTCCCCGAAACATGCATGACTCAGCATTGGATTTGCAAGCTTTGCAAATTGTCCTCTATGATGCACGAGTCATTCACCCCATCATGAACAGTGAATGGGTGGCGCCTATCCTTTTGGTGCCCAAAAAGATTGGAATTACATTGGAAGAAATACAAAATGATGCTTATGATAATGCAAGGATTTACAAAGAAAAGATCAAAAGTCTTCATGACCGAATGATTACAAGAAAAGAGTTTAATGTTGGAGACAAAGTCCTTCTTTATCATTCGCGTTTGAAACTTTTTCCTGGAAAGTTGCGCTCTCATTGGATTGGACCCTTTGTTGTTTCCAATGTTTTTCCTTATGGTGCAGTTGCAATTACAAGTTTAGAAACCAACAAAGTATTCAAGGTCAATGGGCATCACTTGAAACCTTTCTATGAAGGTTGGACAATAGAACTCACCGCTTCAGTGGAGTTAGTTGAACCAATCTATAAAGAATGAGCATACAACATGTCGAGCCAATGACATAAAACAAAAGCGCTTACTAGGAGGCAACCCAGCACAAAAAAAAAGATTTGCTTTCTTTTTCCCTTATCTTTTATTTTTCGCATTTTACTTTATTTTTGTCATTCTCTTATATTCCTTTTCTTTTATTTCAACATTAAGGACAATGTTATGTTTTAAGTGTGGGGGTATTACGAGAATGTTCGTTTTCTTATTTTGATTTTCTTTGTTGTTCTAAAAAAAAAATTCTATGTTTGATCTTTTGAACTCCTATTAGTTTATGAGAATGTAAGTATTACATATGAGAATTAATTGAGATGGATGAAGATATGAATTGAATGAAGGTGTGTGCATGCAAGTTTTATGGTTTAATTGGTTTAGGGATTGACTTTGAGAATATGCCATGTTGATTTTATAGTGTTATACCAATGCAAGCTTTTGAGCCTTCAACATTATATTCTTTAATTATGCATTATTTCAATGATATGTATCTCTAGAACTTGCTTCATATCTTGTTGAGATTACATTCCCATTACATATATACATGAAGATGATAAAGGCATTAGGAATTTTAACCACTTGAGCCAAAAAGTCAACCTAAAGCATATTATCGGTAGTGAGCCCCTTTTGAGCTTGTTTATCTTTTCTTTGTTGTATCCATGTATAAGCCTTAACTTTTATATGTTTTTCTTTTCCCCTGGCCAAGGATTAGTAGAGCATATACTTATGATATCTCATGAAATTATGGTTGGAAATTATGTGAAAAGAAAGAATAAGTGATGCTTGATGAAAAGATGGGCAAAGTTGCCAAAGGTAAAAAGAAAAAGAAAAAAGAAAAAGAAAAAGAAAAAGAAAAAGTGTTCCTTTATGTTCTTAAGATTTTATGTTGAAAAAGCTTGAAATCAAAAGAAGTTAAGCATTAGTGATTAAAGATGGAAAAATTATGTGCTTTGATGGAATATCTTGTTTGAAATATCATTTTTCATAATGCTCTACTTTCTTTGATTTGAACCTTTTCCTTTACTCTCTTTTACCTCACCTTAACCTTAGCCCTATTACAACAAAAAAATAAGACTTTTTGATACATGCATTGTTTGTAATATGTTAGTAATGGAGATGAGATTGAAGAGCAAGCTTATGGTAGAACATATTCATTGATTGAATTTGAGAGATTTAAACACATAAGCCTTAAACACGTGAGTGTTGGAGTGTATATTAATGAGAGGACCTATCACTTTGGCATGGCATAGATTTCATTTAAATCTCGACAATTAATTGAGTTTTAAAGTTTGCATGTAAATAAATTCATGAGAATTTATACTCTTTATCTTTCTTAATTGTGTTCTTGTTTATTATGCATATATTCTTGGATATTGATGGGAGATTAGAAGATTAGTCATAGTGATTTAATTTAATTTAACTTTAATTTGATTTTACCTATCCTTTCTCGAGGATGAGCAAGAGCTAAGTGTGAGGATATTTGATGCAACCTTATTATTCGATAGTTTCACCCACATTTAACTAGTGTTTTGCCTATGTTTTTTATATAAAATGTATTGATATTCTTTGTTTTATGTTTTGAAGGTACTTTTGGATGAAAGATGCAAAAAGGAGTAAATTGGAGGTAATTGACAGATTTGACCTTCACTCGATGTTTTGTGCAGAGCGTGAGCTCTAGAGGTCCAAATGAAGTGATTCCAGTGACATTAAAAAACTAATATCCATACCTTTATCAAAATCTAAGGCAAGAAAATAAAATAAGGAAGAGCATGGAAATCGCAGCCTTCAAAGTCAAATCTCGCAATCTACCAGTGTTGACCTTCAGCCATTCCGACTTGAATATCTGGAGCTACAGAAGTCCAATTGATGCAAACTTATTTTTTTTTGGATTTCTGACTCAAAGGGATATAAACTTCCCAAATTTCATCCAAAAAAGATGTCATATAAGGGAGATATAATTTTTCAAAGATGACAACTGAATTGTGCCAGCAAACAAGTTTCGTGAAGAAACAAGTTCAAATTATGTTCCGAAGCATCTAAACCGATATCCAAGTTTTTATTTTAGAAATTTAGCTCCTCTAAGTCAAATCTTGAAGATTTCATGCAAGGCTATTTCTCCGTTTTTAGAAAAATAGTTATTGAAGTACTTAAATGTAAACAATCTACTTAAAGGGAGGATTGTTTTGTAAAATAGAGACTAGGGTTTCCTAGGATATAAAAAGAATGAGAGAAGAGAAGGGGGGCAGCCAGCCAAGAGGAGAAAAAGGCCCCCCTACTCTATGAAACTCGAAATTATGCATTCTTCCTTCTTTTTGATTAGTTGTTCAACAAACATGCAAGGCTAAACACTTTTTCTTGGTTGCAAGGACACGGAAACCTTCGGATTTCAAGAACTGTGATATTTATTTTACATTTTATTTTCAGTTTATATGATGAATATGTTTGTTCTCCTATACTTATTTTTCCTATAATTGTTTATTTTAATTGCTAGAGCGGACTCTAAGTTATTATTGTAGACAATCTATTGCTAAGTTTGATATCAAAACTGGAGTTGTGGTATATGAACTTGTGAAGCAACTGAGTTTAATAATTATGACGGATCTACGTTATTAATCTTAAGGAGAACATTCAATCAAATCAAACATAGACTGCGGACAGTTATGTTTTCTTGATTAATCAACTTATCTAATTCTTAAGGCTGCCATTGAATTAAATTAGTAGTGTGGACACTGTGGTTGTTTGATGGTTAGGGTTAGTTATACGGCGGATCCGTTAACTAACCAATGTTAATAAGAGATAAATATTCAGAATATAAATTGATGTTTCGTTTCCATGATCAGTTCTGATTTCTGTAGGTGGATGTGTGTTGTTTGCAACCAAGGTTTGTTCTCTTGATATTTTTCTAATTTTATGACATTTTATTTGATAGTTTTCTGTTTTCTTTTGCTTTAGCCTAGATAACATCCAAACCCCCCCCCCAAATTGCATATCATCTAGCATAAAAATTTGACTTGAATCTTCCTCGTGGGATCGACCCCTTGCTTGCTCTATACTATCTTATTGTTGTGTTTGAAGCCAGGGTAATTAATTTGTAAGACCATGACATCGCCACTTGTACTAACACATCTTCAACTATTCCTTTAGGCACTTTTACAGATCTATTAGCAAGTAAAAGAGTTACAAAAGTTGGTTTTAACTCACCTAGATCGAGACTTTGAAAAACCAAATATGGAAGTAAATTCACATTAGCTTCAAGATCAAGTAAAGCTTTTTCAATTTTATATTCTCCAATAAAGCATGAAATTGTAGGACAACCAGGGTCATTATATTTCAAAGCATTACTGTTTTGAAGAATGACACTTACTTGTTCGGGTAAAATGGTTTTCTTTTTCACATTTAGTTTTCTCTTCACGGTGCACAAGTCTTTAAAAAATTTAGCATAAGAAGGTACCTATTTAATAGCATCCAACAAAGGTATATTGATCCTTACCTGTTTGAAAGTTTCAAAGATTTCAGAATTGTGATTGACTTTCCTTTGTTTGCTCATGGCATGAAGAAATGGAAGTGCTGGTAGGGAATCGGTCTTTTCTTTGCAATGTTCAGGTTCAACCTTTTCCTTACCCTCAGAGATTAACTCATCATCTTTCTCACAAGGTTTAAGAATAGGTTTTTCAATAACCTTACTACTGCAGAGAGTAGTGACTGATTTGACTTGATCCACGTGTTGGCTTTCGGAGCTACTCGCACTTGAATTGTATTGCTCTTTGAGATTTTGCTATGGTTGAGATGGAAACTTACCTTTCTCCTGAAAACTAAGAGCAGATGTGAACTTTGCAAAAGTATCTTTCAAATCTGCCATAGTTTGATCATTTTGAGTGTTAATTGTCTCTTGCTTTTCAATGAATGCATGCAATGTTTCCTCAAGATTTCTTCTATGAGGGGGAGCATAAGGAGGTGCATATCCATGAGAATTTTGAAAATTATGGTGTGCTTGAAATGATGGCTGTGAAGTTTGTGCATTCCTGTTACCACTCTTCCAACTGAAATTTAGATGATTTCTCCAACCAAGGTTGTACGTTTGCGAGTATGGATTATGATTTGACCTTTGGAAACTGTTTAAAACATTGGCTTGTTTATGAAGACATTCCTTAAAAGAATGCAAAGTTGGACAATCATTGGTTGAATGTTCATTAGTTTAAAAATTTGACACATAATTTCTTAAACAGATTTTAATTTACCACTCTTTTTTTAATTCTAGTGCTTCAACTTTTCTCGCTAAAAATGCAAATTTGGCTTGGAGGTCATGGTCTTCCTTAAGATTGTACATACCTCCATTAAATGTATGAGGCTGAGTTTTAACTGGAGCCTCATAAGTGCTCGTACTGTTCCAATTTTGAGCATTTTCAGCTAACAAGTCTATGTACTCTATTGCTTCATTAGGATCTTTATCTTCAAAAGTTCCATTGCATATAAATTTCACCATTTGCCTATCTTTAGGTGTTAACCCTTTATAAAAATATGAAATCAATCTCCATATTTCAAAACCATGATGAGGACAAGTATTAAACAAATCTATATACCTATCCCAACACTAGTAAAATGTTTCTTCTGGTTTTTAAGTAAAAGTGGTGATTTATCTTTTGAAAGAATTTGTTCTATGAGAAGGAAAAATCTTCTTAAAAAACTGTTGTTGCATTTCATCCTAAGCGCGAATGGATCTTAACCTAAGATTTTGTAGCCACGTTTTAACTGTCTTTTAATGAAAAAAAAAAGTTTTAATCTGATGGTTTTCATGCTACAATTTGAGTCATTATAAGCATTACAAACTTCTTCAAATTCTCTCAAATACAAGTATGGATTTTCTAAACATTTTAATACGCATAATAAAATTATTGCATGCTTCAATTCTAATTGTTAGCTTTATATGCAACTTAAAATAATATTTATAACACTTAGAAATATTAAATTTAAATCCAATTTGATAATTTCCCAAATATAATAAATTTTATTTAATATAGATTCATTTATTGAAAAAAAATATTTTTTAAAATTTAATAAGAAAATTAATCATATTAAAATTCTCATTAATATCCTAAACTATTTTAGGATTAATTAAATAAAAATATTTTTGTTTAAAAACTCTCTTTACTTAAAAAAAAAACCATATTTCTAAACATTATTTAATTAAACATTTTAATTAAATCCTAATCCTATTAGGATAGGACAAAACTCAAAAAGTTTGATTTAAAAATTTTAATTTAATCCTAATCTAATTAGAAAAATTAATTCTATAATTAATTTAATTTAGGGTTTCAATTTTAATATAAAACCATTATTTTGTATATGAATGAGTAAAATCATAATTTCAACCCCAAATATGCCTAAAAGTAATTAGAAATAAGTTGCGGGGGTAGATACGTAATTTTACCTCTCAAAAACCCTAATCTAAACAACAAGGGCATAATTGTAATTTTTCCCATGGCATCTTCTTGTTGTTGCTGGCGTGATCCGTCCACATCAATGGCAGTCGTTACCAGCGGCAGCAGTACTACTGCTATACCTAGTGGCAGCACAAAGCAATCTCTTGCGCTACTCTATTATGGCGCTGTTGTGGCCTTCTGCCAGCAGCGATTGGCTGTGAGCGTAGCACAACAAGGCGCATTAGTGACCCTGGCATCGCTGCTGGTGGCTATTGCATCCACTTAAAAGATATTTTTTTTAAATCAGTGGTAAATTATGACCAAGTTTAGACTAAACAGTAACTAGAAAAAATAATAAGAGAAAAAATATAGTTTTAGAAAAAATAAATTTTCACATAAATTTAATTCGCAGTTAACAACAATAACAATTAAAATATGCAATCAATAACTCTAATTGTCTAACGAAGACTCTGTTATCATTGTTGGGTTCCCGAATATCATACACAGTGGAAATAATAAAACAAAATTATTTAGGAGTCCTTAGGATCCTATTAGACAGATCTAGAGTTTTTTAGGGATTTATTACTTGAAGATTTGATCTTCTTTGGCTTTGAATAATTCTTTAAAGTTTGGGTTGTCACAAATCACCTAATTGTCCGGTCTTCAACGATAATCCACATGAACCACCAATGAAAAATCTCATAAATCTCTATTTAGAAGAGAAAAATTGTTATGCCTAAAGTGTTAGCTCTTTACTCTGTGACTTACATAGTTTTTTATCTAACAAACAACCACTCAAAAATAAGAGGTATATCTTACTATTTATAAGAAAATTTGAAAAACCCTAAATTAGAAAAATATCAATTTGCCCCATGAATAATGTCCATATATTAATTCAGGATAATTTTATAAATTAACTCAATCAAGTCCTTACTTGAATTTTTTAAGTTGAGAAATATAATCCATGTATTAATTATATTCTAGTCCTTAATTTCTAAAATATATTTTAATCAAGTTATACTTAATTAAATCATCTCAATTTAATTTCTGTCTAATGGTTCTTAACGTATGTGACCCATTAGGTTCCTAATATGTTTGTCCAAATATAAATTCTAATTCTAATTAAATAAATTAAATTATTTAATTTATTATCAATTCAATAATTGATTATTTATATTTGAAGATTGGGTACATCGTCTAGTAACGTGCCATTATCTTCCAAATATTAAAAAAAATCATTAATGGTTTGACTTAACCTTTTAGTGACTAGTTTTTCGGTGTTTATTTTAGGAGTATTAACCTTTTAGTGACTAGTTTCTCAGTGTAATCAATATCCTTTCATCAATAATATTTCAATTAACATTAAAGCATGGAGTATGTTTGTCATGTTAAATCATGTTTGTTCCATACATTATAGTCATTGATCATTATGAGATTTGAAATTTTTTTCAAATCTCATTCCACATTGGCCAAGGTTTCTCTGTCAATATTATTCTAGAACATATGAAATATTTTTTCTAATTCACTTAGGGTGATGAATCCTATTTTGATTACTCAAGTACCTTCGTTTAGATCATGTTATACTCAATGTCTACCCTTTCGTTACCTCGATTAAGATAATATGTAACAAGATCAAAGTATAGCATTCTCTGTATAAGATAACTTAGTGATCTCAAGTTTAAAGATCACTTACACAACCGTTACATACGTGATATCTCCATATAAAATTCTCATATTAGTTCTATGTATCCCTTATACATTAACTTACAAGAACAATTGCTTCATTTCATAAAAAAAGAACAAAATATGTATCAATATTTATGACTCTAATAATTATCCAGTATTTAAGAGAGCATCAATCAAGAAAATTTTAGAAACGATGCTTTAATGCAACAAGAATCTCATAATTATAACAACTTTATATTTGTTTTTGCAAAACATTTTTGTTCCATTAAATTTATCTTTACTCTAATTTTATAAATCAAATAGTAGATTCATTAATCTAGTATTATATGAATAGTAAAGATAAATTAAGTCTTTATTAATAATAAACATATATTTACATGAATATAATGATTTTACGTGCAACCAATCAATTGACTATAGAGCATATTAAACTAAGAATATATGGGTGGTGCTTAAATTTACTTGACTAACCCATTGAATCAGGATTTGGTGACTTGTTGAAAAAGTTCAGTCGTGACTAAAAAACTACAGAACAAATGTCAGATTTTGAACCCGTTTGAAAACATGATATAAACCGTGTTCTCTCAAATTTTGATTTTTTTTGTTAAAAATTATATTTTTTTATATGTTTCATATTGTTTTGATATGCTGATCACAAAAATAATTTTTTTAAAAATAAAAAAAATATTATTTTGATACAAATTTAAACGAAAAACATTTTAAACCGCAACCGCTACTACAATTCCAAACGGCCCAAAGAATACCAGAATTCAAAGCATCGGCACAATAACCATTAGAACGTCAAGATTTGAATAAAATAGCAGGAGTGACCAAGGTTGTTAAAAATGTATTTTTAACACGACACGGAAAATACAAAATAAACTCGGATCGTAAAATCGTAAGGAAAATTTTTTTCATAGATAGTTCAAGCACTTTAAAATACATGGTTCAAATAAAATTTCATATATAATTTAAATAACTTTTCATTAACTAACAATTAATAAACTTAAAACAAACAATTTGCTGGTGTGTCATGTAAACTAAAACTTACGTCATTGCATTCATTTTTCTCATTGTTCCTTAGACATTCATCAATATTAGTATCATCAAGATAATTATTACCAACAATAATATTATAAATATTAGTGTTCTTATTAGTATCAACACCAATATTGTTTGATCCTAGAAATTCATCTATGTGGTGTTGTATTTATTTTTTATCCTTATTGAATTTAGTTTTTTATAAGAATTTTTATTTTTGAATTATATTAAATATAAATCCGAGATAATTATTTTATATTATTTTTTAATTTGCTATTTTAATTGTCTTTCTAACAATACAAATGGTCCTTTCCAATTACCTTAGTTTTAGAATTTTTTTACTTATTTGAAATCATTGATGTTACATAATTTTTTTTTAATGTTATGAAAAAATTAACTAGGCGTGGGGTTTAACAAGTTTATTTATTTTTGTATTTGAAAAAAGCTTTTGATTTTTTTGATTTTCAATTATTTTTTTAAAAAATTAATTTTGAAGTCTTAAAAAAGAAAGAAAAAGGGACATGATAAATGACCGTCCCGCACGTGCCACCCAGGCAATCACAATCTCTCCGCTCTCTTTCTCAAATCATCATCATCGTCAGTCTTCTTCTTTCTTCTCCTCTTTCACTTTCAAGCTCATCTCTTGCACTCTTTTTGTCATGACTAACAACTCAGTGTCATTTCCATGGCTTTTGCTCATTACTTAGTTGTCATTCCCACTAACCCTCAAATCTCACAAAAGCTTCACTCTTTAGCAACTCTTTCTCCTCTAGTCCTCCTCCCCTCCTCCGCCTCATCCCACCCCACTTTTTTTTTTTTAATAAAAATCACTTTGATTTAACTTTCTCTTCTACTTTGCTGAAAACTAAAGCACGCAAGCTATCTATATTTCCCAAATTCCGTCACATTAGACACAAAGGTAAACTCATAATTTAATTATATATTTTATTACTTTTCAAATAAATTATAGGATGACTTAATTGATTTGGAATAACTGTTTTAAGAAAAGATGAAAGCAAAAGAATTAGAATTGTTAATAATTTTTTATAATTTTATCAAACTTGATAAATTCAATTCAAGTTTGACTGATTTTCATCCAGTTTTATAATTTTCATGTTTTTTATTTAATTTTACATATTTATGTTGACTCGTAAAATTATTTAACTCACTAGTTTGACAATCACTAGTTTGACAATCATGAAAGTAACCCATTATAATCAAATCCTGTAGCCATTTGACCATGGACATTGTTCCTATGATCAAAGCTTCTTGCATTGAAGCAAACCCCACTAACACCGTATAAGAATCATTATAATCATGTCAGATGATAAAAGAATTGGAGTGATGCTGTCAGATGATAAAAGCAAACATCAAGGTTAAGACAGACATTCGATATCCTCAACAGTCAAAACCAATTCTGTGACTCAAGAAGTGATTCATAATGGCAATTTCTTTTATGAATCTAAATTAAAGAATCAGGAGATCCATGCTACATTTTAACAATATCTTTGGGAAGTACAGCACGGTATAATTACACTAAGCAGTGCTCTGAAACTGTGTATTGTGTTCGCGAAATTGTGTGTTTGTATTTGCAACATTGCTAACGATATATTATGAGATGCCAACTGTGGTTTGAGGGAGCGATACGCGATCTTGATCAGTGGATCTGACATTTTCGTTTTCTAGTTCAATACTGGCTCCTTTTGATCTGCTAAAAGCGTCAGAAGGAATGTTGATTCCAACAAAGCCAATCAATACAGCTAAAGCTCCAAGGCCATCCATGAGACGAGGGGCATTGCCGATAAAGGAATCCACAATAGCTGCCAATGGAACCTGAATTGAAAGACCAGCTGTTGCTACCGTGGTGGTCGTCAAAAGGACGGCCTTTGCCCATAAATAGTCACTCAGCACGTTATCCAACAAACCTGTTTAAGATGGGGAAAAAGGGAGAAAAAAAGAGAGGAGAGGGCTCAGGTAATTTTTACGCATGTAACTTGCTTTCTCAAAATCAGATCATCCACATAATCTAAAAGATTATCATACAAATTATTATCCACAAAAACAACTCGAACAAATTATTTATATGAACCATGAAACTCAATATAAATTCAGTGTTTGCATTGTTTTCTTCCCCGTTCATGATTACTTATTTTTCAAAAAAAGACAATTAATTGAGTTTTGATCCCATTTCCAATAAATAAAGTACAATGAAACTTCAACATTTTTTATGCCAGTCAAATTGGAGCCCATTCATGTGTTCACATAGCAACCTTTAAACAGAGGACATCCTCTGAACTTAAAAGAATTTTCTATATGCATGTGTGTATGTCCGGCGTGCCTCATGGTTAGCACACAACATATTACGCTTATGATAAAAGGTAATCACATAAATTGCTGGCATCGCATAAAGAACTACTTCAACACAGCAAGTAAGCCAGACCCAGCATCATAAACAACCCTACACCCCAATTCCAATGTTCTTAAGTGATGACCAAGTCTTGATTGCCTGAAAAGGGTGTTCTCATGTTAAGGAAGAGAATAAGATCCGATCAAGTATTCAAGGAAAGAAAAAGGCCTCACGACCTTGGCCAGAAATTTCCTGTTCATTGTCCTAGAATTTGATCAAACAACCAAAACGATACCACCATATCAGACTGATGTTCCAACTATACTACGTCTACTAACATTAGTTATGAGGCAATCATTAAACATAGCCTCACTATAATGTGTACAGCATGACAATGTCAACAATAAAAATTGCACTGTTCTACACAAATATAACCTATTTGTCAGCTATATTACAGAGTTTGCTCTGTAAATACAGGTAACAGATTGAGAAATCGAATAACTATTAAGAAGATTAGGTGAACAAGGCAACATGGACCCATTCAACCATTTTACCATTGGCAAAATGATGCAGGACAGATTTGAGATTTCTGTTATACTAAGGATTTGTGGTGAGCTAGGGTTTATTGTTCGTGAAATTAGGGTAGAATATAGCTTGTTTAGGAAGAAATAAGGAGAAATTAGGTTGTGAACATTAATTCGCAGCAATGTAGCAGAAGAACAGTAAAACAAGGAAGAAGATAAAATAGGCGAAAAAGAGAACCAAGAAGAAACCTTAGGCACAAAGCCTTCAAAATAACTCTCGAACTCAATTTTTTTTTTTCCTAACTCAACTCTGCCAAAAATTAAAACATAGCATCCCTATTTATAGAGATTAAGACTCCCTAAAAGACTAAGATAACTAATCCTTACTGGACAAGGAAATGAACTAATCAGGAATAAACTATTAAAGACTACGACACCAAATTCATAAATAAGACCAGACCTTCAGGTAATTCTGAAAATTACTAAAATACCCCTGATTTTCAGAACATGCAGCAATTACAATTCTGCCCCTGCTTACAAAGTAGCACATAACTCAAGACTCTAAATCCCAAACACAGAAATCTACCAAGGGAACTTATTTGACCAAAAAAGGCTTCTTGCTTGACAAAAAACCACTTAATGTAGCTTTAGGTTTCCAAAGTGGAGAGAATTTCTCTAAGTATAACATAGTTACTCCATCACAAAAAAGCATAATTTCAAATTTGACAAGTTTAAGCGAACAAAAATCATAAGCGAAGATGACAAAAGAGGTATGAGATACGTATATCCTTGCAGCATGCAGTTTTTTGAGATGAAAACAAGTAGAGCTTTGAATCCAAATACTGAGCAAGAATGACTAAAATACAAACCTTTGCCAACAATTAAACCAAACTGCTTCCATGTCAGCTTACAAAAAGGCTCTAGATTGGTGAGATCAAGAACGAGGGCAACCGGAAGGAAAATGATGAGGTTGAAAAGCCCTAGGTATCCAAGGAACTGTGCCATACTGGCATGTCCGCTTTTTCCATCATTGTCAGGCAACTTCAGGCGAATAAGTGTAATATACACAGCATACAATCCAGCTGAGACCAGAGCTAGAATGTCTCCAAGAAGAGGTTTCGAAGAAATTGCACTTAAACCAGTTTCTGAGTCGCCCAAACTGACGATTATAGTACCAGCCATGCAGAAAAGAACACTTAAAAGCTTCACCCAAGTGAACTTTTCACCCAGAAACACTAGAGAGACCACAAAGGTGAAAAGGCTGGAAACACTGCTTAAAATGGTATTTGACTGCACACAGCAAGGACAAGGATTTAATTATACTAGTCTGATGAACCACAGATGCACACATGATACAATATCGAAAGACACTTACTGTTACAGATGTATACTTCAATGATAGATTGAAAGTCAGCTGTGCCAAAAACCAAAATGGGCAGATAAGCAGGCTAACCTTTGCCACCCTAGCACGTGTCCATCGCCCCTTTTCATCAACTCCTTTATTAACATCTTCATCTGCTTGCACAGGCAAGGTCCTTTCAAGCTCATTTGATACAGATTCCAGATTTGAATGAACAGCTTTCTCATTAAGACTACTTATGCCATCTTCCATAACCACAGATGGATTCAACTCATCTGCTTTTACCCCCAAATAACCATCTCCAAGAAGAATGGCCTGCTCTGACTCTCTCAGTTCTTCCAAAGAGCTCCTCTTTTTATTCCTCCAGAACAGTAAACCACCATAAGAATCCTCCAAATAGCGTCCAATTTCAACCATCGGAATGTAAATCACAAACAACGAATTGCAAATGTACGTGACCAGAAATGGCGAAACACCAGCATCTACAACAGATTGAACCACAAAACTAGCTGCTATCCATATATTTGCAACAGAAAATATGTATACCAAACCCATAACCCATCTCCAAGCCTTACCTTTCTCCATATTTTCACAACCCAATATTTTACACTAACTCCCAAAAAGCTCAAATCTTCGGAACAAAGCTCAGATATTTACACTGCCTCCAGATTTAGCAAGATAACCAAGTAAATAAAATCCCTTGTACAGACAATCACCACATTCCCATGTCATAATTTACACCAATACCTTACCTAAACTTGGCAAAACTAAAATATCACGAACGAGAAAAAAGAAAAAGACGCAGTAACATGAAATTGAACGAGAACCCATTTTAATGGACACCAGATCTCACCAGAAAACACCTTGTTCAGTTAGAAATCCACTTTTTTTCATATATATATATATATAGAAACACTAGCAGTTAAACATTGATTTTGAAAATAAAATTGATCAGATAAATTATAATTATATTTACCAGCCTTGAAAATCAGCCGATAATTCACTGAGCTATGTGGGGTTTCTACGTGGAGAGAGAGAGTCGCCGTAGATCCCTGGGACGGTGAAAAGATCCGGTGAGAGTAAATGGGGAGATCATTGTTCGTGTTGTTTGTTGACAAAAGTTATTATTTGACCATGGGCCGGAGTGGGCGGATTGCAATGTGGTCCATTTGCTGTTTTTTATTTTTGCTTTTAATAATGACGTCGATAAAATATTATTATCGCAAGTATTTTCTTTTTTGGGATGCCTATTGTCAGCATATTTAAGAAACTGCGCCCCCTAGTACGCAAATCGAGCTGGTTTATCTAGGCCATATTAAAAAGATTGTTTTTGAGAATATTTACAGTAGTTGTCTTTATAGTTTTTTATTTAAAAATATATTAAAATAATATTTTTTTATTTTTTAAAATTTATCTTTAATATCAGTACTTTAAAATAATTTATAATTATAAAAAAAATTTAAAAATCTTTAAAAATACCTTTTAAATGCAAAAATAAACACACCATAAGACTATCCATTATACCTTGGTTTTCCAAAATGCTATTTTCTTAGATAAGAATGGGAAGTCCTTTTTATTTTAAAAAAAATACTTTTAAAAAATAATTTTTTTTTATTTTTCAATGTTTGATAACTTTAAAAAAAGTTGATCAAGAAAAAAAAATTTTCTAATAAAAAAACATTGGTCTTAAAGAAAAATAATTGTTTTCCTTTCAATTTTTTCTGAGAAATATTTTTCATAACTTTTTTAAAAACATTGAAATGTGTTGCGAACCCACACAAACATGAAACACAAACAAGATAGAATACACCCAAGGAATTCAAAATCAGGTTTAATGATAATGATAGAAAATCTAACCCAGTAGTTATCTTGAACAAAAAAACCAAAGCTATTGAAATGAAACTCATACCCAACGATTATAATGAATCACGAAGGAGAAGTATAAGGAAAAACATCATAAAAATTATTGATTTTTGATAAGTTCAAATCAATTTGATGAATAATCAAAGTATGAGCAAAACCTCTCATACACACAATTCTAAATAATCAAGTTTGAATTTATTCTTCCTTTTAGAAGGGTATTTATACCATATAAAACAACCATATCCTAATGAATTAATGGTCTAAACATAATACCTAAATAAAATACATAAAGCTTGAATATAATAAAATAAAAACTTTAATTCTAACTTGGTTGCCATAAACTCCACAAGAATAATTGGAAAAATCCATCTTTGTATAGGAAGTTGTGTAGCTGAACTTGACTAAGGCTGCCAAGTTTGAGTCCTTGCAAAAGTATGTTGAATTATTGATATTGTTTCTTGGAATTCAAAGGATGTTGCCACCAAACTTTGAATATTTGCAAACTATGTCAAATGGATGATTATGATTCCTTCAGGTCAAAATTGCTGCCAAACTTTGATTCTCCTATTTTTTTACAATAATCATCATCTTTCATGCCTAAAACCCATTTCCCTCTTCTTCTTTTTTATGGATCAAATTAATTATAGTTTGATTGTCACTTGTCGGAGAATTGAAGCTTATCTTGGTTCAAATATGCTGAACAAACCGGTTAAATGCCTCTTTTAGTTTCTTGGCCCTTGACCTTGTGATTGGCTCAGTTGACATCTCTAATGGATCATTTGCAGTGGGTTGGTCTGCTTGAATCATCACCTTCATCAAACAAAAAGATATCAAAAAAATTAAAAGTAGTACAAACATCATACTCACTTGATAAATCTATTTTGTAGGCATTGTTATTCATCTAGTCAAGGATTTGGAAAGGCCCATTTCTCAACGGCTGCAATTTTGATTTCGATGGGCTAAAAACCTCTCATTGCGTATATACACTCAAACTCAATCACCTGGTTGGAAAACAACTCATTTACAGGGATTTGCCATGGATAAATATTGATCATTTTTCTTTTTGATATGCTACCTTACACTCTCATAGAGTGCCTTCATTATTTGTGTATTTCTATTACCATCAAGACAAATCTTTTCATCAACAAGTAAATGAATCAATTATAATTGAGTTAATGAGTTAAAGCCATAAATAATCTCAAATTGTGAGAAATTAGCAGTAGAATGCACAATACAATTATAAGTAAATTCAATGAATAGAGAGCAACCTTCCTAACTCATAAGATTCCTTTTGAATGACAATACGTAAAAATGTAGTTAAAGTCATGTTGACTACTTTTATTTGACCATCAGTTTGTGGATGACAAGTTATCGAAAACAAAAACTTAGTTCTCATCTTCCCCATAAAACCTTCCAAAAGTAGTTAAGAAACTTAATATCACAATTAGAAACTATGCTTTTAGGAACCCCATGAAGTTGTACTATCTCTCTAAAAAATAAATTAACAATATTAGTTGTATCATCAGTTCTATGATATTCTATTAAATGCATTATCTTAGAAAATCTATCAACAACTACA
Source organism: Populus deltoides (assembly GCA_015852605.2). Lineage (NCBI taxonomy): Eukaryota > Viridiplantae > Streptophyta > Magnoliopsida > Malpighiales > Salicaceae > Populus > Populus deltoides. Next base: position 18,437,353 of record CM027583.2, on the reverse strand, counting down.
AATATAAAGTCCTTACCCCTTTTCGACCTAGATAAACCTAAAACAATGTGACATCCCCATATTCAGGATAAAGGAACGATCTCATGTTAACTGATAAACAAAGTGATTAAATTTTTTTTTCTATATCTATTCATGGTGTTTGTATTAAAGTCTACTGAAATTTCGACAGAGTCTCTCATATATCGAGAGGTCCCAAGTTATCGACATACAACATGTTTACACTTCTAATATACCGCATCTCCTAACTCAATTCAACCCCAATCATCTTGGGTCTCAATCCCACAAACATCATCATTCATATCAACCACAATGTTTATGATATACATTGTACAACAATTATTATTATGGATGGATAAAGATATAAACATGCATACATGGAGCATGGTTATACAAAGTACATAATTAAATTCATCTATTCCAGTTTAAACATCAATTATACAAATTGAGTTATAAAAAAGTTGTAATATTACCAAAATACAAGGGTATACTCCCTAGGACCTAAATTACAAAAAGTGAAACTAAGCTAGAATCTACTCCTATCGTGCATGCAATGGTCCTGAAAATAAAATACATATTATTAAAATATGAATATCACAATAATAAAGCAATACAAATATCCAGCAATTTTAAAAAAGGCAAACATGCATTCATATTTTATTCACTTCTCCATTTTGATTGTCATTGGAAATTCTTTCTCCTTCAACTACTAAAAACCAATTCCTCTTCCATCATCAACCTCTATTCAAGATCTCATAAGACCATCCGTGATTATTTTTGCTTAACACATTACCGATACTAATTTCACTGTTGTCATCACTACCCCATAGGAGTCGATGCAAGGTGATCCCCTTACTTGGGATCCTAACATATACTACATGTATGCTAGTTAATACATGGTGATCCCCTTACCCGGGATCCTAACATACACTAAATGTATGCTAGTTCATGCCCCAAATCACACTTCTCATATTTTCTTTGTCAACGATAATTTCATCACTTGGCAAATCACACAACAACCATTCACCTTGAATACACATACATTCAGAATACTATCCAAAATATTTACATCATTACGCAAACTTTCCTCCTTTCTCCTAATATCCAATGTTTGGTAATTCACATCTCACATCAATAACATATTAAATCATAGAATTTAACTAGAAAGTATAGGTGCGGATCACCTACCTGCAATAGAAGCTCAACTCGTGCTCCACTGTTGTTGCTATTGCACCACGCCGGTGGTCTTGAATAGTACTTAAAAGTGCATTTTTATCAAGGTTTTATATCATCATTTTGCACTTGAAGTATCAATAACTCCTTAACTAAAGCATGTTTTATAATAACAAGTCCGATACCATAAGATACCTTTAATTTATGGTAAATGTTCATCTTAAATGCAGGCCTATCACATAAATGAAAGGATTGATTGATGAGTTTAAGTACGGAAATTGAAAGGACAAAGAGAGGGCCAAACTTAGAAAAAAGATGCTGGTTCAATCCAAATTGGAACACTGTTCGGTCATTGGGTCATATCAGGAGTTGTAGATCTTGGATTTAGGTATGCCTTATATGTATGGAAAGCTAAGACATAAGCCTAAAACTTTCATGGGGAGTCTAAGATTTAAAAAGTTCATTTTCAAGTCCAAATTGTAGTAACAACAGAGAAGTCCAAATCTGTCCTGCAGCCCAGACACTATTCAGTGTTCAGCCCATATCTCAAGTTTTAGAAGTCCAAATGACCTCAATTTTTTTTTTTTGCTGGAAAGCTGAGACAATTTCCTAGAACTTTCATGATTTAAGTCTGTTCAAATTATGACGTTATTAATAATGTTTTTGGAAGACAATAAGATAAGGATTGTCACCAAGTTAAGATGTGGCCACCCACTCAATAATTAGTCAACAAATCAATAGTTCCGAATTTTGGCCTATAAAAGAAGGCATTTGCCATGTATTTAGGCATCTTGGTTTGTAGATCAAGGTCATGCTCTTGCTCTCTCTTTATATTTTGTAATGCTTAAGTTTGCTTATATTAATCTCTTTCTTATGCTTTTCATTTCCTTTCCTTGTTTATTTATGTTTCTCTCTTTCATTATGTTTAGCTAAGTTAATTATGTCAAGGTGAAAAGGTTACACTAATGGTGTAAGAATAAGTATAATATAAACTTAACATGGACCTTAATGTTTGATGCTAACATGTTTTATATTTGTTATCTTGTTCACTTTTAATACTTTGTTTGTTAAATGGTTAATCTAGATTTATGTTGTATAATCCTTGGTACAACAAATACTTGACACTTTTATAGCCTATTCGTATGGTATAACCGACACCTATGCTATGAAAGAAACTTGATTTGTTGTTAACATAAGTTATAATCATGAATGCCTGACAACATTTACAAGTATTAGCATTATTCGAATAAGATAACTAATGTAATCATGTTAACAATTTATAATCCGATTGGAACCTTCTTTGTGTGTGGTTTCTAGTTGAGTAATAAAAAGAATTTATACTATACTTGTTTGAAATACCATTAGTGGATCCTCTAACCTTGACAATTATTTTATCCTTACATCAATATCACATCTCAAAGCTCTCTTTAACTTCTTGTTGTTGTTGTTGTTGTTGTTGTTATAATTTATAATTTATATATTTAACCTCCTTGTAGTTCGACTCCGGTCTTGCCGGGTTATTTATTACTTCGACACTCCTGCACTTGGGAGAAGACATCAATCTTTTGGTCATGTCAAGTCTCTCCTGCAAATCACAAGTTTATCTCATAAATTTTCCTCACTCAATGATATGTTTTATAATACCCATATCAACAACCAATAAGTCTTTCTTTCAGTCATTTCTTAATATTTTATGTTTTTCTCATTTCACCCATTAATATTGTCATTTCTTTGTCCAACCACAGTTATCATTCCTTTTTTTATATTTGGACTGTTACTGTCTTGTTTTTTTTAATTGTTACTGTTTGACCTCTTCTCAGATTTTTAACTATATCTGGAGTTATAGAACTTCGATTCAAGTGAGATTAGTCTTGTTGAAAAGCTAAGACATGAGGCTACAAGTACTTTGAAAAAAGAAGAACCCAATTCTGCCTCTAAGATAGTCAAAATTGTTCATCAACAAACATTTGGACTGTTACTGTCTCGTTTTTGAACTGTTACTGTCTGACCTCTCCTCAGATTTTTAACTATATCTAAAGTTATAGAACTCCGATTCAAGCGAGATTAGTTTCGTTGGAAAGCTAAGACATGAGGCTACAAGTTCTCTGAAGAAAGAAGATCCCAGTTATGCCTCTAAGATAGTCAAAATTTCTCATCAACAAACATTTGGATTGTTATTGTCCAACTGTTACTGTCTCGTTTTTGAACTATTACTATCTGACCTCTCCTTAGATTTTAACTATATCTGGAGTTATAGAACTCTGATTCAAGCGAGATTAGTCTTGTTGGAAAGCTAATACATGAGGCTACAAGTTCACTGAAGAAAAAAAGAACCCAGTTCTGCCTCTAAAATAGTCAAAATTGCTCATCAACAAACATTTAGACTGTTACTATCCAACTGTTTCTGTCTTGTTTTTGAACTATTACTGTCTGACCTCTCCTCAGATTTTTAACTATATCTGAAGTTATAGAACTCTAATTGAAGCGAGATTAGTTTCATTGGAAAGCTAAGACATGAGGCTACAAGTTCTATGGGAAAGAAGAATCCAATTCTGCCTTTAAGACAGTCAAAATTGCTTATCAACAAATCAGACTTACTGCCCTATATGGTCTATCATGACCCAGTCTCGGTTGATGACCCATAACTAGAGTTTTACAGCTCCAAATTGAGCAAGACCAATTTCTTTAGTTAGCTAACATCCAAAACTACAATTTCTATGAAGGAATCTAGTTCTAATTTCCTCATCCTCCTATCCAAAATCTTATCAAAAGTCAGGAGGCGTGTCTGTCCAGATTCGTCACCCCCCTTCCCTTCACACATAACTTTCACAAACTATATTTTCTGGGTAAATTATCATGGCTTCACGTCCCCAATCACATACCACACATGAATTAATTTACTTTTAACAACGAATACTTTTTCCCCAATTCAAGTCTAAGAACCTTAATCTATAACTCACATCAAGACATCAATTCATTATCGAATTTGAAATGATTTATAAGATCATGTTTAGAACACCTTACCCGATACGAATTAAGGTTTTGATCTCCAACCAATTGAAGATTTTCAACTCCCTCCTTTCTTATCTAATGACAGCTGGCCCTCGATCTCTTCTTATTTAATTTTCTTGTTAATCCCTTGCCCACAACTGTTTATTCCATCTATAAACCCTTAAGCTTCGATGGGTTTTTGAAATTTTTGTGTTTCTCTCTTGATTTTGCAAGAATGGATACAAAAACTCCATATTTTCTTTCCTTACGATTGCTGCATATTTTTGGTTAGAAAATGAGTATTTATGCTCTATAATTTTTCTTATTTGCATTTAGGCCCCTACATCTTCTTCTTCTTCTTTTTCTTCTTCTTATAATTAAGTTATACCTCTTTTTATTTCTTATAATTTCACCCCATAACTTTTTGTTTAGTTTATTTTCTTTAATTTAATCCAACCCTCAACATTTTTGGGTTGATTTATAATGTCTCGAAATTTTTCGTCCAGAAACTTTTATCCAAAAATTTATGAATTCCTGTTTTTATTTAACCATATGCATGAATTTCTTCACTTTTATTTCTCATTTAGTTAGTTTGCAATCTAAGCAACCTGTATTTTTCCCCGGGGTTTACAAACAAAGTCCATGAAAATATATACCCAAGGTTTATTAGGTATAAGCAAAGGGGTATACAAACCATGCGGTAAGACCTTGGACTTAGCTTTTCCATACATAATGCATCTATCACACACTTTTTGCACATCACATTTTATTTTAGGATAGTAAAAGTGTTCATGCTTCCAAAGTTTTGGTGACACAAAAATGCCCCATTATCCTGCCCCTATAAGCTTCATGAATAAGCAATTCATGCATGAAGTTATTAGGTACACAAAGTTTATTCTCTTTGAACAAGTATACATCAAGGTTATAGAACTTTCCAAAACCTAAATTTTCACATGCATGAAATACATTACCAAAATCGCCATCATTCACATACAATTATTTCACATAGTCAAATCCTAACAACTTAGCATTCAAAGTAGATAAAAAAAATACCTTCGTGATAGTTCATCAGCCACTATATTTTCCTTACCTTGTTTGTATTGAATCATATATGAGAATATTTCAATGAATTCCACCCATTTGGCATGTCGTCGATTCAGCTTACATTGTCCGTCAAATGCTTTAATGATTCATGATCTAAATAAATCACGAATTCTTTTAGCCATAAGTATTGCTGCCATATCTCTAGAGTTCTCACCAAAACATAAAGCTCCTTATCATAAGTAGAGTAGTTCAACGCGACACCATTGAGCTTTCCGTTGAAATAAGCAATGGGTTGTTTATCCTATATTAAAACAAATCCAATACATATTCTCGAGGCATCAAATTCAATCTCAAAAGATTTTATAAAGTCAGGTAAAGCCAATAAAGGTGTTGAGCAAAGTTTTTCTTCAACAAGTTAAATGCATTATTTTGTTCAATACTGATTAGTACTTAAAACTGTATTTTTATAAAGGTTTTATATCATCATTTTGCAGTTGAAGTATCAATAACTCCTTAACTAGAGTATGTTTTATAATAACATGTCTAATAATACAAGATACCTTTAATTTATGGTAAATGTTCATCTTAAATGCAGGCCTATCACATAAATCAAAAGATTGATTGATGAGTTTAACTACTAAAATTGAGAAGACAAAGAGAGGGCTAAGCTTAGAAAAGAGATGCTGGTTTAATCCAAACTGGAACACTATTCGGTTATTGGATCATAACTGGAGCTATAGAACTTGGATTTAGGTTTGGTTTATATGTATGGAAAGCTAAGACATAGGCCTAAAACATTCATGAAGAGTCCAAAATTTAAAAGTGTCATTTTTGGGTTCAAATGGTAACAACAACGGAGAAGTCAGAATCTGTCCTGCAGCCCAAACACTATTCAGTGTTCAGCCCATATCTCGAGTTCTGGAAGTCCAAATGAGCCGATTCTTGTTTTGTTGGAAAGCTGAGATAATTTTCTAGAACTTTCATGACTATTCAAATTCTGATGTTAGAAATGACGTGTTGTTCAGACAAAAAGATAAGGATTGTCACCAAGTCAAGATGTGGCCACCCATTCAACAATTAGTCATCAAATCAATAGTTCTAAATTTTGGCCTATAAAAGGAGGCATTTTCCATGCATTTAGGCATGTTGGTTTTCAGATCAAGATCATTTCCTTACTTTCTTTCTTTGTAGTTTTAATGTTCTCATTTTATTTCATGTTATAGTTTCATTAATATCTTGTTTATACCTTTCATTTCCTTTAATATACTTATATAATTATGTTCTCATCTTGTTTATTTATGTTTCTCTTCTTCATAATGTTTAACTAAGTTTAATATATCAAGGTGAAAAGGTTTCACTAATGGTGTTAGGATATGTATAATATAAACTCAATATGGACTTCAATGCTTACATCCAAGAAAGTTTGCTATTGCATTTCTTATCATTTTTATCTTATTAATTCTTAATACCTTGTTAAATGGTTAATCTAAATTTGTGTTGTATAACACTTAGTACAATAAATGTTTGATCATTCATAACCAACTGTATGGTATAACCGACACCTGTGCTATGAAAAGAACTTGATTTGTTGTTAACATAAGTTAGCATCATGAATTCCTTACAATATTTAAAAGTATTGGTGTTACTTAAATAAGATAACTAATATGATCATGTTAATAATTTATAATGAGCTATTAACGACAAATCATCCGATCGGAACCTCCTTTGTGTGTGGTTTCTAGTTGAGTTTATATTATACTTATTTAAAATACCCTTAGTGGATCCTCTAATCTTGAGATTTGTTTTTATCATTGTTTAATCCTCACTTTAATCTCACATCTCAAAATTCTCTTTAACTCATTATTATTATTATTATTATTATTATTATTTATAATTTATATAGTTAACCTCCATGTGGTTCGACCCTGGTCTTACTGGGTTATTTATTACTTCGACACTCCTGTACTTGGGAGAAGACATCAATCTTTTGATCATGTCAAATACCCCATTTAAAACCAACTGACTTTTTAACGATTTCAGTGAGTAGTGTAGCTAGTGTGATGAAATCCTTAACAACCCTCCTATAGGAACTAGCCAGACCATGGAAACTTCTTACCTCAATGATCAATTTAGATGTAGTCAATTCTTGGATAGCTTTAACATTTTCCTTATCCATTTTGATACGTTTTGCATTAACAACAAAACCAAGAAACACAACTCTTTCTATGTAAAATGTATACTTTTCATATTAGCATACAATGACTCTTTACGTAAAACATCAAGCACATTGTGTAAATATTCAACATAGTCATCCAAACTCTTACTATAGATAAGAATATTATCAAAATAGACAACTACAAATCTGCCTATGAATGCACGTAACACATGATTCATTAATCTCATAAAAGTACTTGGTGCATTAGTAAGACTAAACGACATTACTAACCATATTTAGTCTTAAAAACAATTTTCCATTAGTCACCTTCTTTCATTCTAATATGATGATATCCACTTTTCAAATCAATTTTTGTAAACACACAAGAACCGTGTAATTCATCTAACATATCACCAAGTCTAAGGATGAGATGCTTATACTTTACCATACTATTGTTGATAACTCGACAATCAACACACATTCTCCAAGTCCCATCCGTTTTAGGCACAAGTAGTACTAGAACAACACATGGACTCATACTTTATCCTTTGTACCTCGTTGACATTAGTTCCTCTACTTTCCTTTGAAGTTTCTTTGTCTCCTTAGGATTACTTCGATAAGCTAGTTAGTTAGGAATTGTTGTGTTGGAATTATTATGTTGGGTACAAGATCAATATGATGTTCGATTCCTCTTATCGGTGGTAAGCCATTAAGAACCTCATTAGGGAATACATATTCAAAGTCTTGCAATAAAGAAACAGTCATACTAGAAAGACAAGGATTAAGTTTGTTAGTGTTTAAATGTAACGACCAAGCTTTTTCAAGCGAAAAACAATGGAATTTAAAAAAAAAACGATACTCTCACAATGACATTCTGTGAATTAGTAATTAGGTTCCCTTCCTTATCATGGCTTCATAAGGATATAGTTTTCGTAAATCGACATTCCCATAAGATGGATACTCAATACACATGCTTATAATATTATATTTTCGTTTCATACATTTACATTACATCGTATTGACATACTTATGAATTTACATTCATGTTCTAGTCTCATTTTCAACACGAGTGTCGACCAACAATCTTACACAATTAATACCTCCTTTCATACGATCCTCATGTGGTTTTTCAATACAACATCCTCATAAACGAGAATATCACATAAATATATTCATAACACCGTATCTACATGTTTGAACATCCACATCCATGTTCCATTACAATTTTAATTACAAGTCTTTATAAAATTGCCGAACGACAAATATTCAACATAACGCTTAAGATATACTATTACATAGCACCTTTTAAAATATGAGAACACGTGGAACGATTTTTCTACACACCTTGATTGTGTAATGTCTGTTGCTACCCAATTTTTGACCCATCTTTTTGATAAAATTTTCAAAAAATCTAAAAATAGCGAAAAACAACGAAAATTCAAAAAATATGTTTTGTTAATATATTTGCATTGTTTTTAGCATTTTCAATGTCATCTCAAAAGAATTAAAATCTCAAAGGTTTTTTGAACGCGTTCAACTTTTAACGCGTTATTTTCAAAATTATTGAGGGAACGTTGATATTGCTCATTTTTGGAAAAAAAATCAAATACATATATTTTACTAAACATTTGAAAAAAAAATGAGAAGAAAAAAAATGATTTTTTTCTCTATAAATAAAGAAGAAAAAACCTGGAACGAAAAGGGGGAGAAAAATTCACAAAGAGAGTGGGGGGCAATTTTAAAAATTAAAGGAGAGGAACCCTAAACCACACAAAAAGACCCTAAAAAACCTTAACCCTTTCCTTTTTCTCTCAGGAGTCGCCGCTCCCCTCCAACCTTAGCTCCCTTTTCCTTCTCCCTTCAGCCACGACCTCACCCTCATAGGACACAGACAAGCCTCCTCTTCTCAGCACCAGCCTCTCCTCTCTCATCCGGCCAAACCTGATCTTCCCCCTCACTCTATTCAACCACAGTGTCCTCTACCTTAACCACACAGAGCCTTCTTCTTAACAGAACCTATCGACCACAACCGCCTCTCCATCTTTCTCAAACTCTTCATCTCCATCAACACCGAAACTTCCTCTCAGCAGCGTCTTCTTCTCTTTCGGTTCCTTTCAGCTCTAGCCCCACAGACCGGCCTTGAGTAGCAGCCCATACTCGGCGGCGCCCCCAGATCCAGCTCCATTTCCTCTGAAACCGATGATTAGACCACTTCATTCTCCTCTATCTCCGCCGGCCAAACCCGACAGAAGCCGAGTCGCTGGCAGCCTTTTGGCCTTCCGACCAGCTACATAAAACAAAGAAGAAAGGGGAAACAAACAGAAAGAAAATAGATTTGAAGAGAGAGAAGCAGATCTAAGAAAGGAGAAGGGAGAGATGCAGATCTGAAAACAAAAAACACTAAAATCAACTGCTTGTGTTTTTTTTGTTGCTTTACAAGTGACTGTGAGATTCACCGCCGGTGCAGAAGGGAAGAGGAGAAGAACCCACGCACCTCCAGCGGTGGTGGTGCGTGGAGCAACGCGCCGCCACTATTCCTAAAGTGCCAGAGGGCTGCCCAACACTGTTCTGAATTTTGTGGGGTTTTATTTTGTAAATTTCAAATTTTTTAATGTACTATTTGTTTAGTTTTGAATTTTTATAATTTGTAGCTTGCAAATGTGGATGTAAAAAAAAAGGAAAAAAATATAGTAAAAGTGAATGTGTGTGTTTGTATTTTTTTATGGATGTTTTTTTGATAAAACCGCAAAGATAAAAGAAGAATTTAATATTTTGATTTGCTCACGGTAAAGGATTATGAACTTACATGTAAGTCGTATTTCTAATATCCGATGAAAAGATAAAAATTTTAAAACTTCTTTATCACATCAAACCACGAAGCAGCTTACCTCAGGTGGGGTGCGCTAGGGGTGCTAATACCTTCCCTAGCCACAATTAGTCCCTTACTTGTGAATCTTTGACAAGACTAGTACATCCGGGTTTCCTAGTGACCCTAAAACAAATACTAAGTGGTGACTCCTATCAATCAAGCAAACGAACAAAAATCGCCAACAACGTCGCATGGGCACGTGCGACAGAATGACAACTCCACTAGGGAAGGTACTGTTTCTGACAATATTAGACTAAGCTTTATGTATTTGATGTGTTTAAGTTTTTGCATTTTTGTCTTTTTTTGTTAATGTTTCTCCATGTATTTTGTAGAACTGTCTCATGCATCACATGTTTTTATTTTTTTTAAAGCACACACAAGCTTTTAAGTTAGATGGGGAACTATTGATTTGCCCTATGACTATTGGTCAGGGTTTAGATGCATGAAACACCCAACTCATATCTGAGTGCCTGCTTGGTAATGGTGTGTATACATATCTTAACCATTTCTCGCAACGCCCCTATACTATCTTTACGAAGATTGTCATTGGGCAGATATGAGACCCTTTTGAGACCAGGTAGAAAACCTACCCATGTTCACATAATGAATAAAACTTGTTCTTAGGTTGTTTGTTCTATCTTTATTTACATCAGGGTAACCCTTCTTGAAGCATCTTGAACTCAAGACTTGTGGGTGACACAATGACCGTCACTCTGAAAATTTTGATTGTAGAGTTTGGGCAAGAATCAAGATTCTTGTTTCATCATGCAAGAGTTGTGATCATATGTCACCCCTTGAAGGGCGAGTCCATCATATAGATTACATGTTCATACATTTATCATACACGCACTGTGATGAAAAGTAGGTCCCCTACGAGTCTACAACACCAGGCTTTGAGCGAAAAACACGAAAGATGAAGAGTGTGCTCGTCGTAATGTCCATTTTCAAGAAGAGTTGGAGTCTATAAAGACAAACGTGACTCGCCTCTAACTTACTCGAGCAAATATTGAGAAGTAACTCTAGTGAAGTTCCTTCCAACTGGCCTATCATCTTTGTTCAAACCCCAACAATGACTCAGTTCGTAGAAATAAGGGGCCAACATGGTCAAGAGCCTCAACACAATCCAGCATTTCTGCAAAAGCTTTTGTGGAAAGGCTGAACGAAGGGGAATTGCACCACAGTTGCAGAATGGAGCCTGTTCTTATTCTGTCTAAAAATAACTAGCTCTATTTGATCATGCCTGCAAAGCTTCTTGATTTTTGTTTCAACCTGTTTCAGTCTTGTTGGTAAGCTCATAATGCCAAAAGACTTTCTCTATCAAATTAGTCTTTCTTGTTAATAAGATCATGTGTTTTCTGGTGTTTATGACATGTCTTTCTTTTTTGTTGTTTCATGTAAATAACACTTCAAGCACACTCTTCACTCATAAAACCACTACACCCAGAATCCTTTGGTATGTTTTCCTTTTTTTTTTTCCAAAACTATACATGATCTCACATGTTCACAAGAATTTTTGAGAATTCAAAGTTTAGTACAAAAAACAGAAATCATATTGATGTTTGACCAAAACAAATGAATTTTGGAAATTTAATTGATTCCTTAGAAAGGTAACTATACATCTAGAAAACTTGAAGGAAAAAAAAACACCATAAGGTGACTCCAAAATTGAGTTTTATTTGAATGAATAATGAGAAATCACTTTGCATACTCGCATAAAAGCAAGGCTTACTGATCTTAAGTGCATGTGTTTGAGATGAGGAAAGGCCTTATTTGATAATCCCTTTACGAGGCTAAAATATATTCTTTGCAGTCCCCTTTTGAGCCTAGTAACATATTTTGGAAATAACCTTGGCTAAGATCACACCCTAAACTGGGGGCAAATGCGAGAGACATTGAAAAAACCTCGATGATTGAAAGTGCCCAAGCAACACTAGGGGGCATAAAAGAAAATTCTCAATCATCAAAGGTGCCCAAACAAAACTGGGGGCATGAAGAGAAATCCAAAGGATCCAAAAAAATTTGAGCATAAAAAAAAACCAATACAATGATGCTCAAAACCAAATGGAAAAAACAAAAATAAAGAGAAAGAGCCCAAGCCCAACACTAGGGGGCACGATAGACCATTTTGGAAAGAAATTCCAAAAACAAAAGGTCAGGAAACAAGCATTAATGATCCTTAATCTTGAAATCTTTAAACACCTTTTTAAGCTTGCAAATATCATATTCTTCATAACCAAGAGCTCGAGCCTACATTATGTGCCTAATCAAGCCCTTTCTGATCAAAGGCAAGGATTTTGGATTGTTTGGCAATGCTTTCTCATGTGAACCAAATAATTATTCATGCAAATAAAATGAATGCTTTGAAGACCGGTTCTTTGTAACCCTCAAATTAAATCTTAAACCTTTTTGACCAACCAAATGTCACTTCATATTTTTCACCAAAAGCAAAACAAAAAGTTTTCATCACTTCTGAAAACCTCTCAATAGAAATCACTTGAATTTCTTTAGAATGAGTTTGCTTTGAATCGATGTCAAAAGGATTTCTGTGTTTAGAATAACTTTGAAATTCCTAAATTTCTGTATGAAAACAATTCCTTGTCAAACCTTCCTTCACATAGCCTCATCCCTAAACCTGAATTGAATACTTGGTGTTATGATCAGGTTGGGGGGGCAATAAAAAATGCATGGTAAAGCTGGCTCCATGATTCCCTTCCTAAGAAAAATGTCGGGCAAAATTGGCAACCCTTGAGATAAAGGGTGGAGGACAAAGAATTAAGATGATATCAAACCTTTCCAAGAGGTTAAGATCACAAGATATGTCTCGAGTAAGCAAGAGCATACCAACACTCCAACTTTTAAGAAAAGAAAGACACCATGAAGAAATGGGGACCTATATTTCTCATGTAAGTATACATGCATATCAATCATAATGCAATGCTTTCATTATTGACAAATTGGTGTTACAGCATCACCTTTTGGGTAGTTCAATTTCTAACCCTACCTCTTTTCGAATGTGCCTTTGAGCCCTCACGTCCTTTCCAGTGTGCCTTTGAGCCCTCACCTTTCAGGTAGTGTGTTTCCTAACCCTACCTCCTTTCAAGTGTGCCTTTGAGCCACCATCTCTTAGGTAGTGCGTTTTCTAACCCTACCTCCTTTTGAGTGCACCTTAGAGCCATCATCTTTCAAGTAGTGCGTTTCCTAACCCTACCTCCTTTCGAGTGCACCTTTGAGCCCTCACCTCCTTTCAAGTGCACCTTTGAGACACCATATTTTAGGTAGTGCGTTTTCTAACCCTACCTCCTTTCGAGTGCGCCTGTGTGCTCTCACTTTCTTTCGAGTGCGCCTTTGAGCCCTTACTTATCAGGTAATGCGTTTTCTAACCCTACCTCCTTTCGAGTACGCCTTTGAGCCACCACCTCTCAGGTAGTGTGTTTTCTAACCCTACCTCTTTTTGAGTACCTCTTTGAGCCACCATCTCTTGGGTAGTGGGTTTTCTAACCCCACCTCCTTTTAAGTGCGCCTAGGAGCCCTCACTTCCTTTCAGGTAGCGCGTTTTCTAATCTTACCTCCTTTTGAGCGCGCCTTTGAGCCCTCGCCATCATTTTTTCTGAGTAGGTCACCCATTATAACGAGACCAATTCTCCATGTTTTTTTTTTATCTAGGTAGGTCACCCATTACAACGAGACCATTCTTTCATCTAAGTAGGTCACCCATTACATGAGACCACTATTCTCTTTTTCCATTTTGGGCAGGTCACCCATTACAATGAGATCATCATTTTTTCTGGGTAGGTCACCTATTACAATGAGACCATTCTCCATGTTTTTTTTTGCCTGGGTAGGTCACCCATTACAATGAGACCACTCTTTCTTCTTTCCCCTTGGGACCCATTACAATGAGACCACTCTTTTTTCTTTCCCCTTGGGTAGGTCACCCATTACAATGAGACCATTATTTTTCTGGGTAAGTCACTCATTACAATGAGACCATTCTTCATGTTTTTTATCTAGGCAGGTTGCCCATTACAATGAGACCATTCTTTCACCTGGGTAGGTCATCCATTACAATGAGACCACTCTTTCTTTTTCCCTTTGGGTAGGTCACCCATTACAATAAGACCATCCATTTTCTGGGCAGGTCACTCATTACAATGAGACCATTCTCAATGTTTTTTATCTGGGTAGGTCACCCATTACAATGAGACCATTCTTCCACCTGGGTAGGTCACCCATTACAATGAGACCACTCTTTCTTTTTTCCATTTAGGCAGGTCGCCCGTGAAAATAGACCAGGGTAAATGTGAGTGTATGGGCTGGTCGCCCCTGAAAATAAACCACTGTGAGCATATGTGGGCAGGTCGCCCGTGAAAATAGACCAGTATGAGTATGTGGGCAGGTTGCCCCTGAAAATAGACCACTTCGAGTATGTGTGGGCGTGTCACCCCTGAAAATAGATTAGTATGAGTGTGTGGGCAGGTGATTAGTACTTAAAAGTGCATTTTTATCAAGGTTTTATATCATCATTTTGCACTTGAAGTATCAATAACTTCTTAACTAGAGCATGTTTTATAATAACAAGTCTGATAATATAAGATACCTTTAATTTATCATAAATGTTCATTTTAAATGCAGGCCTATCATATAAATCAAATGATTGATTGATAAGTTTAACTACTGAAATTGAGAAGACAAAGAGAGGGCTAAGCTTAGAAAAGAGATGCTGGTTGAATTCAAATTGGAACACCATTCGGTTATTGGATCATAACTGGAGCTGTAGAACTTGGATTTAGGTCTGGTTTATATGGATAGAAAGCTAAGACATATGCTTAAAATGTTCATGAAGAGTTCAAGATTTAAAAGGACCGTTTTCAAGTTCAAATTGTAGCAACAATAGAGAAGTCAGAATCTGTCCTGCAGCCCAGACACTGTTCAGTACTCAACCCATATCTCAAGTTCTAAAAGTCCAAATGACCTCATTCTTATTTTGTTGGAAAGCTAAGACAATTTCCAAGAACTTTCATAAAGATTATCTGTTCAAATTCTAATGTTAGAAATGACGTTTTCTACAGACAAGAAGATAAGGATTGTTACCAAGTCAAGAGGTGGCTACCCACTCAACAATTAGTCATCAAATCAATAGTTCTGAATTTTGGCCTATAAAAGGAGGCATCTTGGTGTTCAGATCAAGATCTCTCTTTCTTTGTATTTTGTAATCTTTATTTTTATTTTATGTTTATGCTTTTCATTTCCTTTACTATACTTATATAATTATGTTCTTATCTTGTTTATCTATGTTTGTCTTCTTCATTATGTTTAGCTAAGTTTATTATGTCAAGGTGAAAAGGTTTCACTAATAGTGTTAGGATAAGTATAATATAAATTCAATATGGACTTCAATGGTTGTATCCTAAACAACTTGCTATTAACATGTCTTATCATTTTTATCTTATTAATTCTTAATACATTGCTTGTTAAATGGTTAATCTAGATTTGTGTTGTATAACACTTTGTACAACAAATGCTTGGCACTTTCATAGCCAACTGTATGGTATAACCTCCACCTGTGCTATGAAAGGAACTTGATTTGTTGTTAACATAAGTTAACATCATGCATTCCTGATAATATTTAAAAGTTTGATGTTACTTAAATAAGATAATTAATATGATCATGTTAACAAGTTATAATGAGCTATTAATGACAAATCATCCGATTGGAACCTCCTTTATGTGTGGTTTCCAGTTAAGTAATAAAAAGAGTTTATATTACATTTATTTTTAATACTATTAATGGATCCTCTAACCTTGACATTTGTTTTTATCATTGTTTAATCCTCACATTAATCTTACATCTCAAAGTTCTCTTTAACTTATTATTATTATTATTATTATTATTATTATTATTATTATTATTATTTGTAATTTATATAGTGAACCTCCCTGTGGTTCGACCCCGATCTTGCCGGGTTATTTATTACTTCGACACTCCTATACTTGGGAGAAGACATCAACTCTTTGATCATGTCAGCAGGTCGCCTTTGAAAATAGACCAATTTTTTTCAAAAAGGGCAGGTCGCTTAAGAGAATGAGATCATTTTCTTTTTCCTTTCTTTACAAAGCTTACTATGCAAAATATTAAGGAGTTTTGCTTCGTAAGCATTGTAAAGAGGGGGCATCTGTTGCTACCCAATTTTTGACCCATCTTTTTGATAACATTTTCTGAAAATCCAAAAATAGCAAAAAATAACGAAAATCCAAAAAATATATATTTTAATATATATGCATCGTTTTTAGCATTTTCAATATCATCTCAAAAGAATTTAAATCTCAAAGGTCTTTTGAATGCATTCAGCTTTTAACGCATTATTTTCAAAATTATTGGTTTTCCTCATCGAGGGGACGTTGATATTGCTCGTTTTTGAAAAAAAATCAAATACATATATTTTACTAAACATTTGAAAAAAAAAAGAAGAAAAATATTGATTTTTTTCTCTACAAATAAAGAAGAAAAAAACTAGAATGAAAGGGGGGAGAAAAATTCACAAAGAGAGTAAGGGGCAATTTTGAAAAATTAAAGGAGAGGAACCCTAAACCACACAAAAAACCCTAAAAAACCTTAACCCTTTCCTTCTTCTCTTAGGAGTCGCCGCTCTCCTCCAATCTCAGCTCCCTTTTCCTTCTCCCCTCAGCCACGACCTCACCCTCATAGGACACAGACAAGCCTCCCCTTCTCAGCACTAACCTCTCCTCTCTCAGCCGGCAAAACCTGAACTTCCCCCTCACTCTATTCAGCCACAGTGTCCTCCACCTTAACCCCACAAAGCCTTCTTCCTAACAGAACATGTCGACCACAACCGCCTCTCCATCTTTCCCGATCTCTTCATCTCTATCAACACCGAAGCTTCCTCTCAGCAGCGTCTTCTTCTTTTTCGGTTCCCTTTAGTTCAGCCGCACAGACCGGCCTCCAGCAGCAGCCCACACATGGTGGTGCCCCCAGATCCAGCCTTATTTCCATTGAAACCAACGATCAGACCACTTCATTCTCCTCCATCTCCGCCGACCAGACCTGACAGAAGCCAGTCGCCGACAGCCTTTTGGCCTTCCCGCTAGCTACTTGAAACAAATAAGAAAGGGGAAATAAACAGAAAGAAAATAGATCTAAAGAGAGAGAAGCAGATTTAAGAAAGGAGAAGGGAGAGATGCAGATCTAAAAACAAAAAAAAAACTAAAATTGACTGCTTGTGTTTTTTTTTTGTTGCTTTGCAAGTGATTGTGAGATTCACCGCTGGTGCAGAAAGGAAGAGGAGAAGAAGCCAAGCCAGATCCACCTGTTTGCATGTTTTGCCTGCAGCGACGCGTGAGCCCACACTGTTCTGAAATTTTGTGGGGTTTTATTTTGTAAATTTCAAATTGTTTAATGTACTATTTGTTTAGTTTTGAATTTTTATAATTTGTAGCTTGCAAATGTGGATGTAAAAAAAAAGGAAAAAAATATAGCAAAAGTGAATGTGTGTGTTTGTATTTTTTTTATGGATGTTTTTTTGATAAAACCGCAAAGATAAAAGCCGCTGCCGAGGACGTAATTTTAGTTTATTCTTGTGCTATTATTTTTTTTGCTGTGATTGTTATTTCTTTTTCTTAAAAAAAAAAAAGAATTTTTTGCTTCTGCGGTGATCGTTCATTCGGCTGATGCTGATCGTTCAAAACAGATTTTTTGGTGGAATTAGGTATTGGCCTTTTGTTTCCTAAAGTGAAACGACGTTCTAAATAGGACTAGTGGTGTACCACTAGCCCCACTCTACTGAGGCCAAATTCCACCGTTTTCTAGGGTTTTTAGGCATTTTTTTTTCTACCGTAGGATTTTCGTACAATTTGCATTGTTTTCGATCTCTTGTGTGGTTGGTTTCTTTTGAGTTTTCTTGATGATTTATGCTAGTAACCCGTTCTACTAATCAAAGTTAAGTGCAGTTGGATCTCGAAATAGAAAAAACTTTCGCAGGTTACGAAAGGAAGCTCGCCTTAACACATGGTTGTTGCACGACAACAAACACTCAAGGAGCTTGCTGCTCCTAACATGGAAAATCAGCCATTGTGCATAAACATCGACAATAATGTAAACTTTGAGCTCAAATCTGGTTTTATACATTTGCTACCAACATTCAATGGTCTTGTAGGTGAAGATCCTCATACTCATCTCAAGGAATTCCATATGGTTTGCGTTGGCATGAAACTGAATGGAGTTGATGAAGAACAGGTTAAGTTGAAAGCTTTCCCTTTCTCTTTAAAAGGGGCAGCAAAGACATGGTTTTTCTCTATTCTCCCAGGTTCCATTGGAACTTGGAAGGCCATGAAGAAGATTTTCCTTGAAAAGTATCTCCCAGCATCTCGAGTTGCCAATATAAGGAAAGAAATATGTGGGATTCAACAGTCTCATGGAGAGACACTTTCCGAGTATTGGGAAAGATTTGAGCAACTGTGCATTCAATGCCCTCATCATCAAATACCCGATCAGCTGCTCATTCAATATTTCGATGAAGGATTGATGCCTATTGATCGTAGTATCATTGATGCTGCATGTAGAGGGGCATTGGTAGATAAGACACCCGAGGCTGCACGCCAATTGATCTCAAACATGGCAGCCAACTCGAAACAATTTGGCATGCGTGGAGACTTCGTAAACAAACGAGTAAATGAGGTAAGTATTTCTAACCTTGAAAATAAAGTTAATGATCTTACTTCTCTTATGCGTTCTTTGGCTTGTAGAAATGTACAACAGGTGAAAGTTTGTAGCATATGTTCCTTACAAGGACATACCTTAGATATGTGCCCAACAATGCAAGAAGATTACATTGAACAGGTTCATGCAGTTGATGGAGGATTCAACGGACAGTCCCAGCGTAAATATGATCCCTTTTCCAACACGTACAATCCTGGATGGAGAGATCATCCCAACCTACGGTATGGAAACCAACCTCAACAAGGCAATCAAGGCCGACAATTCCATCCCCATGGATTTCAGCCCCAACAGAATTATCAAGCAAGACAACCCCCTCCATTCACAAACTCCAATGTTATGGGGTCGTCATCCAGTGATGATCTTCGTGAGATGATGAAAGCTTTGGCTTCTAACACTGTGACCTTGCAACAAAATGTCATGTCTTTTCAACAGGAAACAAGGTCAAGTATTCACAACTTGGAGAAGCAAATGGGGCAAGTAGCTTCAAGTGTGGGGAAATTGGAAGCATAAATGAATGGAAAATTGCCCTCCCAAGCATTGAATCCGAAAGAGAATGTTAGTGCGATCATGGTGCGAAGTGGGAAAGAACTTGAAGAGAAAAGGTCGAAACAAATTGAGATGGAGGAAGAAGAAGAGATAGAAACTGAATTGAGTACAAAGAAGGAACATCCTTCTCCTTCACAAATTGAAACCACGACCAACACTCTAAAGGTAAATCCTCACTCAAAGAATTCAAGTTTTAAAACAATTGCACCCTTTCCTGTGAGTTCTTTTAGGTCAAAGAAAGAGGACAAAGAAAAAGAGATTTTAGAGGTTTTCAAGAAAGTAGAATTCAACATTCCTTTGCTTGATGCTATCAAGCAAATTCCCAAGTATGCCAAATTCTTGAAGGAGTTGTGTACTACTAGGAGAGTTTCAAACTAAAAGGTCATGAAATGGTAAGTATGGGTGAAGTTGTATCTGCTATTGTTCAAAAGAATATGCCTTTGAAGCAAAAAGACCCAGGTGCGTTTACTATCCCATGTGTTATTAGTAATGCTGGTTTCAAAAGGGCCTTGTGCAATTTAGGTGCATCCATTAGTGTTATGCCTAAACATGTTTATGATTCTCTTAGTCTTGAGCCTTTGAATAAAACTAGCATTGTAATACAACTTGCAGATCGTAGTTTTGTTTACCCACTTGGTGTGATAGAAGATGTCCTAGTCAAGATTGATAGTTTGGTCATTCCATGCGACTTTTATATTCTTGATATTGAACATGATTCTTGTGATTCATCAAACAACACTCCTATATCGTTTGGGAGACCATTCTTGAAAACTGCCAATACAAAAATTGATTGTGGTAAGGATACTTTGTCTATGGAGGTAGGAGATGAAAAAATTGAATTTAATTTTCATGATGCAATGACATATCCTTGTAGCAATGTTTATTCTATCATATATTATGACCAAGTTGATAAGTGTGCGCAGCAAGTTTGTGATTTTGATAGTGAGGATGGATTAAGCGTAGCTTTGAGCTATGGCTATGATTTTACCAAGATAGAAGAGATGGAGAGGCATATATGTGTTTCCCAAAACGTGCATGAATCAGCATTGGCTTTGCAAGCTTTGCAAACTGTTCCCCATGATACAGGAGTTATTCACCCCATCATGGACAGTGAATGGGTGGCGCCTATCCTTTTGGTGCCTAAAAATATTGGAATCATGTTGGAAGAAATACAAAATGATGCTTATGAGAATGCAAGGATTTACAAAGAAAAGACTAAGAGTCTCCATGACCGAATGATTATAAGAAAAGAGTTTAATGTTGGAGACAAAGTCCTTTATCATTTGCATTTGAAATTTTTTCCTGAAAAGTTGCGCTCTCGTTGGATTGGACCATTTGTTGTTTCTAATGTTTTTCCTTATGGTGCAGTGGAAATTACAAGTTTAGAAACGAACAAAGTACTCAAGGTCAATGGGCATCGCTTGAAACCTTTCTATGAAGGTTGGACGACAGAACTCACCACTTCTGTGGAATTAGCTGCACCAATCTATGAAGAATGAGCATGCAACATGTCGAGCCAATGACATAAAACAAAAGCGCTTACTGGGAGGCAACCCAGCACAAAAAAAAAAGATTTGCTTTCTTTTTCCCTTATCTTTTATTTTTCGTATTTTACTTTATTTTTGTCATTCTCCTATATTTCTTTTCTTTTATTTCAACATTGAGGACAATGTAGTGTTTTAAGTGTGGGGGTATTGAGAGAATGTTGGTTTTCTAATTTTGGTTTTCTTTGTTATTTTTTTTTTAAAAAAAATTATGTTTGATCTTTCGAACTTCCATCGGTTTTTTAGAATATGAGTATTATGTATGAGAATTAGTTGAGATAGATGAAGATATAAATCAAATGAAGGAGTGTGCATGCAAGTTTTAAGGTTTAATTGGTTTAGGAATTGACTTTGAGAATATGCCATGTTGACTTTATAGTGTTATACCAATGCAAGCTTTTGAGCCTTCAACATTATATTCTTTTATTGTGCCTTCTTTCAATGATATGTATCTTTAGAACTTGCTTCATATCTTGTTGAGATTACATTCATATTACATATATACATGAAGATGATAAAGGCATTAGGAATTTTAACCACTTGAGCCAAAAAGCCAACCTAAAGCATATTATCCTTAGTGATCCCCTTTTGAGCTTGTTTATCTTTTCTTTGCTTTATCCATGTATAAGCCTTAACTTTTTATATGTTTTCCTTTTCCCCTGGCCAAGGATTAGTAGAGCATATACTTATGATATCTCATGGAATTATGGTTGGAAATTATGTGAAAAGAAAGAAGAAGTGATGTTTGATGAAAAGATGGGCAAAGTTGCCAAAGGTAAAAAAAAAGGAAAGAAAAAGAAAAGAAAAAAGAAAAAGAAAAAGAAAAAAGTGTTCATTTATATTCTTAAGATTTTATATTGAAAAAGGTTGAAATCAAAAGAAGTTAAGCATTGGTGATTAAAGATGGAAAATTTATGTGCTTTGATGGAATATTTTGTTTGAAATATCATTTTTCAGAATGCTCTACTTTCTTTGGTTTGAACCTTTTCTTTTACTCTCTTTTACCTCACCTTTACCTTAGCCCCATTACAACCAGAAAATAAGACCTTTTGATTCATGCATTGTTTGTAATATGTTATTAATGGAGATGAGATTGAAGAGCAAGCTTATGGTAGAACATATTCATTGATTGAATTTGAGAGATTTAAACACATAAGCCCTAAACACGTGAGTGTTAGAGTGTATATCAATGAGAGGACCTATCACTTTGGCATGACATAGATTTCATTTAAATCTCGACGATTAATTGAATTTTGAAGTTTGCATGTAAATAAATTCATGAAAATTTATACTCTTTATCCTTCTTAATTGTGTTCTTGTTTATAATGCATATATTCTTTGATATTGATAGGAGATTAGAAGATTAGTCATAGTGATTTCATTTAATTTAACTTCAATTTGATTTTACCTATACTTTCTCGAGGACGAGCAAGAGCTAAGTGTGGGGATATTTGATGCAACCATATTATTCAATAGTTTCACCCACATTTAACTAGTGTTTTGCCTATGTTTTATATATAAAATGTCTTGATATTCTTTGTTTTATGTTTTGAAGGCACTTTTGGATGAAAGATGCAAAAAGGAGTAAATTGGAGATAATTGGCAGATTTGACCTTCAGTCGATGTTTTGTGCAGACCGTGAGCTCTGGAGGTTGAAATGAAGTGATTCCAGTGGCATTAAAAATCTAACATCCATACCTTTCTGGACATTTAAGGCAAGAAAATAAAATAAGGAAGAGCATGGAAATCGCAGCCTTCAAAGTCAAATCTCGCAATCTGCCAATGTTGACCTTCGGCTATTCCAACTTGAATATCTGGAGCTACAAATCTCGAATTGATGCAAGCTTAATTTTTTTGGATTCATGACTCATATTTCTATAAACGCTCCAAATTTCAGCCAAACACGATGTCATATGAGGGAGATATGATTTTTCAAAGATGACATCTGAATTCTGCCAGCAAACAGGTTTCGTGAAGAAACGAGTCCAAATTACGTTTCGAAGCATCTAAACCGATATCCAAGTATTTATTTCAGCAATTTAGCTCCTCTAAGTCAAAGCTTGAAGATTTCATGCAAGGCTATTTCTCCTTTTTTAGGAAAATAGTTATTGAAGTACTTAAATGTAAACAGTCTACTTAATGGAGGACTATTTTGTAAAATAGAGACCTAGGGTTTCCTAAGATATAAAAAAAATGAGAGAAGAGAAGGGGGGCAGCCATCCAAGAAGAGAAAAACGCCCCCTTCCTCTAAGAAACCCTAAATTATGCATTCTTCCTTCTTTTTGATTAGTTCAACAAACATGCAAGGCTAAACACTTTTTCTTGGTTGCAAGGACACGAAACCTTCGGATTTCAAGAACTGTGAGATTTATTTTACCTTTTCTTTTCAGCTTATATGATGAATATGTTTGTTCTCCTATGTTTATTTTTCCTATGATTGTTTATTTTAAAGTTTGATATCAAAACCGGAGTTGTGGTATATGAACTTGTGAAGCAACTGAGTTTAATAATTGTGGCGGATCTACGTTATTAATCTTAGGGAGAACATTCTATCAAATCAAACATAGAATGCGGATAGTTATGTTTTCTTGATTAATCAACTTATCTAGTTCTTAAGGCTGTCATTAAATTAAATTACTAGTGCGGACACTGTGGTTGTTTAATGGTTAGGGTTAGTTATACGACGGATCCGTTAACTAACCAATGTTAAGAAGAGATAAATATTCAGAATATAAATTGATGTTTTGTTTTCATGATCAGTTCTGATTTCTGTAGGTGGATGTGTGCTTGTGACCAAGGTTTGTTCTCTTGATAATTTTCTGATTTTATTAAATTTCGTTTGATAGTTTTCTGTTTTCTTTTGCTTTAGCCTAGATAACGTCCAAACCCCCCCAAATTGCATATCATCTAGCATAAAAATCTGACTTGAACTTCCTCGTGAGATCGACCCCTTGCTTGCTCTATACTATCTTGTGTGTTGTGTTTGAAGCTAGGGTAATTAATTTGTGCGACCGCGACATCGCAACAGTACTGTTCAAAACAGATTTTTTTGGTGGAATTAGGTATTGATCTTTTATTTCCTGAATGGAAATGACGTTCTAAACATGACTAGTGCTAAGTCACTAGCCCCACTCTATCGAGGCCAAATTCCACTATTTTCTAGGGTTTTTAGGGAATTTTAGTTTTCTAGCGTAGGATTTTCGTACAATTTGCATTGTTTTCGATCTCTTGTGTGGTTGGTTTCTTTTGAGTTTTCTTGATTATTTATTCATGTAACCCATTCTACTAACCAAAGTCAAGTGCAGGTGGATCTTGAAATAGAAAATACTTTACGCAGGTTACGAAAGGAAGCTCGCGTCAACACTATGGTTGTTGCACAACAACGAACACTCAAGGAGCTTGCTGCTCCTAACGTGGAAAATCAAAAAAGGAACATCCTCCTCCCCCACAAACTGAAACATCGACCAACACTCCAAAGGTAACTCCTCACTCAATGAATTCCAGTTTTAAAACAATTCCACCCTTTCTTGTGAGTTCTTCTAGGTCAAAGAAAGAGGACAAAGAAAAAGAGATTTTAGAGGTTTTCAAGAAAGTAGAACTCAACATTCCTTTGCTTGATGCTATCAAGCAAATTCCCAAGTATGCCAACTTCTTGAAGGAGTTGTGTACTGCCAAGAGAGCTTTCAAACTGAAAGGTCATGAAATGGTAAGTATGGGTGAAGTTGTATCTATTATTGTTCAAAAGAATATGCCTTTGAAGCAAAAGGACCCAGGTGTGTTTACTATCCCATGTGTTATTGGTAATGCTAGTTTCAAAAGGGCATTGTGCGATTTAGATGCATCCATTAGTGTTATGCCTAAACATGTTTATGATTCTCTTAGTCTTGAGCCTTTGAACAAAACTAGCATTGTAATATAACTTGCGGATCGTAGTTTTGTTTACCCACTTGGTGTGATAGAAGATGTCTTAGTCAAGATTGATAGTTTGGTCATTCCATGCGACTTTTATATTCTTAATATGGAACATAATTCTTGTGATTTATCAAACATCACTCCTATATTGTTTGGGAGACCATTCTTGAAAACTGCCGATACAAAAATTGATTATGGTAAGGATACTTTGTCTATGGAGGTAGAAGATGAAGAAATTGAATTTAATTTTCATGATGCAATGACATATCCTTATAGCAATATTTATTCTATCACATGTTATGACCAAGTTGATAATATGTGCAGCAAGTTTGTGATTTTGATAGGGAGGATGGATTAAGTGTAGCTTTGAGCAATGGCTATGATTTTACCAAGATAAAAGAGATGGAAAGGCATATATGTGTTCCCCAAAACATGCATGAATCAGCATTGGATTTGCAAGCTTTACAAACTGACCTTCATGATGCAGGAGTCATTTACCTCATCACGGACAATGAATGAGTGGCGCCTATCCTTTTGGTGCCCAAAAAGATTGGAATTACGTCGGAAGAAATACAAAATGATGCTTATGAGAATGCAAGGATTTACAAAGAAAAGACTAAGAGTCTCCATGACCGAATGATTACAAAAAAAGAGTTTAATATTGGAGAAAAAGTCCTTCTTTATCATTCGCGATTGAAAATTTTTCCTGGAAAGTTGCGCACTCGTTGGATTGGACCATTTGTTGTTTCTAATGTTTTTCCTTATGGTGCAGTTGAAATTACAAGTTTAGAAACCAACAAAGTACTCAAGGTCAATGGGCATCGCTTGAAACCTTTCTATGAAGGTTGGACGACAGAACTCACCGCTTCTGCGGAGTTAGCTAAACCAATCTATGAAGAATGAGCATGCAACATGTTGAGCCAATGACATAAAACAAAAGCGCTTACTGAGAGGCAACCCAGCACAAAAAAAAAATAGATTTGCTTTCTTTTTCCCTTATCTTTTATTTTTCGCATTTTACTTTATTTTTGTCATTCTCCTATATTCCTTTTCTTTTATTTTAACATTAAGGACTATGTTGTGTTATAAGTGTGGGGGTATTGGGAGAATGTTGGTTTTTTTATTTTGATTTTCTTTGTTGTTCTAAAAAAAACAAATTTCTATGTTTGATCTTTTGAACTCCTATTGGTTTATAAGAATGTGAATATTACATATAAGAATTAATTGAGATTGATGAAGATATGAATCGAATGAAGGAGTGTGCATGCAAGTTTTAAGGTTTAATTGGTTTAGGGATTGACTTTGAGAATATGTCATGTTGATTTTATAGTGTTATACCAATGCAAACTTTTGAGCCTTCAACATTATATTCTTTAATTATGCATTCTTTCAATGATATGTATATCTAGAACTTGCTTCATATCTTGTTGAGATTACATTCACATTAAATATATACATGAAGATGATAAAGGCATTAGGAATTTTAATCACTTGAGCCAAAAAGCCAACCTAAAACATATTATCCTTAGTGAACCCCTTTTGAGTTTGTTTATTTTTTCTTTGCTCTATCCATGTGTAAAACTTAACTTTTTATATGTTTTCCTTTTCCCTTGGCCAAGGATTAGTAGAGCATATACTTGTGATATCTCATGGAATTATGGTTGGAAATTATGTGAAAAGCAAGAAGAAGTGATGCTTGATGAAAACACGGGCAAAGTTGCCAAAGGTAAAAAAAAGAAAAAAAAAGGAAAAAAGAAAAGAAAAAAGTGTTCCTTTATGTTCTTAAGATTTTATGTTGAAAAACCTTGAAATCAAAAGAAGTTAAGCATTGGCGATTAAAGATGAAAAATTTATGTGCTTTGATGAAATATCTTGTTTGAAATATTATTTTTTAGAATGCTCTATTTTTTTTTGGTTTGAACCTTTTCTTTTACTCTCTTTTACCTCACCTTAACATTAGCCCCATTACAACCGGAAAATAAGACTTTTTGATTCATGCATTGTTTGTAATATGTTAGTAATAGAGATGAGATTGAAGAGCAAGCTTATGATAGAATATATTCATTGATTGAATTTGAGAGATTTAAACACATAAGCCCTAAACACGTGAGTGTTGGAGTGTATATCAATGAGAAGACCTATCACTTTGGCATAGCATATATTTCATTTAAATCTCGACGATTAATTGAGTTTTGAAGTGTACAAGTAAATAAATTCATGAAAATTTATACTCTTTATCCTTCTTAATTGTGTTCTTGTTTATAATGCATATATTCTTGGATATTGAAGGGAGATTAGGAGATTAGCCATAGTGATTTGATTTAATTTAACTTCAATTTGATTTTACTTATCCTTTCTCGAGGACGAGCAAGAGTTAAGTGTGGGGGTATTTGATGCAATCATATTATTCGATAGTTTCACCCACATTTAACTAGTGTTTTGCCTATGTTTTATATATAAAATGCCTTGATATTCTTTGTTTTATGTTTTGAAGGCTCTTTTAGATGAAAGATGCAAAAAGGAGTAAATTAGAGGTAATTGGCAGATTTGACTTCAGTCAATGTTTTGTGCAGAGCGTGAGCTCTAAAGGTCGAAATAAAGTGATTCTAGTGGTATTAAAAAGCTAACATCCATAAATTTCTGGACATCTAAGGCAAGAAAATAAAATAAGAAAGAGCATGGAAATCGCAGCCTTCAAAATCAAATCTCGCAATCTGCTAGTGTTGACCTTCGACCATTCCGACTTGAATATCTAGAGCTACAGAAGTCCAATTGATGCAAACTCAATTGTTTTGGATTTCTGACTCAAAGGTCTATGAACTCTCCAAATTTCAGCCAAAAATAATGTCGTATGAGGGAGATATGATTTTTCAAAATGACAACTGAATTATACCAATAAACAGGTTTCGTGAAGAAATGAGTTCAAATTACGTTTCGAAGCATCTAAACTGATATCCAAGTTTTTATTTCAGCAATTTAGCTCCTCTAAGTCAAAGCTTGAAGATTTCATGCAAGGCTATTTCTCTTTTTTTAGGAAAATAGTTATTGAAGTACTTAAATGTAAACTGTTTACTTAAGGGAGGACTATTTTGTAAAATAGAGACTAGGGTTTCCTAGGATATAAAAAGAATGAGAGAAGAGAAGGGGGGCAGCGAGCCAAGAGAAGAAAAACACCCCCTCCTCTAAGAAATTCAAAATTATGCATTCTTCCTTCTTTTTGAGTAGTTGTTCAACAAACATACAATACTTAACACTTTTTCTTGGTTGTAAGGACACAGAAACTTTCGGATTTTAAGAATTGTGAGATTTATTCTACCTTTTCTTTTCAATTTATATGATGAATATATTTGTTCTTCTATGCTTATTTTTCCTTTGATTATTTATTTTAATTGTTAGAGTGGACTCTAAGTTATTATTGTAGACAATCTATTGCTAAGTTTGATATCAAAATCGGAGTTGTGGTATATGAACTTGTGAAGCAACTGAGTTTAATAATTGTGGTGGATCTACGTTATTAATCTTAGGGAGAACATTCAATCAAATCAAACATAGACTGCGGACAGTTATGTTTTCTTGATTAATCAACTTATCTAGTTCTTAAGGCTGCCATTGAATTAAATTACTAGTACGAACACTGTCGTTGTTTGATGGTTAAGGTTAGTTATACGTCAGATCCGTTAATTAACCAATGTTAAGAAGAGATAAATATTCAGAATATAAATTGATGTTTCATTTCCATGATCAGTTCTGATTTTCTGTAGGTGGATGTGTGCTTGCGACCAAGGTTTGTTCTCTTGATAATTTTCTGATTTTATTTAATTTCGCTTGATAGTTTTCTAATTTCTTTTGCTTTAGCTTAAATAACGTCCAAAACCCCCCCAAGTTGCATAGCATCTAGCATAAAAATCTGACTTGAACCTTCCTCGTGGGATCAACCCCTTGCTTGCTCTATATTATCTTGTGTGTTGTGTTTTAAGTTAGGGTAATTAATTTGTGCGATCGCAACATCGCAACAATGTCATTAGCTGAAGCTAATCATTAACCCATCAAACGTTCCAGAGGCAGTATATGTAATCACTATAACATAATATTATATCCTTTGTAATACATCAACAAACATTCCATAACAGTTTAGCATTTAGTATAACACAACCATAGACCCTTCATATTTTTCATCCAACCATTCATTCAATACCTCCTTGTTCCATACAAAAATTTGTCACAATTACATTCAATAAAATACAACAGTAGAGCCCTTGTAATACTCATATGATCATTCATCACAATTAAATTCAATAAAATACAACAATAGATTCTTCGTAATTGATGCAACCATATTATTTGATAGTTTCACCCCTATTTAACTAGTATTTTGCCTATGTTTTATATATAAAATGTCTTGATATTCTTTGTTTTATGTTTTGAAGGCACTTTTGGATGAAAGATGCAAAAAGGAGTAAATTGGAAGTAATTGGCAGATTTGATGTTCAGTCGATGTTTTGTGCAGAGCGTGAGTTCTAGAGATCAAAATGAAGTGATTCTAGTGGCACTAAAAAGCTAACATCCATACCTTTCTGGAAATGCAATGCAAGAAAATAAAAAGAGAAAGATCATGGAAATCACATCCTGCAAAGTCAAATCTCGCATTCTGCCAATATTGACCTTTGGCCATTCAAAATTTAATATCTGGAGCTACAGAAGTCCAATTGATGCAAACTCAATTTTCGTGGATTCCTAATTCAAAGACCTATCCACGCTCCAAATTTCAGCCAAAAAAGATGTCATATGAGGGAGATATAAGTTTTCAAAGATGACAACTGAATTCTGTCAGCAAACAGGTTTCATGAAGAAACAAGTCCAAATTACATTCCGAAGCATCTAAACCGACATCCAAGTTTTTATATCAGCAATTTAGCTCCTCTAAGTCAGAGCTTGAAGATTTCATGCAAGGCTATTTCTCCTTTTAGGAAAAATAGTTATTGAAGTACTTAAATGTAAACTGACAACTCAAGGAAGGACTATTTTGTAAAATAGAGACTAGGGTTTCTTAGCATATAAAAAGAAAGAGAGAAGGAGGCAACAGCCAGCAGAAAAGAGGGAGAGCAGAAGGAGGCAGCAGCCAACAGAGAATAAACACACATTCTCTCCTCTACAAACCCAAAAATCATGCTCTTTTCATTCTTTAGAAGTAGTAGTTCAATAGTTATGGAAGGCTAAGCTCTTTTCTTGGTTGCAAGGACATAACAAACCTTCGGATTTCAAGAACCGTGAGATTTATTCTTCTTTTTATTTTCAGTTTATGTTATGAATGAGTATAATTGTTTTCCTATGCATATTTCCTATGATTGTTGTTGATGATTGCTAGAGCGGACTCTAAGTTATTGTTGTGAACAATCTATTGCTAAGTTTAATATCAAAACCGGAGTTGTGATATATGAACTTGTGAAGCAACTAAGCTTGATAATTGTGGTGGAACTACGTTATTGAACTTAGGGAGAACATTTGAACAAAGTGACACAAGTCGGGACGACTTGTAAGTTAATCTTGATGAAATTATCTAGTTCTTAAAGCTACCATTAAATTGAATCATTAGTGCGGACACTTTGATTGTTTGTTGGTTAGGATTAGTTATACGGCGGATCCGTTAATTAATCAACGTTAAGAAAAGATAAAATTTCAGAATATAAACTGCAATTTTCGTTTCAAGGATCGGTTCTAATTTCTGTTGGTGGATGTGTGCTTGCGACCAAGGTTTGTTTTCTTGATAAGTTTCGGTTTTAATTGATTTTGTTTGCTAGTTTAATTGCTGCCATAGTTTAGATAATCACAAACCAAATCCCCCCAATTACATAACGTACAACATAAAAATCTGACTTGAAACTTCCTCGTGGGATCGACCCCTTGCTTGCTCTATACTATCTTGTGTGTTGTGATTGAAGTTAGGGTAATTAATTTGTTGCGACCGCGACATCACAGCAAATTTTGGCGCCGTTGCCGGGGAAGTAATTTTAGTTGATTCTTGTGCTTGTACTGTTATTTTTATTTGATGTGATTCAAAAAAAAAAAAGAGAAACAGAAGTTTTGCTTGCGGCAGCGGTACTGTTCAAAACAGAGTTTTTGGTGGAATTAGATATCGGCCTTTTGTTTTCTGAAGGGAAACGACATTCTGAACAGGACTAGTGATATATCACTAGCCCCACCCTATTTAGGCCAAATTCCGCTGTTTTCTAGTGTTTTTAGGCAGTTTTAGTTTTCTACCGTAGGATTTTCGTACAATTTGCATTGTTTTCGATCTCTTGTGTGGTTACTTTCTTTTGAATTTTCTTAGCAATTTATGCCTGTGGCCCGTTCTACTAATCAAATTCAAGTGCAGGTTGATCTTGAAATAGAAAGCACTTTACGCAGGTTAAGAAAGGAAGCTCGCCTCAACACAATGGCGGTTGCACGACAACAAACACTCAAGGAGCTTGCTGCTCCTAATGTGGAAAATCAACCATTGTGCATAAACATTGACAATAATGTAAAGTTTGAGCTCAAATCTGGTTTTATACATTTGTTACCAACATTTAATGGTCTTGCAGGAGAAGATCCTCATACTCATCTCAAGGAGTTTCATATGGTTTGTGTTGGCATGAAACCGAATGGAGTTGATGAAGAACAAGTTAAGTTGAAAGTTTTCCCTTTCTCTTTGAAGGGGGCAGCAAAGGCATGGCTTTTCTCTATTCTCCCAGGATCAATTGGAACTTGAAATGCCATGAAGAAGATTTTCCTTGAGAAGTATTTTCCAGCATCTCGAGTTGCCAACATAAGGAAAGAAATATGTGGGATTCGGCAATCTCATGGAGAGACTCTCTCCGAATATTGGGAAAGATTTGAGCAACTCTGTATTCAATGTCCTCATCATCAAATACCCGATCAGCTGCTCATTCAATATTTCTATGAAGGATTGATGCCAACTGACCGTAGTATCATTAATGCTGCAAGTGGAGGCGCATTAGTGGATAAGACACCCGAGGCTGCACGCCAATTGATCTCAAACATGGCAGCCAACTCAAAACAATTTGGCACTCGTGAAGACTTCTCCAACAAACAAGTAAATGAGGTAAGTATTTCTAACCTTGAAAGTAAAGTTAATGATCTTACTTCTCTTGTGCATTCTTTGGCTTGTGGAAATGTGCAGCAGGTGAAAGTTTGTAGCATATGCTCCTTACAAGGACATGCTTCGGATATGTGCCCAACAATGCAAGAAGACTACATTGAACAAGCTCATGCAATTGATGGAGCATTCAACGGACAACCCCAGCGTAAATATGATCCCTTTTCCAACACGTACAATCCCGGATGGAGAGATCATCCCAACTTACGCTACGGCAACCCATCCCAACCAGGCAATCAAGGCCGACAGTTCCATCCCCATGGATTTCAATCCCAACAGAATTATCAAGCAAGACAACCTCCTCCATTCACAAACTCCAATGTTGTGGGGTCGTCATCCAATGATGATCTTTGTGAGATGATGAAAACTTTGGCTTCTAATATTGTTACCTTGCAACAAAATGTCATGTCTTTTCAACAGGAAACAAGGTTAAGTATTCACAACTTGGAAAAGCAAATGGGGCAAGTAGCTTCAAGTGTGGGGAAATTGGAAGCACAAATGAATGGAAAGTTACCCTCCCAAGCATTAAATCCAAAAGAAAATGTTAGTGCAATCATGCTGCGAAGTGGGAAAGAACTTGAAGAGCAAAGGTCAAAACTGATTGAGATGGAGGATGAAGAAGAGATAGAAACTGAATTGAGTACAAAAAAGGAACATCCTCCTCCTCCATAAACTGAAATAAAGACCAACACTCCAAAGGTAACTCCTCACTCAATTAATTCTAGTTTTAAAACAATTCCACCCTTTCCTGTGAGTTCTTCTAGGTCAAAGAAAGAAGACAAAGAAAAAGAGATTTTAGAGGTTTTCAAGAAAGTGGAACTCAACATTCCTTTGCTTGATGCTATCAAGCAAATTCCCAAGTATGCCAAATTCTTGAAGGAGTTGTGTACTACCAAGAGAGCTTTCAAACTGAAAGGTCATGAAACGGTAAGTATGGGTGAAGTTGTATCTGCCGTTGTTCAAAAGAATCTGCCTTTGAAACAAAAAGACCCAGGTGCATTTACTATCCCATGTGTTATTGGTAATGCTAGTTTTAAAAGAGCTTTATGCGATTTAGGTGCATCCATTAGTGTTATGCCTAAACATGTTTATGATTCTCTTAGTCTAGAGCCTTTGAATAAAACTAGCATTGTCATACAACTTGCGGATCGTAGTTTTGTTTACCCACTTGGTGTGATAGAAGATGTCCTAGTCAAGATTGATAGTTTGGTTATTCCATGTGATTTTTATATTCTTGATATGGAACATGATTCTTGTGATTCATCAACCAGCACTCCTATATTGTTTGGGAGACCATTCTTGAAAACCGCCAACGCAAAGATTGATTGTGGTAAGGATACCTTGTCTATGGAGGTGGGAGATGAAAAAATTGAATTCAATTTTCATGATGCAATGAAATATCCTTATAGCAATGTTTATTCTATTACATGCTATGATCAAATTGATAAGTGTGTGCAGCAAGTTTGTGATTTTGATTGTGAAGACGGATTAAGCATAGCTTTGAGCTATGGCTATGATTTCACCAAGATAGAAGAGATGGAGAGGCACGTGTGTGTTCCCCAAAACGTGCACGAATCAGTATTGGCCTTACAAGCTTTGCAAACCGTTCCCCATGGTAATCTCTTTGTTGATTTAGTACTCTCACATAAAAAGCTTTTGCCATCTATTTTACAGGCCCCCGAGTTAGAATTAAAACCTTTGCCCGATAATTTGAAGTATGTATTCATTGGCGACAACAATACACTTCCCGTTATCATAGCAAAAGGTTTAACAAATATGCAAGAGGAAAAACTTGTGAAGTTGTTGTGTGATCACAAGACGGCCATTGGATGGACTTTAGCCGACATCAAGGGCATTAGTCCCTCAATGTGTATGCATCACATACTATTGGAGGACAACGCAAAACCAACAAGGGAAATGCAAAGGAGGTTGAACCCGCCTATGATGGAGGTAGTGAAAGCTGAAATTTTGAAACTGTTAGATGCAGGAGTCATTTACCCCATCACTGACAGTAAATGGGTCGCGCCAATCCATGTGGTGCCCAAAAAGACCGGAATCACGTTGGTGAAAAACAAAAATGATGAGCTCATTCCTACTCGCATCTCGAGTGGATGGAGAATGTGTGTTGATTACAGAAAGCTCAATCTTTCTACACGCAAAGATCATTTCCCATTACCATTCATGGATCAAATGCTTGAACGCCTAGCAGGTAAGTCTTTTTATTGCTTTCTTGATGGATATAGTGGATACAATCAGATTGTTATTAATCCTAAGGATCAAGAAAAGACTACATTTACATGTCCATTTGGTACATATGCATATAGGAGAATGCCTTTTGGTCTCTGTAATGCTCCTGCAACTTTTCAAAGATGCATGATGAGTATTTTTTCTGACTATGTTGAAAGAATAATCGAGGTTTTTATGGATGATTTCATGGTGTATGGTGATTCTTTTGATAAATGTCTAGAAAATTTATCTTTAATCTTGAAAAGGTGCATTGAAACTAACCTTGTCTTGAACTATGAAAAGTGTTATTTTATGGTAGAACAAGGAATAGTTCTTGGGCATGTTGTGTCTTCACGTGGATTAGAGGTTGATAAAGCTAAGATAGATGTTATTTCATCATTGCCTTACCCCTCATGCGTGAGGGAAGTTCGTTCTTTTCTAGGCCATGCAGGTTTCTATCGACGCTTTATCAAAGATTTCTCGAAGATTACAGCACCCTTGTGCAAACTATTAGCCAAAGAAGTGGATTTTGTGTTTGATCAAGCATGTAAAGATGCCCATGATGAGCTTAAGAGACGTGTCACATCTGCCCCTATCATCCAACCACCAAATTGGGATGAACCTTTTGAGATAATGTGTGATGCGAGTGACTATGTGGTAGGAGCTGTGCTTGGGCAAAGAATTGGGAAGAATTTGCATGTTATCGCCTATGCTTCTCGCATGTTGGATGGAGCACAATGCAATTACCATACAACTGAAAAGGAACTTTTTGCAGTGGTGTTTGCTCTTGAAAAATTCAGGTCATATCTACTTGGTACAAAAGTCATTGTTTTTACTGACCATGCAGCTCTCAGGTATCTTTTGAAGAAGAAGGAGTCCAAACCAAGACTGATTAGGTGGATCTTGCTTTTACAAGAATTCGATCTTGAAATCAAAGACAAAAAAGGTGCTGAAAACCATGTGGCTGATCATTTGAGCCGACTGAGGACCGAAGATATACAGATCGAAACAATAAGAGAGACATTCCCCGATGAGCAGTTGTATATGTTGCATTCCTCTACAAGACCATGGTATGCTGATTTGGTAAACTATTTAGTCACCAAAGAATTCCCTCCATGTTTGTGACTCGTCGAACTTCCACAGCATATCATCCTCAAACGAATGGCCAAGCTGAAATTTCAAATCGAGAAATCAAGTCCATTTTGGAGAAAACAGTGCAACCTAACCGGCGAGATTGGAGTCTACGTCTTGGAGATGCACTTTGGGCTTATCAGACTGCTTATAAATCACCTATAGGAATGTCACCTTATAGAATGATTTATGGGAAAGCATGTCATCTACTGGTGGAGCTTGAACACAAAGCTTTTTGGGCCATTAAACAATGTAACATGGATTATGATGCTGCTGGGATTGCAAGAAAACTGCAACTGCAAGAGTTGGAAGAAATTCAAAATGATGCTTACAAGAATGCAAGGATTTACAAAGAAAAGACTAAGAATCTTCATGACCGAATGCTTACAAGAAAGGAGTTTAATGTTGGAGACAAAGTCCTTCTTTATCATTCGCGTTTGAAACTTTTTCCTGGAAAGTTACGTTCTCGTTGGATTGGACCCTTTGTTGTTTCTAATGTTTTTCCTTATGGTGTAGTTGAAATTATAAGTTTAGACACCAACAAAGTACTCAAGGTCAATGGGCATCGTTTAAAACCTTTCTATGAAGGTTGGACGGCAGAACTCACCGCTTCTGTAAAATTAGCTGAACCAATCTATGAAGAATGAGCATGCCACATGTCAAGCCAATGAAATAAAACAAAAGCGCTTACTGGGAGGCAACCCAGCACAAAAAAAAAATCAGATTTGCTTTCTTTTTCCTTATCTTTTATTTTTTCGTATTTTAATTTATTTTCTATCATTCTCTTCTGTTCCTTTGCTTTTATTTCAACATTGAGGACAATGTTGTGTTTTAAGTGTGGGGGTATTGAGAGAATGTTGGTTTTCTAATTTTGGTTTTCTTTGTTATTTTTCAAAAAAAAAAATAATTATGTTTGATCTTTTGAACTCCCATTGGTTTTTGAGAATATGAGTATTATGTATGAGAATTAGTTGAGATAGATGAAGATATAAATCAAATGAAAGAGTATGCATGTAAATTTTAAGGTTTAATTGGTTTAGGGATTGACTTTGAGAATATGCCACGTTGACTTTATAGTGTTATACCAATGTAAGCTTTTGAGCCTTCAACATTATATTCTTTGAATGTGCATTCTTTCAATGATATGTATCTCTAGAACTTGCTTCATATCTTGTTGAGATTACATTCGCATTACATATATACATGAAGATGATAAAGGCATTAGAAATTTTAATCACTTGAGCCAAAAAGCCAACCTAAAGCATATTATCCTTAGTGAGCCCCTTTTGAGCTTGTTTATCTTTTCTTTGCTTTATCCATGTATAAGCCTTAACTTTTTATATGTTTTCCTTTTCCCTTGGCCAAGGATTAGTAGAGCATATACTTATGATATCTCATGGAATTATGGTTGGAAATTATGTGAAAAGAAAGAAGAAGTGATGCTTGATGAAAAGATGGGCAAAGTTGCCAAAGGTAAAAAAGAAAAAAAGAAAAAAAAAAGAACAGAGAAAAAGAAAAAAAAGTGTTCCTTCATGTTCTTAAGATTTTATGTTGAAAGAGCTTGAAATCAAAAGTAGTTAAGCATTGGTGATTAAAGATGAAAAATTTATGTGCTTTGATGGAATATCTTGTTTGAAATATCATTTTTTCATAATGCTCTACTTTCTTTGGTTTGAACCTTTTCTTTTACTCTCTTTTACATCACCTTAACCTTAGCCCCATTACAACCAGAAAATAAGACCTTTTGATTCATGCATTGTTTGTAATATGTTAGTAATGGAGATGAGATTGAAAAGCAAGCTTATGGTAGAACATATTCATTTATTGAATTTGAGAGATTTAAACACATAAACCCTAAACACATGAGTGTTGGAGTGTATATCAATGAGAGGACCTATCACTTTGGCATGGCATAGATTTTATTTAAATCCCGACAATTAATTGAGTTTTGAAGTTTGCATGTAAATAAATTCATGAAAATTTATACCATTTATCCTTCTTAATTGTATTCTTGTTTATAATGCATATATTCTTGGATATTGATGGGAGATTAAGAGATTGATCATAGTTATTTTCAATTTGATTTTATTTATCCTTTCTCGAGGACGAGCAAGAGCTAAGTGTGGGGGTATTTGATGCAACCATATTATTTGATAGTTTCACCCCCATTTAACTAGTATTTTGCCTACGTTTTATATATAAAATGCCTTGATATTCTTTGTTTTATGTTTTGAAGGCACTTTTGGATGAAAGATGCAAAAAGGAGTAAATTGGAAGTAATTGGCAGATTTGATGTTGAGTCGATGTTTTGTGCAGAGCGTGAGTTCTAGAGATCAAAATGAAGTGATTCCAGTGGCACTAAAAAGCTAACATCCATACCTTTCTGGAAATGCAATGCAAGAAAATAAAAAGAGAAAGATCATGGAAATCACATCCTGCAAAGTCAAATCTCGCATTCTGCCAGTGTTGACCTTTGGCCATTCAAAATT
Organism: Populus deltoides; assembly: GCA_015852605.2. Classification (NCBI taxonomy): domain Eukaryota; kingdom Viridiplantae; phylum Streptophyta; class Magnoliopsida; order Malpighiales; family Salicaceae; genus Populus; species Populus deltoides. The sequence goes on along the minus strand of CM027583.2, from coordinate 18,399,386 downwards.
TAATATCTGGAGCTACAGAAGTCCAATTGATGCAAACTCAATTTTCGTGGATTCCTAATTCAAAGACCTATCCACGCTCCAAATTTCAGCCAAAAAAGATGTCATATGAGGGAGATATGAGTTTTCAAAGATGACAACTGAATTCTGTCAGCAAACAGGTTTCATGAAGAAACAAGTCCAAATTACATTCCGAAGCATCTAAACCGACATCCAAGTTTTTATATCAGCAATTTAGCTCCTCTAAGTCAGAGCTTGAAGATTTCATGCAAGGCTATTTCTCCTTTTAGGAAAAATAGTTATTGAAGTACTTAAATGTAAACTGACAACTCAAGGAAGGACTATTTTGTAAAATAGAGACTAGGGTTTCTTAGCATATAAAAAGAAAGAGAGAAGGAGGCAAACGCCGCGAAAAGAGGGAGAGCGAGAAGGAGGCAGCAGCCAGCAGAGAATAAACACACATTCTCTCCTCTACAAACCCAAAAATCATGCTCTTTTCATTCTTTAGAAGTAGTAGTTCAATAGTTATGCAAGGCTAAGCTCTTTTCTTGGTTGCAAGGACATAACAAACCCTTGATTTCAAGAACCGTGAGATTTATTCTTCTTTTTATTTTCGGTTTATGTTATGAATGAGTATAATTGTTTTCCTATGCATATTTCCTATGATTGTTGTTGATGATTGCTAGAGCGGACTCTAAGTTATTGTTGTGAACAATCTATTGCTAAGTTTAATATCAAAACCGGAGTTGTGATATATGAACTTGTGAAGCAACTAAGCTTGATAATTGTGGTGGAACTACGTTATTGAACTTAGGGAGAACATTTGAACAAAGTGACACAAGTCCGGACTGACTTGTAAGTTAATCTTGATGAAATTATCTAGTTCTTAAAGCTACCATTAAATTGAATCATTAGTGCGGACACTTTGATTGTTTGTTGGTCAGGATTAGTTATACGGCGGATCCGTTAATTAATCAACGTTAAGAAAAGATAAAATTTCAGAATATAAACTGCAATTTTCGTTTCAAGGATCGGTTCTAATTTCCGTTGGTGGATGTGTGCTTGCGACCAAGGTTTGTTTTCTTGATAAGTTTCGGTTTTAATTGATTTTGTTTGCTAGTTTAATTGCTGCCATAGTTTAGATAATCACAAACCAAATCCCCCCAATTACATAACGTACAACATAAAAATCTGACTTGAAACTTTCTCGTGGGATCGACCCCTTACTTGCTCTATACTATCTTGTGTGTTGTGTTTGAAGCTAGGGTAATTAATTTGTTGCGACTGCGACATCGCAACAGTAATACTCATACAAAAATTCATCACAATTACATTCAATAAAATACAACAGTAGAGCCCTCGTAATACTCATACAACTGTTCATTGCAATAACATTCAATAAAATACAACAGTAGATTCTTCGTAATACTTATACAACCATTCTTCACAATTACTTTTAATAAAATACAACAGTAGATCATTCGAAATACTCATACAACCATTTGTCAGTAGCCTAAATTCATAATAGCCTAATCAACATCTCATAGTCGGTTTAATATTCATTGCAACACGATAATACATCCACTTCAAACAAGGCATTTCAAAACATTAACATTTTCATCATTATTTCAACATTCATCAAGAACACGATCAACATTTCATATTCATTTCGATAATTATCCAGAATTCAATCAAACACTTCATCGTCGTTTCATCATTCAATAAGGATTTAATAATATATCATCATAAGTAAATCATTTGAAAATGTAAACATCATACGAGAAAAATGTAGGAACCACTTACCCATTCCTCCTGTGGGGTGTACTTGCCCGGTCAAAGGTCCGATCACTGTCGCTCCACTTAACACATCAATGGTCACAAATCAGCACATTTGCATTCTGAAATCACATTCATCACCATACCTATTTTAAGAATCCATATGTTCACATTCAAATGCTCCATATTTTACACAATCATACAATGAAATCGTTACAAGCATTTAAGTCATTTTTTACATGGGAGTCTATTGCAGAAAATCAACTGCAAAAACTGATTTGCTGGTGACTAAAATTTCAGCAGTGAAAACTGAATCGTTAGCGACATAGAATTCAACAGCAAAAACTGATTCAGTGCAAGCACCATAGAATTCGGCAACAAAATTGATTCGCTCTAGGCCACATAATTCAGCGGCGAAAACTAATTCGCTGTAGGCCACACAATTCAGCAATGAAAATTGATTCGCCGCCGCCAACACAATTCGAGAGCGAAAACTGGTTTGCTACAGGTCACACAATTCGGCAATGAAACCAGATTCGCTGTGGACAACACAATTCGGCAGTGAAAGCAGATTTGCTGTGGACGAGACAATTCAACAGCGAACACTGATTCGCCACAGACGCCAGAATTCGGCAGCAAAAACTAACTCTCCGTGGACAACACAATTCGGCAGCAAAAACTAATTCGTTGTTGCACCATAATTCGGTATTAAAAACTGATTCACTGTAGGCAATACAATTCGGCGGCGAGAACTGACTCGCTGCGGACAACACAATTCAGCAACGAAAACTGACTCGCTGCAGACAACACAATTCAGCAGCGATAACTGACTTGATGCAGGCAACACAATTTAGCAGTGAGACTGACTCGCTGCTGACATAGAAATTGTTGACGAAAACTAAGTCGTTGCCGACTCAGAAATCATCAACACAACCCCTGTCACTGCCGATTCACAAATGGGCAGAGGCGACAAAATCGTTTCTGATTTCACTTCTTCCCTTTGGCCAAGCGTAAAGCTTACGCTATGCTTTTCTCCTTTGTAACACTTCCTAGCTGAAATTTCGACACATACTGACAACAGTCATACCGCAATTCCTATTAGAAAAGCATGAATAGTACACCATCAAATCTCAACATGCACATTTGATTTAGGTTCTTCTAACTACTAGCTCAAGTCATACAAATTCATTCATCACATAACAAAATCAATGCATTATCATGGGACAATTTCCTTTTTATCTTTGACATGTTCCTAAGGCTTAACATCAATACAATTCTGCGCATACGCTCAATCTATTTCATTTCCGCAAGTATAATCACCACAATTTGCCCCAATCATGCCTTCATTCATTTGACCTATGTTCATGTATTTCCACCACATTTGTTTTCACAAGCACACTCATAATTATGATTTACAAATACATATCTATTCCTTTGATTCATAACCACAAATGTCCATTCATCATATCAACAAAACCAAAGCATTACATGAATGTAATTCTTGTTTCAACTGCAGCATGTTTCTTCAATTATTAACAACGCAAGCTTGCACTTACATCATTTCAACATATTTTCATATAATTACATCAACCAAACAAGCTGAAATCACACCATTAACACAAGTATAATTCTGTTTTTGTTTCTGTTTCATATGATCTAACATCTCTAGCAAGGTTGTCATCTATACATTTTATTCCTTTAATACATATTTTGTCCAGCCCTCACCAAGGCCGGCCAGCTTTCCAAGTTTGTGCATTCAGATTTGCAATATTAGTTTTGTTAAATATTTTGGAATTAGGTCCCTCATTCAGCCTTGTTTTTGTCCCTCCTTTTAACTTATCTCTTTCCTTAACAGTTGGAGTAAAATTCCTAGGCCATGCATCCATAGTTTTCGTCTTCCTTTCAGTTTCAAGGCCTTAAGAACAGGTGGCGAAGGACATGGTTCATACCTCACGGATTTAGTATTTTTGGGATGGGTTTGACAGTATCTCTCCCCTTATGCTCCTGATTTCTTCTTCCTCTTCCTCTCTTTCAGTTTCTCCTCCTCCTGTCAATTTCCAACCGATTTTAAGCCTCTAGTCCCTTCATGTTTGCACCTATCCAGCCTCATCTCAAGCTCTCCCTTCTCTCTCTCACACTTGAGGCATATGCAGCAGAGTTGTTGAGTTCTCTTTGGGAAGGAGGAAAGAACAAAATCATGCAGCTTGTTTTGGGAAGAGTGGAGAGCCACCCTTTCTCTCTCTTTGTATTTATAGCCCCCAAAATGTGCTAGGGTGTTTGGGTGCTGGACCAAGATTGTCCTTATCCTTCCTTTGGGTTATCTTGGGCTGGTTTCTATTCCCATTCTCTCCTAGGATAGGCCGGTCCAACTCTAATTTTTGTTAGGTTTTATATTGTCGCTGTCAATTCAGAAATTGGTAATAAAAAATGCGTTATTGCCGATTCAAAAATCAGAAGCCAACTATGCTGCTGCCGATTCAGAAATCGGCAACCAAAAATTATGTCGCTGCCGATTCAAAAATCAATAGCAAAAATTGTATTACTACCGATTTAGAAATTGGCAGCCCAAAATTGTGTCGCTGTCAATTTAGAAATCGGCAGCCAAGAACCGTGTCGCTGCCAATTTCTAAATCGGCAACGATGATGGAGTCATTTCGGCTTTACTTCTCTTTTTTTTGGTGTTTACATTCCAAAATTTACTTCTAACTTTTGTGACATCATCTATTTAGTCTATTTAATCTTCATATATTGATAATCAAGTCGACAAGATCCATCTTTCTATTTCTCGACCTTTTTATCAACCTAACCTTAAGCAAGGTTATAATTTCTTCTTTAATTTCTGCGTGAATTTAATCTAATAACCAATCATTTATTCCTAACATAACATGTTTAAACACAAATTTCATAGCAATCCAAACTAACAATTTTATCCATATATAATGCTAGTTGGTCGAAGCCCTCTCTTAAGGTAACATGACTTTTTCTTCAATATTTTTTTTTGTATTAAAGACACTTCATTCATTCATTTCTCATTCAACATAACACAAAGTAGTTAAACAAATTACTCCTCCCTCTTTTTCCTTAGTGTGGTCGAAATTGATTCCAAGCGAAGATGTAGTTCCCTTTTCATTATTTTTTCTCATTATTTCACCTCCATCACACCCTATCATGGTCCACACAGCTCAATTTCAAAGCAATTCACATTTTCTCCAAATTGACTCCTAAAACCCTAACATTAATTTATAAAATTAAGCATAAATTTTACTTATATTTATCTAAGATTACATAATCTTGCTTAAAACTCCTTACCTTGTGATAAAATGAACTTTGAATCACAATCAATCAAAACATTTCCACACTTCCCTTTTTTCCCTCCTTATTGTGAGCTTCTCTCTCTAGTGTCCCAAGTTCCTTCACTTGTTCTTCTTTAATTCTTGTGTTTGAACAATTAAACACTCTTCCCTTCTCAAATAAACCCTTAATCTTGGTTTTTCTCTAAGTGTTTAGTGTAAAATTGACAAAAAGAAGAAGAAGAAATGTTTCTTCTCTTCCTCTCTATTGAACTGACAACTTATAAGGAGAATGAAAAGAGGATTTATTTTTCTATTACCATATTACCCTTCTTTAACTCATGTCTCTTAATTTTTAGATAAAATTCTTGACTTCCAATGTTACCTCGATATTAAAACTGATTAATTTTATTCTGTATTTCTCCCCAATAATTTTTTTGTTGCCTTATTTAAAATTTTCCAAGGCTTTCAAAACAACTCTTTTAATTTAGTTCATCTAACTCTGACCGGATTTTAATATCCTGTTAACCAAAGGAGATTTTTAACTAGGTTTTTTCAGCTTTATTTAGGACATTTTACCTAGTATAAATATGGTTATTTAGCTTGTATTTAGGTTAAAAAAATTAACAAGAGATGGATTAATTATTCAAAAATAAAACTTGTGTGTGATAGAGTTTGCTCTTATTATTGGTTCACCATGGAACTACTCAGATTTATCAAATAATTAACTAAGTTTCATGGTATCTTCTATATTTATTGTTCATGTTTTTTTATAAACGGTGGGTGGGGGTTCAATTTCTATAGTTTTGGTGTTTCGGTATATATTATCGTTGTATTAAGCTCAATCACAAGCTTAAGTTCAACTTTCTAAGAAATGACTGATTTGATTGTGGATTTTTGGATCTTTATATCTACATGTATTCTTTAACTTAATGCATACAATGCCAAGGATGTACTAAGCAAGTCTGTACTCCACTTACACCCCTATATGTACAAAAGTCTCTCATAGCCTACCACATCTCACTAATATATGTGTATATGTGTAAAGGATATTTCTTCTTCATTAATGTTCGTGTAAGGATGTTTGTCCGTTGTTAATATTTATGTAAGAGATATTTATCCCTCATAATGCATGTATAAATGATATTTATCTCTTGTAATGTTACAAGGGTGGAATGGCTTTCCAGCCTCCTCATTCAAGCAAAATAATAAGATTTAGGTGGTATAAATACATCCTGAACTACCTGGTAAAAGGTTCATAATTTCTTTATTCTTAACATATACACATAATACTATTTTCTCTTTCATAACATTTATTATATACTAAAACAGAATAAACAATTTTGTTCTTGGGATTTTATGTTCTTTTACATATTTATTGCACACACTCTCTACAAAGCTACTGATTTAAACATTTATGATTCCCCAAATCAATCAAAATAAGATTGTTTTGTAGGTCTTAGGCTTCCTACATCAGGCTACCAACTTTTTAAGTACCTTGAATTTTGAAACACTATCACCTTTTTTTTTGTATTCACCTTGTATTTATTTTTATATCTCTAAAAGTTTAGAACTTATTCTACAATTTTTAAAACAAACTCAACATTCTTAGGGGAGAAAATTTAGAAAAAAGAATTTGAATATGTAGCTAATGTGGTGAATATTAAAACAATATGATATTATATGCTTTTTGAAAACATTTCCAAACTAAAAAAAAAAAGTTATGTTTAAGCTTTAACTATTAATATTTATAGGATAGATGGGGTGATAGAAAAAAAAAGATCTATTATCTTTAATCTTATTAAAAATTATTATTTTTTAATTTCCTCTCACCTATTTTTTTGAAAATCTATACCTTTCCTGGGCTATAGGCATAGATAATTTAAATATTATAGAATTTCTTGAAATTTCAAAACCTAAACCCAAGTACTCCTCAATCTAAAAGACCCTAGCCCAAGTGTGTCATCAAATCCAAATTCACTTACATTTTTTCCCGCCTTCTTAAATCACAACGCACGCCCGCGCGCACTAAAATCTCACCATCAGCTCTCTCAACAGAAAAACAAAATCCCTAATCTCACACTGAAAATGTCGTCGTGGAAAATATTCTCCGACTCCGGAAACAATTTCCGATGGGAAGTCACCGGCCAAATCATCCACACGAAACCCGAACCTAAACAAAGCGGAGCCCTAATCCCCCCTTCCAGCTCCAAAACTCACCTCCCTTCCATGGCCGATCTCTTACTCCAAGGTATTTCGATATGGTTATATATACCTGTATCAGTTATATTACATGTATTTATGTGTGGACCGTGTTTCTGTGTGTGTGAAGGATGTCCGAAACTTCTAGAGAACGGAAATGCACCGATTTTCCGCACAGGATCAGGGAAATCGGTTGCGTTAAAACAGTCTTCGATTGCGAAAGCGTTATCTGTCCTCAGAGACGATGATGATGCAGGTACCTCTTTCTCCATAATTATTTATAAATCCCAACAACTATGTTGCATATCTAAAATTTGGGAATTTAAATTTCTCAATGATTTTTTTCCATTTACGTATTCTTTTAGTTTATTAAATATGTCAGCGCTTGATTAATTTTTAGCCTTTTAAATTTCGTTACAAACCTCAAGACTCATGTTAAGTACCTAAAATTGGCGGAATTTTTTAGTTTCGTGTTAATTATGTTGCTTGATTGGTAATTGTAATTTCAGATTTCTGGCAGGATGTCTTTAATTTCAAATTTATTAATGTTAAGTTGGCTGTATATTGTGCTGTTGTGGAAATAGATTTCTTTAGTTTTGTTTGTTTGGCAGGTGAAGCTTGTGGGGGAGAGAATGAACTTAGTTTTTCGAAGCTTCGCAAGAAAGGGAATGAAGATAATGGAAATGCACCAATTTTCCATACAGGATCAGGGAAATCGGTTGTACTGAAACAATCTTCGATTGCAAAAGCGTTGTCTGTTCTTGGTGGTGATGATGGATATTCTGACAATCCAGGTAACTGTTTTTCCCTCTGATTTTTTCCTTCGAGGTGTTTTTTTTTTAATTATTAAATATGCAATTGTGAGCCCTAAATACCTCACTGTAGACCTAAAATTTGACGATTTTTGGTCTCGGGTTATCCATGTTGTTGTATTGACTTGTAAATGTTACTCTTATGGAAGGCCTTTTGTTTTATCTTTGTTTTATTTTGGCAGGTGAAGTGCATGGTAGAAATAATGAACGTTGTTTCTCTAATTCTTTTTTCCATACTGGATCTGGGAAATCAGTTGATATATCTTCTGCCGGTTTGGTTAGAGCGAAAAGGTTGTTGGGAATGGAGGAAGAAAATTATAGTTCTAATTTTCAAGGATTTAAATGTCCAAGGAAATCTTCCACTGTCAATGAGCAATTTGGGTGGCAGGATGTAATGCATTCAGGGACGAAAGTCAGTATGAAAAATAATGGGGTTATTGGTGATGATTTGCCAGCTCCTAGGTCTTCTTTAGTTTCTAAGACTGTTATTTTAGAAAGTGAATTGACGAAGGAGGTCAATACAAACTTGTTGGAACCTGAAATACAAAAACCACCTCCAATTAAATTCCATACTGCCGGTGGAAGATCCTTATCTGTTTCCAGTGAGGCATTGAAACGTGCAAGGAGTCTTCTTGGTGACCCAGACCTAGGAACTTTCTTAAATGAGGGAGATGCAGTTGATCAGGGCCTCTCAGTTTTTGAAGGTAGTGGATTTGGTGATGCTTCATCAAACAAGGAAAATGGTTTTTACTCTGCTTTTACCCATCCTAGAGCCTCAAGTAAACATATCTCAAAAACTTTCATTTCACCTCTTAAATCATCTGCAAACCATGTCCAGTCATATATTAATCCAAAAAATGTTATTTCGGGGAGTAACTTGATAAAGAAATTTGATGCTGTTCACAATGACAGCATCTGCAAAGTTAATAACAACGCGACTTATGAACAGAAGCCTGTAAGGAATGGGCTCTGTACATCTGCTACAATGGTTGCTAATTCTCTGGATAATATTACTGGCTCAAGGATGAATTCACTTCAAAGGACTAGCTCCAGGATGATACCACTTCAAAAGTCATTGTGTGCGCCGTTGCCTGATATTTCAAATACAATTGGCACAGCTTACTCAAATAACGGACAAGCTAATGGAGAGAAGAGGAAACTTGGAAGGGGAATTTCTATTTCTCCATTTAAAAAGCCCCGCAGTTCCAAATTCACCACCCCTTTGAACAGGAATGTCTCATCTGTTCCCAGTGGTAATTCACGAGGCTTTTAATTAACTTCCTTTTGCATCTGCTATCAAAATTTATGTTTCCCATTCAAGGTATATGTTCAAACAGGTTTATCTACTGTATCATATGAAAGTTCCAGCTGTAGAAGAAAAGTTTCCACTAGATATCCTTTCCAGGTTCCTAGAATGTATATCAAGGAATACTTTGGAGGGCATTTATCAGATAAGCTCCTGGTATATACATTTTCAACATAGTTATTTATGTTTTTTCGAGGTTGTGTTAGTTATTATCACTAAAGATTGTTCTTTGTAGTCGGAGTACTTTACAGATCAAGTAAGACAGATCAAGTCAAATAATGCAGATAAGTACATGTTTTGCGATGAATCTGGCCGAGATAGCATTGGAGCTGAAGCATTCTATGACATGTTGCTTCAGTCTGGAGCTTTGTCACAATATGCTTCTAAAGAGTAATTTTCCACTGTCTCTTTTCATATTTCATTGAGAGAGTTTTTTTTTCCCGGAGTTACAATAGTCAGTTTGATAATCCATTTGAAGTTTGTAAAAGATTTTGTTTTTTCAAACTTTGGACATGGATGTTGCAAGAGTAAAAATATAAAAAGTTAGTAGCACCAGTTGCCATTGTAATTGACATAATGATGTGAATTTTCAAAAGGTTGTCAAGTTTTGTTAAGATTGATTTCTTGTTGCTGTCAACTTCAATTCTATTTACAGTTTATGGTCATTCCATGAACTTTTTAATCAGTGCTCTTATATACAAAAAATATTTTTTTTCGACCTGTCGCTTTGCATTTTATTAACTGATTCAGCTTTGTATTTATCAATCAAGGTGGGTTATAAATCATTACAAGTGGATAGTTTGGAAACTTGCATGTTATGAGAGATGCTGCCCAGAAAAATCTGCTGCAAAATTTTTGTCAGTCTCCAATGTGCTTGAGGAATTGAAGTACAGGTATTTTAATTCTTTCAAGCTATACATTTCTCTTGAATTTAGAAGAGATTCGTGACAACCACATATTATTCATTTCCATAGATACGAGAGAGAAGTAAATCATGGCCATCGATCTGCAATTAAGAGAATTCTGGAAGGGGACGCACCACCTTCTTCAATGATGGTTCTATGCATTTCTTCCATCTACTTCGGTTGTGAACCAAAGGTAGAGGTTCCTTCAGTGGCATTAGACGGGGCTGAACATAGTAATGCTGCAAAACTGGAACTGACCGATGGGTGGTAGGGAACTGCCAAATTTATTATCATGCACTCAACATTTGAGGTCCTTTGAAGGGTAAAAATATCTTTGTTTCACAGGTATTCAGTGGATGCGCTTCTGGATATATCACTTTCAATGCATCTGGATGCTGGGAAACTGTTTGTGGGACAGAAACTTCGAGTACGATATTCGTTTCCATGTTTTTCACATTCTTTTCTATGATTGGAGCCCTTTTAGATTGGCTTTGCTCACTCCCTATTTATTTTTCCTCTTGTGAAGATATGGGGAGCAGGATTATGTGGTTGGGCTGGTCCTGTGTCATCCTTCGAGGTTCTTGCAGGCTTTAGATTTCTTAATGGAGTTGCATTGTTGAATCTTTTATGTGCTTGTAATACCAAACTTTCTCACATTTTGGTTTAAATTTTAGGCATTGAAGACTGTTAGTTTGTCATTGCATATAAATGGGACTTATAGAGCTCACTGGGCTGATCGAATGGGATTTTGTAAGCATCTTTTGGATTATGCAAAGTTTTTTGCTTGAGATTTACATTGATGTGGCATATTTGTAAATGTTTCTCTTTGCCTTCTTATGCATAACTATTTGAATATTTTTCCATAGGTAAGGGAATTGGTGCTCCTTTGGCTTTTAGGTGCATCAAGAGTAATGGCGGTCCTGTCCCTCGGGTGTTAGTTGGAGTCACACGGGTTTACCCTGTTCTATACAAGGATAAGTAATGTGAATTAATCATTTTTGCTGCTTAATTGAAGTGCATTTGGTTCTTTCAGTATGGTAAATTTTCTCCATTTCTCACTCTAGATTAAGTAATGGCAGCAGAACTATTGTGAGATCAGAGAGAATGGAGGCTAAACTGGTGCAATTGAATAACCAGAGGTGACTTCCATTCTACTGACATAGCCATTTTGTTTTTTTGATAGATCAGCCGAGTATATTTTAATTTAGTTTTTTTCCCTTTCCTAAAGAAAAAGCATTGCCACTCCATATCAGCATGATCACTTCATATTTGTAAGGATTTTCCAATCTAATAAAGCGGCCAAAATTTGTTTAGATTTCTAGCTAAATACAATATCATAATTGATGCTCTTTTTTTTTATGCTGCAGGCGTTCAGTTATTATAGAGGGTATTGTTTCTGAGTTTCAAAGAGGGATGAAAAGTTCTAACATATATACTGATATTGATAGTGAAGAAGGAGCAAAAATATTTAAGATTCTTGAGACATCAGCTGAACCAGAAGTCCTAATGGCAGAGATGAGTCCACAGCAACTAGCATCATTTGCCTCTTATCAATCAAAACTAGAGGTAGGTTCAGCTGATGTACTTGAAACATTGGTCTATATGTAGAAAGAGATATTAATCACAGGAAGTCTGACTTTAGGCGACAAGGCAACTGGACATGGAGAAAGCAATTGGGAAAGCTTTACAAGATGCTGGCTTAGGGGAGAGAGAAGTGACCCCATTTATTAGGGTCAGGGTAGTTGGGTTAACTAATTATCAAGAAAAGGGCGCCCGCGCCCCTAAAGAAGGCTTAATAACAATTTGGAACCCGACAGAGAAGCAGGTTAATCTAATTGCCCAGTTCTGCTTCCATTTCTCATGCCTTTAGTCTCTGTATACTGTACTGTTTGCATTTGAATGGATCCACCTTTTTATGCTTACATAACTAAAGATTATGTATGCTGCATCCTTTGTTTCAGCAATGTTCTGTATTCTATGCCTCCCTAATATTGAATTTATTGCAAAAAGTTTTCTTGAGATTCTTTGCAAGTATTGATTAAACTTACTAATTATAACAGAAAAGTGATCTTGTCGAGGGGCAGGCTTATGCTGTAGCAGGACTATTACCCGTGAGTTCTGATTCAAATACACTTTACTTGCAAGCAAGAGGATCTACAACCAAATGGCAACCTTTATCTTCCCTGGCAATGCAACAGTTTCAGTAAGCCTCTATTTGCTTTGTCTGTTATCCTAACAATTGAATCTAACTAAAAGGTTGTCCTCTGTAGGCCATTTTTCAGCCCTCGAGCACCAGTATTATTGTCAAATTTGGGTGAAGTTCCTCTTTGTCGGTAAATTGCGCAATTTGATTTTTTTCTAGTCCTGCCTCTGCTTTATTTCTTCCTCGCAGAAATTTTGTTCTGATTGTTTTTTGATTGTGCAGTGAATTTGACATTGCTGCACTTGTGTTGCACGTGGGAGATATTTATACAGCTGCTCAGCAAAAGAAACAGTGGGTGTTTGTGACTGATAGCTCCATTTCTAGATTTGATTCAGAGGATACGTCAAAGTCCTTACTGGCCATCAGCTTCTGCTCACCATACATGGATAACGATTCATTTACACCAATCAACTACAATCTTGCTGGATCCACAGTGAGTAGTCCTTCTATGGTCTACCACAGAATGCATTAGTTTATGAATATAGTATGAGTTGATTCATGGAGACAACATCCAAGTGGAAATTAGAAGGATAGATAAGTTTACGAAAGAAAGCCATTTTACCTCTTTTTTTTTTTCTTTTCTTTTTTTTTAAAAAAAAAAGAAACTGAGAACCTCATTTATTACTTCTGCAGATTGGCTTGTGTAATCTCATCAAGAGAGCAAAGGACCAAACATATCATCTCTCGATAGCTGAAGCAACAGAAAATTCGACTTATTCTTTGAATTTTGATTCCTCCAATTTTTTGCACCTTAAAAATGCTGCTGCCTCTACTCAAAGCTGGGCCAAGACCTCTACCTCGGTGAACAATCTAGACTTTGATTATGATAGTTCAGCTTTGGTGTACAATGCCTGATATTTATATACTGCCTTGCCTGTTTCACTTCATGCAGATTATTAATAAACTTAAGGAGAGGGTTTTATTTATTATTGGTGATTGAAAAGGCTAGAAGTTGGAAGGGGACACTTTGAACTGACAAGTAAGCCTCCTTATGTCAACTGGATTCTTATTTTTGTCAATTGACTTTAATTAGGGAGAATTAGTCTCTTGTTTTTATGGCAGTAAGATCTTAAAATTCACACATGCCAGATGCAGAAAAGGATTTCAGAATACTGCTAGTGAGAAAGACCCTCAGCATTATTTTTGGGTATGCTACTGGTTTGGGGTCCACATGCATTCCATGTTTTTGAATTAATCACATTCTCGAAGCAGATTTTTGCTACACCACCACGGGTTGAGCAGCTGAAGTTCTCCAGGAGAGATCTGTAAATATCAATCGTGCAAGGTTGTCATGAAGAGCCATCACTCTTATCGGCTTTTGTTTATCCTCAATGTTGAGTACAGTGGACGGGGAAGGGCTTGAGTTAAGCATCTCGGAATTGGTTAGCATTCACCACCGGATGGAGATGGTCTCTACACATGGCAACATTTTTGGTATAGTTTACGATAATTAAATGCAACTGAAACATCTCTTTAAATAATTAAGAACCAATAATGTTTGGTTCAGAGCCCATGTAATGTCAGAAACTCAATTTGATTTGCTGCGTTATAAAGTTGAAGAAACTACATACAAGTCCTGAGGATATATATAACAATACCATGCCAGTATCATTTCTATGTCCATAAAGAGGCTCTAAAGAGATAATGTTGATCAACTGGGGAGTCGTGTTGATCAACAGAATTGACCCCTGTAATCACATGAGGCAATCAGAGAACTGATGCCATCCTTTATTGGGTGATGGATAAGTATTCTTTTGATCATGTCCTTCATTGGATTAATATATATGCACAATAAAAAGTTCTAGCAAGCATGCTAAATATATATTCAAAGAAGCATAAGAAATTGAAAAATAATCTCAGCATGCAGACTAAAGAAAAAAGATTATAAAGAATAAAAGAATGATATTTACTTGTTGAAATACTTTAAAATTGATAAAGTTTTGTTGTTGTCAAGAATGAATATTATATCTCTAAGATTTTATTGCTCTTGTCTTGGTGCAAACGATGATTGCAAAAAGCTTTCCAAGATTCCAACACCATCATCTTAGTTTATATGCACTTCTAAACAAGATATTTAAATAAAAGAATATGTAATTTAAATACCTCTCAACAAGATGAATCTAAATTCTGGATTTGAGAAAAAAAATCAAAGCATAAAAAAAACAATAAAAAAAAGATGAAGAAGAGTGTAAATTTATTTAAAAAACTTATTTGAAACTCTTCCTTCACCCCTTTTTCATGGTGAATTTTGAAAGTTAAATGGTTAAAGAATTAATTCCAGTAATAATCTTATGTAGACCTCTTGATTATGTGGTTTAGCAACCCCCAACGGAGTAGATAATAACCCGAAAAGTCAAAAATTAGGTTTGATAGAACCCTGACCTAGAGATAACACTGCTCCTAAGAACTAAAAGTATTAGAAAAAGACTTGGACCCAGAGATAACCCTATATTTAAGAACCCTAAATATGAGAATGACATTACGAAGCCAATTAATTTTCGATAAGTTAATATATGATCTTTGGTCCTCTTAAGAAAGGTTGTTTTGCCATAAATTAAAAAAAAAATCATGTTTATTCTTCAACTTGCTATCCAAATTTGTAGCTAAAAAAAAACATAATATAGTTCCCTCTAACTAACCCTAATGGACTTATTATTCCTGTTTTTTTTTCACTCTTTATGCTACTAATATACTCTAAGAAAGAAACAAACTAAAATAACACTTCTTTTTTTTTAAGAAACCGTAGATACAAACTACTAAGCTCTTGTAACAACCCGACTTCTTCATAGCAAAAAAAAATTGGTGGAATTTTTTTTTTGTAAGTCGTTTGGTTCTCGATGTTTTTCATAATATCATTATGTGAATTTATAAATACATTCCATTTGTTACCAAGACACAACCCATATCGGGCAATCTAAATCAACATTCCTTAAAAAGTATCCATACCCATTCTCACAATGGTATTTAGGGTTTACTGTAATAGAATTCTTGTCTTAGTGTAGTGTAATATTCATGTGATATAACATACATACATTCACCACACCATGTTTACAATATCGTACTTTCGCATCCGTATTCCATTGCAATTTTTGATACAAGTCTTTTACAAAAGTGCCAAATAAAAAATATTCAACTGATTCGTTTGTTCTTTATCAAATACATAACAACTTAAACATACTATTACACAACACCTTTTAAAATATGTGAACCCATGGAACAGGCTTTCCTACGCATTTTGATTATGTGATGTCCCTGTTACAAAAACAACATGGATACAAGAATTACAAATAATCTAACATGATAATAAACAATTAGAAGAATGTTATCGTTACTTTTCATTATCAACTAAAAATGAGTACATTCTTTCATTTACTTCTCATATGCATTGTATAATCCTTATTATTTTGTTAAATGTATTGTTCTCACTCATATGCCCCAACCTCTCCATAGGAGCTGTGGGGCCGAAGTTTAATCATTGGTCGGGGTTAATTACTTCACTTTAACCCGGTTATCCACTTGTGATGCTTTTAGCCGTAGCTAATCGCAACATCTAAACTCAGTCATCCGTCTTAGATGCTATTAACCAAAACTAATCACAAAATCAAACTCGTCATCTCTCACGGATACCATTAACCGAAGCCAATCATCATAATCAACTCGACCATTCATCTAGGATGCCATTAGCCAAAACTAATCATCATATTCAACCCGGCCATCCTTTTAGGGTGCCATTTGCCGAGACTAATATCAACGCAACCTGATCATCCATCTAGGATGCCATTAGCTGAAGTTAATCATTAATTCATCTTGGCCATCCCCTTAGGATGCTATTAGCCAAAGCTAATCATGCTAATCATCAATCAAAACCCGGTCATCCATCTCGAATGTCATTAGCCGAAGTTAATCATCAATTACAACCCGGTCATCCATCTCAGATGCCATTAGCCGAAGCAAATCATCAAGCGAAGCTAATCATCGAACACAACACAGTCATCCATCTTGGATGTCATTAGCCGAAGCTAATCATCGAACACAACCCAATCGTCCATCTTGGATTTCATTAGCCGAAGCTAATCAACAACTCAATCAACATTTCATAATCGGTTTAACATTCGTCAACAACTCAATCAACATTTCATAATCAGTTTACCATTCATCAACAACTCAATTAACATTGCATAATCAGTTTAATATTCATCAACTCAATTTCATCAACAACTCAATCAACATTTCAAAATCGGTTTACCGTTCATCAACAACTCAATTAACATTGCATAATCAGTTTAATATTCGTCAACAACTCAATCAACATTTCATAGTCAGTTTAACATTCGTCAACAACTCAATTTCATTAACAACTCAATCAACATTTCATAATCGGTTTACCATTCATCAACAACTCAATTAACATTGCATAATCAATTTAATATTCATCAACTCAATTTCATCAACAACTCAATCAACATTTCAAAATTGGTTTACCGTTCATCAACAACTCAATTAACATTGCATAATCAGTTTAATATTCGTCAACAACTCAATTTCATCAACAACTCAATCAACATTTCATAATTGATTTACCATACCATTCATCAACAACTCAATAATATATCATCCTCAAACAAGTTATTTTAGAACATTTATATTAAACAAGAAAATGGTGGAAACCACCTACTTGTTCTTCCTGTGGGGGTGTCCTTGCCTAGTCGAAGGTCCAATCCCGGCTGCACCACCTAAACACATCAATGATCATAAATCAGCACATTTGCAATTGGTAATCACATAACTTGTCACCGTACATATTTCAAGAATACCCATATTCACAATCAAGTGTTCCACATATTACACAACCATACAATGAAATTGTTACAAGCATTTAAGTCAATTTTGTTATAGAGGTCTATCGCAGAATATCGACAGCGAAAGCTGGTTCACTGCAAACACATAATTCGGTAGCGAAAACTGATTCACTGCAAACACAGAATTTAATAGTAATCATCAGCGCACATAGGTGATTAGTACTTAAAAGTGTATTTTTATCAAGGTTTTATATCATCATTTTGCACTTGAAGTATCGATATCTCCTTAACTAGAGTATGTTTTATAATAACATGTCTAATAATATAAGATACCTTTAATTTATGTTAAATGTTCATCTTAAATGCAGGCCTACCACATAAATCAAAGGATTGATTGATGAGTTTAACTATTGAAATTGAGAAGATAAAAAGAGGGCTAAGCTTAGAAAAGAGATGCTGGTTCAGTCCAAACTAGAACACCATTTGGTTATTGGATCATAAACGGAGTTGTAGAACTTGAATTTAGGTCTGGTTTATATGTATGGAAAGCTAAGACATAGGCCTAAAACTTTCATGAAGAGTCCAAGATTCAAAAGTGCCATTTTCGAGTTCAAATGGTAGCAACAAAGGAGAAGTCGGAATCTGTCCTGCAACACAGACACTATTCTGTGTTCAGCCCATATCTCGAGTTCTAGAAGTCCAAATGCACCGATTCTTGTTTTGTTGGAAAGCTGAGACAATTTACCAGAACTTTTATGAAGACTATCTGTTCAAATTATGATGTTAAAAATGACGTTTTGTTCAGACAAGAAGATAAGGATTGTCACCAAGTCAAGATGTGGCCACCCACTCAACAATTAGTCATCAAATCAATAGTTTGAATTTAAGCCTATAAAAGGAGGCATTTGCCATGCATTTAAGCATATTGGTTTTCAAATCAAGATCATGCTCTTTATTTCTTTCTTTATATTTTTGTATTGTTTAAGTTTTATTTCATGTTATATTTTCCTTAATCTCTTGTTTATGCTTTTCATTTCCTGTACTATACTTATGTTGTTTATTTATGTCTCTTCTTCATTATGTTTAGCTAAGTTTATTATGTCAAGGTGAAAAGGTTACACTAATGGTGTAAGAATAAGTATAGTGTAAACTCAACATGGACTTTAATGTTTGATACTAACATATTTTGTATTTGTTATCTTATTCACTCTTAATACTTTGCTTGTTAAATGGTTAATCTAGATTTATGTTGTATGATCCTTGGTACAACAAATGCTTGACTCTTTCATAACCAATTGTATGGTATAACCGACATCTGTGTTATGAAAGGAACTTGATTTGTTGTTAACATAAATTAACATCATGAATACCTAACAACATTTACAAGTATTAGCATTATTGGAATATGATAACTAATGTAATCATGTTAACAATTTATAATCCGATTGGAACTTCCTTTGTGTGTGGTTTCCAGTTGAGTAATAAAAAAGAGTTTATACTATACTTATTTGAAATACTAATAGTGGATCCTCTAACCTTGACAATTGTTTTATCCTTGTTTAATCCTTACATTTTTCTCACATCTCAAAATTCTCTTTAACTCATCATCATCATCATCATCATCATCATCATCATCATTATTATTATTATTATTATTATTATTATTATTATTATTATTATTTATATAGTTAACCTCCATGTGGTTCGACCCTGGTCTTGCCGGGTTATTTATTACTTTGACACTCCTGCACTTGGGAGAAGACATCAATCTTTTG
The DNA here is from genome assembly GCA_015852605.2 of Populus deltoides. Lineage (NCBI taxonomy): Eukaryota > Viridiplantae > Streptophyta > Magnoliopsida > Malpighiales > Salicaceae > Populus > Populus deltoides. Next base: position 18,380,321 of record CM027583.2, on the reverse strand, counting down.
GTCGTGTCAATAGGCTATACCTGAATCAGAAATTTCTGATGAAAAACTGAGTAGTTGTCGACTTAGAAATAATCAACGTAACACAGTTTCACAGCTGACGCTGAAATCATCAGCTCATATAGTTTACGGCTGACGTAGAAATCATTGACAAAAACTGAGTTGCTGCCGACTCAGAAATCATCAACACAAAACTGTTTCACAACTAATGCTGAACTCGTTAGCGTATATGGTTTATGGTTGATTCAGAAATCGTTGACAAAAATAGAGTCGCTACCAAACAGTTTACGTTAGGCCTTCCACCTACCAATGGTTCTCAACCTCCGCATAGCTAGTTAGCATGCTGAGGTCTCGTTTGTTAACGGAATTAACCAGACAAATTGCTCCACCAAGTAAGAACGACCATGCACCACTACCCATGGAATTAAGAAAGAGCTCTCCTCTGATAGCTTACCTCTAACCTTTCCCGTATGTCTTATGCACGAGTGTTGGTGGAAATTGATCTCCTTGAGGAACTTCGACACTCAGTGGAGATTTCATTGCCTGAAGGTCTTACTTTGAATCAAAAAGTTATCTACGAGACTCAGCCCAAGTATTGTAACTTTTTCCATATTCTTGGCCATACTCGTCTCATCTGCCCCAAAGCTGCTGCTACTACCAAAACTGTCCCTTGCCATCAACCCCAGGCTCAGGCTGTTTTAACTGATAAAGGGACTGTTTTTAGTAGATTGGGTCCCCAGCCTTCTCTTCAGGTTTCTCCTCCACAGGTGCAAGGCCAGTCCCAAGATCACGTCATTCCAGCGGTTTCTAGGGGGGGACGTTGGGCCAGAGGCTGATCATGATAATTCTAAAGGTTGGGTTACTGTGGTCTTTAGAAAATCCAGCAAGCAACACAAGGGGACAGCGGTGGCAACCCCTTGTGTTGGCTCTAGAAAATCTGAGCCAGTGTTTGTTAACAACTCAACTGCTACTCCCTCTCTCCTTGTTTGCACAGGTATAGTTCAGAACTCCCCTAGAACAGATCCATTGGTGGCAACCCCTTGTGTTGGCAAAGTTTGGGGTTCTTCCCCTACTCGCACTGCACCACTGGTAGTGCACTCTTGTGTTGGTGAGGCCCACGACTCCTCCCCTTCCAAAACAAATCTTTTGGCAACTACTTTTGGTGAAACTGATATTGCAGGTAAATCTATGAATGTTCCTCTCTTGGATGTGGCTGTCCAGTGTGGGGTCAGGACTCGTAACCAAAAGCAGCGTGGTCATAGTGGAAGAGTCTCCCCTTCCCCTGCAATACTGTGATCATTTACAGTTGGAATATCAGGGGACTTAACAATCCCCTGAAGCAACATGAGGTAGTTAGCCTCATGAAGAAGCACAAGATAGATATGTGTGGGTTGCTTGAAACAAAATTACTCGCTTCCAGAGTTGACTATTTGCATAAATTTCAGCTTAGGCATTGGTAGTATTTTTCCAATACACATGTAGCACGCACTACTAGAATTGTGGTTTTTTGGAATCCATCTACAATTTAGGTTGATTTGCTTGCATCCTCTGCACAAGCTTTACATCTTTCAGTCACCTGTTTGATTTCCCAGATTAGCTTTATGGCTACTTTTGTTGATGGCTTCAATACTATCTCTATAAGACGATCTCTATAGAAGGATTTAAGGCGTTGGAATTCTAGCTGTCCTTGGATGGTTCTTGGTGACTTCAACTCCATGCTTTCCTCTGCAGATAAACACAATGGTGAGGTTGTCTCTTCCTATGAAATCTTTGATTTTCGAGACTGCTATTTTGATCTGGGCCTTTGTGATGTCAATTTCACTAGATGCCACTCCAGTTGGACAAACAGCTCTGTTTGGAGTAAGCTGGACCGGGTGTTAATCAATCCGTCATGGTCTTCTTTACAACGCCCTACTCACGTGCACTTTGGTTCTCCAGGTGCATTTACTGATCATTCACCTACTACAGTTAGACTGGATCCATACGTGCAGGGTAGATGAAATTTTAAATTTTTCAATATGTGGGCTACATATGATCAGTTCCTAGAGATGGTCTCTTCTTGCTGGTCCTTTCCTGTATATGGTACTCCCATGTATATTCTTTACCATAGACTTAAGCTCTTGAAGGGGCCTTTGAAGGAGCTAAATTGACTTCATTTTAGTCATATTTCAGAATGGGTTTCTCGGCTTGAGTCTCAGGTGGAACAACTCCAAATTGCATTCCAGCAAGACAGGGATAACCAGCTTTTGTTTGAGCAGGACAAGCTTCGACGTTCCAAACTATCTTCTCTGAAGTTTGCGGAAAAATAGTTTTTCAATCAAAAAATCAAATGCAAGTATCTCAAGGACAGTGATAGAGATTCTAAGTTTTTCCATGCTCTCATGGGCCACAACCATCGGAGGAACTTCATTCTAGCTATTACATGCAGTAACGATAGATTTAGCAGTTCTCTCAAGGAAGTGGGTGATGAATTTGTGGCATATTATCAACAGCTGCTTGGCACTTCGAAGTCCACTGTTCCTCTTGACAATGCAGTTATACGGTGCGGCTCGTGTCTTCCATCTAGCTCTCACGGCTTTCTCCTCTCCCCAGTCTCTTGTGAAGATATTCGCCAGGTAGTCTTTAGCATTGAGAATGAGAAAGCCCCAGGTCCTGGCAGCTACTCCTCCTTCTTCTTCAAGCAAGCTTGGTCTATTGTAGGAAGGGATTTCTGCGCTGCCATTCAGGACTTCTTTCATTCTAGTAGGCTACTTAAATAGGTTAGCCACTCAATCATTGCCTTGGTCCCCAAATTAGAGAATGCTTCTTCTCTATCTGATTTCAGACCCATTTCCTACCGTAATATTATTTACAAAGTGCTGGCCAAGATTCTAGCTGGCTGACTTGCCCAAGTTTTACAGGGCATTGTCAGCCCCATGCAAAATGCATTTCTAGGTGGTAGGTATATGAGCGACAACATCAATCTTGTTCAGGAGCTTCTTCGCCAGTATAGTAGGAAGCGCTGGTCTCCCCGATGCTTGCTGAAAGTTGATTTCAAAAAAGCATTTGACTCTGTTCAATGGGAATTCCTAGCATGCCTTATTCGCCAACTTGGTTTTATTGCCAATTTTGTCATATGTTTATTATGCAATGTGTTTACTCTACCTCTTACTCTGTAGTAGTCAATGGTGATATCCATGGGTTTTTTTTGGGTCACAGCGGAGTTCGATAAGGTGACCCCTTGTCCCCATATCTTTTTATATGTTGTATGGAATACTTCTCAAGAATGATCACACTTGCTTCCCAGCAGGAGGGCTTCCGTTTCTATCCAAAGTGTGCAGTGCAAGGTATCACTCACCTTGCTTTTGCAGATGATGTTTTGCTTCTCTCTCGTGGTGATTCCTCTTCTGTTCTTTGCCTTCTCCAATAGCTCACTCTTTTTGGCCAGACTTCGAGGTTGGACATTAATCTGCAGAAATCATTCATCTTCTTTAGGGGAGTACACTCTGTTAACAAACAATCTATCCTCACAATCTCTGGCTTTAGAGAGGGGCAATTTCCCTTCACTTATCTCGGGGTCCCACTTAGTCCCCATCGGCTGTTAGCAAGCCAATTCTCCCCGCTTCTGCAGGATTTGCAATCGTCAGTTCAAGGATGGATTGGCAAACAACTTTCGTATGCAGGGTGTTTGGAGCTCCTCTGGTCTGTTCTATTTGGGAAAGTCCAGTTTTGGTTAAATATTTTCCCTATCCCTACAATAGTGATGAGGAGCATTATTAGCATCTACAGAAACTTTCTATGGACTGGTGATGCCCGTCGTGGTTCCTCAGCTCTTGTTGCTTGGAAGACTATATGCATGCCTAAAACAGAAGGTGGTCTGGGTTTATATGATTTTTGCGCCCGTAACAGAAGTTTTCTTATCAAGCAACTATGGCATATACATCTTAAAACAGACTCAGTTTGGATTCACTGGATCCACCATTTTTACTTGAGTGGTGGCACCATTTGGACTGTCCAAGCACATCATTCCTTTTCCCTGCTGTGGAAAGCAATCATCTCTGTTAGGAACCTTATTTTTCAACACTGTGGGGACTCAGAGGTGGAGTGTGTCTCTTTGATGAGTAACTGGTCTAATTCTGCAGGTCCCTTTCTAGCCCATGCATATGATTTCTTCAGACCGGTTGGTTCCACAATGTCATGGGGTCGAGTCGTTTGGGAGCAGTGGTCCTTGCCTAAATAAAGCTTCATACTATGGCTGGCTATCATGGGTAAACTTTGAACTTGTGATAGGTTTTGGTTCATCCCTATTGACCCCACTTGTGCTTTCTGTCGGTGTGAGGCAGAGACTCATGTTCATCTGTTCTTCGCTTGTAACTGGACGGGTCGCTTGTGGGCAAAGATAAAATCTTGGCTTAGAATTGGCAGGAGGATGGTGACCCTAAACAATGCACTTCGTGGGTTATACTCCAAGAGATCCAATAAAGAGTTTTGGATGCGAAGAGTCTCCTTGGCCATCACGGCGTATCTTATCTAGGAAGAAAGAAATAAACGGGTTTTTGATACAAAGTCTAGAGGAGTTGATACCATTTTCAGGAGATTCCAAATCTTGTTTTATATTATGTTCCATTTTCATGAAAAAGATCACCTACAATTGGCTATCTGGTGAACATCTTGGATGATTGGCAGCAGGTCTCATCTTTGGGTAGTAGGAGTTGTTGCAATAGTTTATTTCTATTAGTAGTAGTCCGCAGCTAGTTGTCATGGTTATATGCATGGTTCATATTCAGTTCTTCATGGCCAGTCACTCTCATGCATATTGTTCGCCCTCTGGTTTGGTTTTGCATGGTACAATTTTGGGCGTGCATGGTGAAGTCTTTATCATGCATGCATTTCTACATGCTAAAGATTGTTATCGGGCCCGCCACTTTGTCTTGCATCCTCCTTGTGTTTGGTACTCATGGTTTTCTCCTTGAGATTTGTCGCTATGTGACTGCATGGTTCATGCATATTGTCTTCACGTTTCACTGCTTGCTGCTGGGCCCACTTCCTTCTGTCCTCGGGTGATACGTGGTCTTTAACATATGGCTTCGGGACCTTTTGTGTTAAGGGTGTTAGCAACTATATGTTTATAGTTTGTTCTATTGGTTTGTTGATGGCATTTGCTTTCCTCGGTTATCCTTGGCACCTGTAGTCTTTGGGTTCCTGAAATAACCAATGGCTTGTTTCTTTAGGTTGTATTTTTCTTTGTGCTAGCTAGGAGCCTGTTCCTACTGGCTTGTTCTGTACGGGTGTATAATTGGCTTGCTGGTTTTCCAGTTAGTCTATCTTTTTTATCTATAAAATTCTAACATTTGATAAAAAAAAAGCTCTCAATATATTATTACATTTGATAAAAAAAAGAGCTCTCAAACCTGCTCCAAATAAGTGTTTAGCTGGGAATAATCCAAGCTCTCCCCACCCGGGCTCTGGCAACTTGACCCAAGGGTCATCTCCTTCTCAGCCATCTTCGGGTCAAGAATGCTCCTCTTCTCAGCCATCTCGTGGTGTCCCTTCTACTGATGACCGACCTATTTCAGCTTCTAGGACTCCGACCACGCCAATATTGGAAGGCCGCAATGGCCCTGCATCAGATATTCTACTAGGTACCTCAAACCAATCCCCTCCCCCACTAGTTCATTTCCCTGATTTTGCTCAATTGGAATCCTGTCAACTAAAAGAGGCAGACCTAGGAGAAGCCACGACCCTGTGGTGATTTTGTTTAATTGGGTATATAGCAGGGAAATTCCCTGGTTATGCATCCCTGTTGCACTTTATTAGTAAGCACTGGCAACAAAAAACAAGATTCACTATGCATGATTTTGGTTGGTTAATATTTGGTTTTCATTCTGAACTAGAAATGCTAGAAACACTGAGTGCTAGCCCTTACTTTGTGTTTGGCTGGCCACTGATTTTGAAAATCATGCCTGAGTTCTTTGACTTCCAAGCTAATGATATGACAAAGCTGCCAACTTGGGTGAAATTACCCAACTTGCCTTTGAGATGCTGGACTCCTTTGTGTCTTTCAAAACTTGCCAGGATGATAGGGAAGCCAATCCATTGTGACATTCCCACAGCAAATATGTCCAGGCTCTCCTATGCTAGGATATTGGTTGAGGTTGATCTATTGTATAAACTCCCACAGGCTATCCAAGTTGTGTTACCCAATGGCATGCCTTTCTCCCAGCAGGTCACTTATGAATCCCTCCCCAGGTTTTGTACAAGGTGTCGGGTTATAAGCCATTCTGCCAATGTATGCAACAGGGGTCCAAGCCCCATGAAGAAAAAACGACCTCATATAGCTTCTGTTTCTGGAGTTCCTTTTGAGGATGCTACTGTTGTTGAGCAACAACAGCCTGATAGTGCAGACCCTTCTACCGACCCTCCTGCACCAACTGCAGCTAATGACACTGTTGCTCACATGAAAGCCCACTCCCTTGAACTCAAACGCTCAAAGGTTGATGTCAGTACTAAACAATCTTCTACCCTGGATCCTATGTGCACTGCTGAAGAAGGAGCAACTCTTGCTGTAAAGTCTACAAGGAGGCAGTATCTAACAAGAAGCAAGGTTGCTGCCACCTTTGATGCAACCCCTCTAGAGAAGCAAAAACTCAAAGGCCTTGCCATCATCCTCATGTCTATGAGTAGTTCTGATATTACTGCCCCTTTATCTACTTTTTAGTTGTTTATATTGTGGTCTTAAATTTGCAGGGTTTTTATCCTTAGTTTTGTCACTTGTATCTTTGGCCAGTTGTTTTGCAGGATTTGTGACCTGCTAGTCGGGTTCTTTTGGATGATTGATGTTGGATTTTTCTGTTTTGTGTGAGCCTTGTTGTAGGGTCTTCATGCTTGATGCTATTTTGCTGTTGTTGGACGTCTGTTTGGCCAGAGTTTATGGCCCTGCTGAATTGTTGTTATTGGATATTTCTGTTTGAGCCCTGTTGTAGGGTCTTGCTTGCTACTGTCTGATGTTGTTTGCTTCAGTGTGGGAGGCTGCTTTTCTTTGTGTGCCCTGTTATGAGGTTTTTGTTGCTCATTGTTGTCGGTTTGAAGGCAATTGTGTAGTCCGGGCTGTCCTTTGCTATCTGGCTGTTTTATGCCAATGTTGTTCGGCTTAGTGGGAGCATGTTTCCCTAGGCCTTTATCCTTTTTTGTAGCTCAGTTCCCTGCATGAGGGATGTTCATGCTATTCCTACTGGCTGAGCAGGTTTAATTACTTTGTTGTTTATCTTGTATGCTTGTTCAAAGAAGCCTGTTCCTTTGCGCATGTGTTTCTTATTCTAGGCTACTTGTAGTCTATGTGGGAGTCTTCCCTCTATGTTTTTAGGAGCTTGTTCCCTTTCTTTGGTTTTTGTAAATATTTTGTACTTCGCTGGTTCTCCAGCTTTGTTTTGATCTATATATTTCTTACATTTGATAAAAAAAAAAAGAGCTCTCAAGCGAATCAAGAAAGAGCTCTTAGTCAGCCGGATAAAGAGAGAATTTAAAGAGATGCTCTCCTTCCCCTGAAGTTTCTCCTCTTGATTATTCTGCTGTTGAGCTCTGTGAGCCCTTTCTTCGCGCTTCGCATAGCCAGTCCAAAATCAACACCTCTATTCAAGCAAACAACTAGCATGTGATGGGTCTCTCCCAAAAACCTAACGGGTATATGGCTTGAAGTTTTCAATGATGGGGATTTTGCTGGCAAATCTGTGGCTCCTCCCTCCAACGAGTAAGATAGCCCCATACACTTGTTAGGGTTGTTCGATCCTGTTGAAGATTGTCTTGGAGTTAGCATACATCGTGTCTCCCTCACAACCCTAATGGGTGTTTGGGCTACTGATTCTAATGCTAGGGATTTTGCTGATGAACTGTGGCTCCTTTCTTTTCTACAGACGAATTAGATGGAGGTTTGAATTCTTTCCCTTCACCTTTTTTTGACAAGGATCTGCTTTTTTTTTAGCCTAATGGGGTCTCTAGCTCCTCTTCTGTTCATATTCAAGCTACTCCTATCACCATCGTTGGCGTTGATTTCCCCGTTGACATTATTGGTGCTAGGTTTTTTTATGATTTTGGTACTTGGGTTGTTGCTCTACAACTTCTCATCAGAGCTTCTGGCCATGGTAGGGTTTCTCCTACCTTCCCATCTCTGTAATGCTATCTCCCTAGTGTATTAGAGGGCCCGCTTGCCTTCTGGCATAGCATGGGGTCGTGCACCTCATGTCTTGGTGTTATAGTTTGCTATTTTATTGGCTTTACATCCTGTTATATATATGTCTTGCTCCTCCTCTTGGCTGTGTTGTTGTTGGGCTGCTGTTTAGGTAGTCTCTATTACTGGATGGCCTGGTGGAATCTATTTGTTCTGCTGATTTGGATGTCGTAGATGCTCCATCTGTTGGGTAGTTACGTTGAGCTTGTATGCAGCTTAGCTGCAGATGCAATTGCATGTTTGCTGGAGTTGATGCTAGCTTTCCTTCTTAGCTTGTGTTATGTAGGTTAGTTTGCTTGTTGCTGCTATATGTAGGGTTGCCTTTGGGTTTTCCCTGTTGGGTTTCTGTCTATCCTTCATTCCTGTTATGTTGAAGTGGTTGGTGATGTATTACGACTGCTCCCTGGTTTATGATTGATGTCCCTACTACTCAGGGGTCTCGCATCCTCTACATGTTTCCCGTGCTTTTGGGTGTGCAGCTGCCGTCAGCTTGCTACTTTCCTATATTGCAAGAGTGACTTAGTTGATGATCTCCTCAATTAGGTAGGGGCTGCTTGATCTCAGTGTTTCCCTGCATTTTGTATGGGAGGTTTGCTACTGCGTGGTCCCTAGTTCCCTTATTAGGTCTCTGTTTTGCTGGCTCATTCCTGCTACTTATTACTGGAATGGTCTTGGTTTGATTGTCTTCATTGTGGATAGAGGCTGCTTATCTCGGTGCGTTTCCCTTGCATGAGTGTTGGTTAGGTCTTTTCTTGCTGTATATACCGTCCTGGGTATTGCTGCTTTGATGCATTTTATATGCTATCTTGTTGTTTGTTTGGTGCTGTTGGCTTATATACTTGCAGAAATCTTTGTTGCAGTGTCTCTCGGTTCTCGGGTTGGGTAGTTCGTGGAGTAGGTTCTTTGACCGGTGTTGGTGCTCCCTCTCTTTCATGCCTGTACAGGTTCAGGCCACTACCTACAGTGCCAGCTGTTGTCTGGGCTACACTTTTGATTTTGCACATGTTTGCTAAATTTATTTAGCTTGCTAGACTGTTATTTTTGTTTCAAGGAGCCTTTTCCCTTCTATTTCAAGGAGTATATTCCCTTCTGTTCAAGGGAGTCTGTTCCCTTTCACTGGTTTGTATATGCATGTACATATGACTTGCTGGTCTCCAGCTATGTTTTTTGATCTATAAAACTTTCTTACATTTGATCAAAAAAAAGAAAGAGCTCTTAGGCCCCTCTGTCTTAGGGCTCTAGAGTGATCTGTTCACCAGCATTGTAGCTTTGATTTTTGGTTTGCGCTCTTGGGTTTTTATGATGATGCATAGGGATGAGGTAGGACATTTCCTGCTCCTTCTCTGTTATGTCATTATATGATGATATGTTAGAGGGCTTCAAAGCCCTCTAACCTAACATTCACCTCATGTAGTTTAGGTTTTGTGGTCCTTGTGGCCAGTTGCTAATACTGTCTATACCTTTTGCTTATAGATGGTAAAAAGTCTCTTTTGTATGCTGGAGCTATCGTGCTCGCCTGGTTGTTGGTCTTTTGGTTGTTATTGCTGTCATTTTTATGTGCTATTTTAGCTTGCTGCTGGAGTTCTTTTCACTTTGTTTTGACTTTGGTTCCCCTTCTATTGACTAGGTTGCTGGAGTGGATGGTTTTCTGAGGTTGTTGTGTCTATGCTCTAATAGCATAGAGTCCAACCTTCTTGTATTGGTTCCTCGTGTCCAGTTTCTGGTTTTGTTCTTAGTCTGCCTGCTGCTATTTGTGACTGCATTGATGTTTGTCTTCTAGAGATAAGGGATATGCTTAGTGGGTGTGCTGTCTTTCGGTGGTGTGAACCTTATGTTGGGATGTTGGTAAGCCACTGGTTTCTTCATCTTGCTGTTCCTGCTGATTTATTTTGGCGGGGTCTCCTGGGATATGTTCCCTCCGATTGCATGGATGGTTGGAGGACTTTCAGGTGCTGCTTCATGCAACATGATTTGTTGGACTCTGTCTTTGGTATGATGTAGACTATCTGCTGAAGGTCCTCCTGGGTTTTCCTCAGCCTGGTTCACACTTCATTTCCTTTGCAGGATGCTACTACTGCTAATTGATGGGTGTTGGCTATGGCTTGTTTGTGCTGACTGTCTTTGTGTTGGGAAGTCCTGGCTGGTATGCCTAGGCCTCTCCTTGCTGCCTGAAGCTTTTCTTCCTTGTTAGATGCTCTCCACGTTCAGGGTGTGTAAGCCAGTCTGATATGTCTGGCTGCCTCGTCTGAATTGGCTGGTCCCATCTTCATGCAAGTTGTTACAGGGGTATCTGGTTCTGGCCTTGCTATGCTTCCCAACTTTGTTGTCACTGCCATTGCTGCTCACTTTGTTTGATTTCAATACCTCCTCTCTTGTTTGGGAGGCATGCTACTATTGAATGCTTTCTGCGGTTAATTCTGTAACTTTTGCTCTACATGGCTGCTTTACTTGTATGCTGTTGGGTTTGAAGGAGCTCCACGTGCTCCCATTAGTGTTGTTCTACTAAGCTTGTGTGCTTTTGCTGCTGGCTCTGTTGCTCATGTCAGGTTGCTATATGGTCATGATCTTTTTGGATAGTTGTTCGATGTTGTAGACAATGCTTTGTCCTGTGATGCTGGTTGGGTCAACTGCCTGATTGGTTTGCTGCCGATTGCATTGTTAGATGTTAGGGTTTAATTAATGGGTTTTTGGGGCTTGTTTGCAGATTTTGTTGCTTGCTGGTTTTGATATCTTTGTTCAGTGAGCATATTTCCTATTGGGTTGTATTTATTTGATCAAGGGAGCTTGTTCCCTTTGCTTGCTTATATGTGCATGTCTGTATATTAGACTTGTTGGTTTCCAACTTTGTATCACTTTTGATCTATATAATTTCTTACATTTGATAAAAAAAAAAAAAGAGCTCTTAGGCTTGCTGTGTTGCCTCTGGTTTCTCATTGCTGCTTAGGTGTTTTGGCTCTTGGCTTCTTGCTATTCAACCATGTTGCTGGATTTGTTACTACTTGCATGCCTGTTCTGTTGGCAAGCTTGTTGACTACTTGCTGGGTTGCTCTCTCACTGTCGACTGCCTGCAGAGTTTTGTGTTTTGTCCTGCTGGTTTTGCAAGTTCTCTCTAACTACTTGCTTGTCGAATTGCTGGAGTCGTGGGTCAATGTTCTCTAGCTGAATTGAAGCTTCTGGCTGTTATAGGCGTTTATGTGCTGGTTTATGCTACCTGGTGGCTATGTTTTCTTTGTAGTTTTTGTTGTTCCTTTAAGCTCGCTAGTCATGCTAATTTGGTAGTTTGTTTAAGGGAGTCTGTTCCCTTTGTTCGTTGTATGTGCATGTCTGTATATTCTGACTCGCTGGTTTCCAGCTGTGTTTCACTTTTGATCTATACAAATTCTTACATTTGATCAAAAAGAAAGAGCTCTCAGGCTGAGAGTTTACATTTATTTTGGATAGGAGTGAGCATTTCTGATTGGCTGGTTTCTCTCTTGGATTATTGTGGTCCTTATTCGCTATAGGTGGCTGCTTTTGGATGTTCTAGTTGTTCATCTAGCTGGTTCCTGTTAATCTGTCGCGTTAGGGTGTGGGTGTTCTATTTGGTTTGCTGTCATGGTTATTGCTGCAACTGCTTCCTTCTTGTTATCCTCAACGGTTTGCTGACTTAATGCTCGGTAAGGATGCATGGCTTTGCATGGCTAGCCTTTTGTTGGGAGTATGTTCCCTTTTCTGTTTATATTTGTTTTCCCTTGTTCTGGGATTTTGTTCCCCTTATGTTCTGTACATGTATTTGAACTTGCTGGTTCTACAACATAGTTACCTTTGATCTTAATATATACCTACATTCTGATTTAAAAAAAAAAAGAGCTCTCAGTCTGTGCTTTCCTCAGCAGATAAGCACAATGGAGAGGATGTTTCCTCCTATGAGACTTCAGATTTTCGAGAATGCTGCTTGGATCTTGGTCTTCATGATGTAAATTATACTAGTTGTTATTTTAGCTGGACTAACGGTTCTGTTTGGAGCAAGCTTGATTGGGTTCCGATCAATCCCTCATGGTCTTCATTGCAGCATCTGACTTATGTTCACTTTGGCACACCAAGTGCTTTTACATATCACTCTCATGCAGAAGTCCGTCTAGACCAGTATGTGCAGGGTAGACATAATTTTAAATTCTTCAACATATGGACTTCACATGATTAGTTCTTGGAGGTGGTCTCTAGTAATTAGTCATCTACTGTTTATGGCACTCCTATGTATACCCTCTGTCGCAGGCTAAAGCTTTTGAAAAGGCACCTGAAGGAGCTCAACCATCTCTACTTTAGCCAAATTTCAGAGCGAGTCTCATGTCTTCAATCGAAGTTAGAGGTTAATCAATTTGTTTTGCAGTAAAACAGGGATAATCAACTCTTGTTTGAGCAGGACCAACTCTTTTGCTTAAAATTGACAAATTTGAAGTTTGCAAAAAAGCAATTTTTTAGTCAAAAGATCAAATGCAAATTCCTTAAGGATAGTGACAAAGGCTCCAGGTTCTTTCATGCTCTTATGAGTCAGAATCATCAGAGGAATTTTATTCCAGCCATTATGTGCAGTCATGGCTGTCTTAACACCTCCTTGGAGGAAGTGGGGGCTGAATTTGTGAATTATTACCAGTAGCTGCTTGGCATATCCAAAACCACAATTCCCCTTGACAGTGCAGTCACTCGCTGTGGTCCTTGCCTTTCTTCAAGTTCTCATGGCCTCCTACTTTCTCTGGTATCACATGAGGACATTCGAAAGGCAGTCTTCAGTATTTGGAATGACAAAGCTCCTGGCCCTGATGGTTACTCTTCCTTCTTCTTCAAGCACGCTTGGAATGTTATTGGGGGGGGATTTTTATGCTGCAGTCCAGGATTTCTTCCATTATGGCAAGCTTCTTAAGCAGATTAACCGTCCCATTATTGCTTTGGTCCCCAAATTAGCTAATGTTTCTTCTACATCTGATTTCAGGCCAATCTCATGTCGTAATGTGATCTATAAGGTGATTGCAAAGATTTTGGTTGGTCGGCTCACTGAGGTTTTAACGGACATTGTTAGTCCCATACATAATGCTTTCTTGGGAGGTAAGCTTATGAGTGACAATATTAATCCTCCAGGAACTCCTTAGGCAGTATGGCAGAAAGCGTTCGTCTCCCCACAGCCTGTTGAAAGTGGATTTTAAAAAGGCCTTTGACTCTGTCCAGTGGGAGTTCTTGGAAAATCTTCTTCGATATCTTGGCTTTCCAGATAGATTTGTTTTTCTTATTATACAATGTGTCTCCACAGCTTCTTTCTCTGTTGCAGTGAATGGTGACCTCCATGGGTTTTTCCAAGGGAAAAGTGGTGTTAGACAAGGTGACCCTTTATCCCCTTATCTCTTTATTTGCTGCATGAAATATTTCTCTATGATGTTCAAACTGGCCTCCCAGCAGGTGGGATTTCATTTTCATCCAAAGTGTGGGGTTCAGGGCATCAGTCACCTTGCTATTGCAGATGATATTTTACTTCTCTCCCGTGGTGACTCCTCTTCAGTTCACTATATCCTTCAGCAGCTCACACTCTTCGGCCAGACTTTAGGTTTGGACATAAATCCACAAAACTCATCCATCTTCTTAGGGGAGTTAGTAATGCTCAAAAGCAATCCATTCTTTCAGCTTCTGGCTTTAGAGAATGGAGTTTTCCTTTCACCTACCTTGGGGTCCCCTTGAGTCCTCATAGGCTGCTAGCTAGCCAGTTCTCACTACGTCTACAAGATTTGGAGTTGTCTGTCTAAGGATGGATTGGCAAACATCTCACATATGTTGGGAGACTGAAGCTTCTTCGGTCTGTTCTTTTTGGAAAGGTTCATTTCTAGTTGAATATTTTCCCCATGTCGGCAACTGTGATCATAAATATCATTAGTATCTACAGAAACTTCTTGTGGACTGGTGATGTCAAGAGAAGTACTTCTGCTTTGGTTGCTTGGAAATCTATTTGCATGCCTAAGACAGAAGGAGGTTTGGCCTCTTTGATCTCAAAGCCCGTAACAGAAGCTTCCTTGACAAGCAGCTCTGGAACATTCATCTCAAAACAGATCATGTCTGGATTCGTTGGGTGCACCATTTCTACTTGAGTAGTGGCACCATTTGGACTGTCCCTACCCACCACTCTTCCTCCCCAATGTGGAAGTCTATTATATCTGTCAGGGACCTTATCTCTCAGCACTGTGGGAACTCAAGGACGAGCATAACTTTGATGAGTAGCTGGTCTAATGGTGAAGGTCCTTTTCTAGCTAATGCCTATAACTTCTTCCGACCGGTAGGTTAACCAATCTCATGGGACAGAATAGTTTGGGAACAGTGGTTTCTACCTAAGTACAACTTCATTCTATGGTTAACTGTCTTGGGAAAGCTTTGAACCCGTGATAGATTGAGGTTCATTCCTTTTGATCCCACCTGTGTGTTTTGTAGACAAGAGGAGGAGTCTCATAGTCATTTGTTCTTTGTGTGATTGGACGTGTTGTCTGTGGGTTAAGATAAAATCCTAGCTGAGGATTAGCAGAAGCATGATGACTTTGAATAGTGCTCTTCGAGGGTTACATCCTAAGAAGAAAAGCCTTGAGGCTCGGATGAGAAGAGTTTCCTTGGGCATCATGGTGTATCTCATCTGGGAGAAAAGAAACAAGCGGGTCTTTGAGGGGAAAACCAGGGAAGTTGATGCAGTCTTCAGGAGGTTCCAAATCCTGTTTTATATAATTTTTCATTTTCACGAGAAGGATCATTCCCTTCTGTATGTAGGCTGATGAGTATTGTAATGGTCATGGGAGCTCTTTGCTTGCTAATCTGCTTGGACATTCAGGTTTTGGTTGCTAGTGCAGGTGGTTAGTGGATTTAAGTATGTGCTGCTACCATTCGTATTTTGCATAGATAAGGATGGTTTATTTGTGATGGTAATTGGTTTCGCTTCTGCCCGGTTATCCTCGGCACCTGTAGTCTTTGGGTTCCCAAGATAACCGAAGTTTTGCTCTTTTTGGGTTGTATTTATTTTCTTGTGTTTACTCGGAGTTTGTTATCGTAAGCTTTGTTTTGTACATGTGTATATATGGCTTGTTGGTTCCCCAACTCATCTAATTTTGATCTATAAAATTTCTTACATTTGATCCAGAAAAGAAAAGAAAAGAAGAAAGACCTCTCAGTCAAAAGACAAAGGGGGTCTGGCGGTCCTTGACATCAAAACCAGAAATGACAGCTTCTTTGCCAAGCAGTTATGGAACATTCATTTGAAATCGGACTCTCTTTGGATTTGATGGGTAGATCATTACTACATTCCTCATACCTCTATCTAGTTCTCTGATGCTAAGAAGACAGCTTCTCCACCTTGGAAGTCAATCTTCTCTCTCCGTAACAAAATGATTGAGCAATGTGGAGGGATTCCTGCAGAGCAACAAATGCTCTCAAGCTGGCACTCTAGATCGAGGTCTTTTACAGCCAATGCATATGATTTCTTTAGGTATAAAGCTGATCTTGTCCAGTAGGCTAGTGTGGTTTGGGAACAATGGTCTCTTCTAAGGAACAACTTCTCCTTATGGCTGGCGATGTTAGGCAAGCTGAGAACAAGGGACAGACTCCAGTTTATCTCCTCTGATCCTCTATGCCCTCTCTGTTAGAATACAAGTGAAACCCATGCGCATCTCTTCTTCAGTTGTGCCTGGTCGTCTTCTCTTTGGGGTAAGGTTAGATATTGGCTCAAGATTCATAATAGTATGCCTACCTTAAACAGAGCCATTCGGTTTGAACCTATATGGACATAGTACCTCGGCCAACTTCTTCCTTTTGGCCAAACATGAGGTCTACATTATGCCTTCCCCCTACCAACGTTTCTCAACCTATATGGACATAGTACCTCATCGAACAACACTCTGTTCATCATACATTATCAAGTAACACAAAACATCTACGTATATTCATCTACCAAGGTTTTTCCCCAATCATCACTTTCAATACCAACTCCAAACATTATCACAATCATACAATCTTACATTCACATTTGTATAATGGTAGTGTATCTACACAAGTAATAACAATTCTACAACACATAAAGATTCTATTTCATTTTTTTATCACAAGTATAGTCACCAAATCATGCTGCAACCTATTTCCATTTACTTGAATTGTTCTCACGTAACTCATCAATCTCACAGCAGAATTCAAGTATGAACCTCAACATAATTTCAATTCTAACACACAAAATGTTCTTAGCAATCCAACAGAATCACACTTTATGCATTTTATCATTTCTTTACACATTTCATGTAAGTTCTTTAATTATATGTGAAAAATCAAAGCATCAATCATCCATATCCAGTTTGTTTTAGTTTGAATAAGATCTTAGGAGTTCAACAAGGTCATTTTCATGCATTTCATCACACAACACATTCTATCTAGCCCTTTAGCTATGGTCGACCCTCTACCAAGTTTTGTGCATTCAATTTCAATCATGTTCTTTCAAAGAGTGGTCTGTAAATGAGTCTTTTCTTCCTTAGTGTTCTGCCTAGGTCTCTTTTGTTTCTCCTTGGTTACAAGTTTTTGAGCTAAGGTGTAAGAACACTTCTCCCCCACTCTAGGTTTTTCTCCTTTTTTCTCCCTGTCCAAACTGTGAGGTATTTTTCAGTCCAGAGATGAAATTAACCTTACCTTATGTTTTTAACAAGCTCCTAGTGTAGATTTCGGTGGTATATTCTTTTCTTTTGTCTAATTTTCTTCTTCCATTCTTCTACTATCCAGCCGGCTTATTACATTCCCTCTCCTTCCATGTTTTTAGCCTTTAACCTCACTCTCTAGTTCTCCCTTTCACCCAAAAACAATCACTGAAGGGGACATGCAGTTGTATTTGGTTCAGTTTTCCGTGGAGAAGGGGCAGAGGAGCAAAAGCATGCAGCCGGACACATGCAGCTGCTGCTGCCGGTCCTTGGAAAAAGGAAGAGTCCTCTTCCCTTTCCCTTTCTTGCATTTATACCCCGCTCTTAAATGAGGTGTGGTGTTTGGGTGTTGGACAAGGCTATTCTTGTTCCTTTTTTGGGTTATTTGGGTCTGGTTTCTACTCTCATTCTCCCCTAGGATAGGCCAACCTTCTTCCTCCATGTTTTTCTCTAAGGCTGGCCGGTTCATGTCTCTCAATTCCACTTAGAATTGGCTGGCCGAGGACTAATTTTTTGTCGGGTTTTACAAAACATATGGATTTTTCAGTGCACATAGTTGTCGTTAACTCAGAAATCATCAATGAAAACTGTGTCGCTATCAATTCAGAAATCGACAGCACTGGTAGAGTCGTTTCTAGCTTAACTTTTTTTTCGTTAGGTGTTTACATTTTCCCCTCTTAATATAAATTTCATCCTCGAAATTAAAAGGACTCGTATTGATAGTGCCTTTAGA
This sequence comes from Populus deltoides, assembly GCA_015852605.2. Classification (NCBI taxonomy): domain Eukaryota; kingdom Viridiplantae; phylum Streptophyta; class Magnoliopsida; order Malpighiales; family Salicaceae; genus Populus; species Populus deltoides. Next base: position 18,362,713 of record CM027583.2, on the reverse strand, counting down.
TTATCAGAGCAAATACCACAGTAACCGACTCTAGGTCGTGTATCGGGTAATTCTCTACGGATATTCATCTACCAAGAATTTTCCCCAATCATCACTTTCAATACCAACTCCAAACATTATCACAATCATACAATCTTACATTCACATTTGTATCATGGCAGTGTATCTACACAAGTAATAACAATTCTACAACACAAAGATTCTATTTCATTTTTTTTATCTCAAGTATAGTCACCAAATCATGCTGCAACCTATTTGCATTTACTTGAACTGTTCTCACGTAACTCATCAATCTCATAGCAAAATTCAAGCATGAACCTCAACATAATTTTGGTTCCAGCACACAAAATGTTCTTAGCAATCCAGCAAAATCACACTTCATGCATTTCATCATTTCTTTACATATTTCATGTAAGCTCTTCAATCATATGTGAAAAATCAAAGCATCAATCATCCACATGCATTCTGTTTTAGTTTGAATAAGATCTTAGGAGTTCAACAAGGTCATTTTCATGCATTTCATCATATAACACATACTATCTAGCCCTTTACCTATGGTCGGTCCTCTACCAAGTTTTGTTCATTCAATTTCAACCACAAAAATAAATACGCGAGAAAACCACCAATTTCTTTCTCTTTTTTTTTGGTCTGGGTCTAGCCCATCCTAGACCCAACAGGCCTAGCCGGGTCACTGGCCCAAACCAGTGACTCGGTTGGGCACTGTTGCAGGTTGCATGCGTGAATTACTCACATATGCACTGCACGGTGCGAAGGTAATGAAAATTACCGTTGCATAGTGCCAACACTAAATGAAATGCAAAACGGGGAGAGAAGAGAAATGGCTTACCTGGTCTGCTGGAGGTGGCGGCTTGGATTTTTCAGTCTTCCTCTATCTGCGTTCATCTGGTCTACTTCTTGTGTCCTCGTCTGTCCTTAGCTCAAGACCCCTGTGTTGTTCGTTCCTTGTGTTTGTGCCCCCTCTGTTGGTGTTTCCTTTTGTCGGCCCCTTAGTGTTGTTTGTTCTTTTCTTTTTTTTATTTCAGTTTCTTCCTCTGGTTTCCTCTGTTTGTCCCTATTCTCTCTTATCCTTTTTTCTTTTTTCTTTTTTCTTTCACCCCTTCTTTCTTTAGTTCGTGGCCTTTCTCTGGCTTTTATAAGGCTAGAGAATGCTTGGTTTTGTAAGGCTTGGGGACCGAGGTGAGTGTTTTTCTGCCCTTGGATCCTAGGAGAAGGGTTTTAAACCATTGATATGATCCTTCTAAAGGTTTTTAAATGGGAAACAACGAGAAAGTTCGGCATTTTTCTGCAACTGATTGATCATATCAATATCGCCTATGACCACCTGAACTTGGTATGGGGTGCATACCTTTTGACCAAACCCATTCTTGTTTGATTTGGAGGTGTATAGCTCTATATTTGATCATTTAAAAGTGTCCACTGAAACAACGTAATATTTGACACTATGTTTTTGGCTAATTAGGGACATGATGTTGTGGAGATCCATGGAGAAAATGGGATGTAAACGTTTGATATTGTGGACATGGGATGTAAAGAGAGTGTTTCGTGGTCGAATGGTAGTGGTTTCAACCTTGGACATGGTCGGAAACGTTGTATTTAGTCGTCTGAAAGTACCCCCTCGACCAGCTAAAAATCAAAGAAGAAGAATAATAATAGTTGAAACGGTGTCATTTTGGCTAATTCCTGTAGATTAGGGTTCCTTTTGATTTAGGGTCTGTCAAGTTTCAAAGCAGTCTTTCATCTCTTGATTTCTTTCTATTTTATCTTTAATTTGCCTCTTTTTTAATTTCATGCAATTGTGTCCCTGTCAACTTCATTTGTCACCCCTGAATTTGAGCGTCGTTTACAAGTTAGTCCTTGATTTCTGATTTATTTAATTATCCCCCTGAATGACCACTAAACTTTTAATTTTTTCGATTTAACTGCTGATTTCTCACTAATTTCGGTCCCTCAAGTTGCGTGCATTTTGCAAGTTGATCCTTGGCTCACATAAATTCAATTAATCCCCTGTTTGCTCACCGGACTTTGATTTTATGTAATTAAGCCCTTGATTTAACTAAATTAGACTTTTCAAACTTCCAATTAAGTCCTTAACATCAGTTATTTCTAAATTGGCCTCCCAAGTTAATCTCCTTGTGCAATTAAAAAACCTTAATTAAATAGACAAACCTTCTTTAAAAACACACGTGTGTGTGTGTGTGTATGTTTAATTTTAAAAAATAAACATGGGTAGCAACAACAATCATATCAACCATCATACTAAAATATAGAATAATACAAAATAAACATGCACACATATATGTTTACACAAACATCCTAAAAATTTCAATAGAGAAGATGAGTTTTTCAATTCAAATAAAGTTCTACCTAATCTATTACAAGGAATGCAGCTTTAACTAAGGAACTACTATTGTCTCTGGACTCATTAGTCTTGTCTCTTACCATGAGCAGGACCCATCAGAATGGGTGATGGGTCCTGCCAAGTGCAAGACCCATTAGTAAAAAAAAATTAATTTTTTTATTCTCTCATGTAATTTTTTTTTCTATACAGTAAAGAGAAAATAAATTGATGAGAGTTTTTTTATATTGTTTAAAAATTGGGTGATCATAATGTTTTTCCATTTGAGGATGTATTGAATTTTTCTATTAAGACTTTTTTTTTTTGCGTTTTAAAAATTCTTTGAAAAAATTTGAAAACTTTATAATTTTTTCTCTAATATTATCATATTAAAGTTGATAGAGCTCTCAATAAATTTTTTATTCACATCATATACTTTATATATTTGTATTATATATGAGAATTTTATAACAATAAAATCTATTAAAAAATAATTTATAAATATTATAATATAATATTATTTTGGGTAATATAAGATATTTTAATTTTATAACATTAGTGTATGAGATTCAAAGTTTTACCAACATTTTATTGCTTTTAGATTTTTTATTTAGTAGTTTTAAATTATATATATTATTAAATATATAAATAAATTATGTGTTAAGTCCTGCAATTAGCAAGACTCATTAGAGTTTAGTCATGTTGGGGGCAGGACCCAAAATAGCTTTGGGCCCGGCTGCACAACAGTACCCAATAAGTTTGGGGACCCAAAAGCACTAGGTCCGAACCAAAACTAATGGCTCCTGCGTCAGGACCCAACTCACCTGGGTCCAGCGTCAGGACCCAAGACTTTTATTATAAGTAAAAATATTAATATCAAAAATATTTTTATTTGTGTTATAAAGATTATTATTTTTATTATAATTAATATTATTAATATAATAATGAATAAATTAAAAATATTCTTCTTTGTATTATAAATATTGTTATTTTTATTATAATTAATTTTATTGATATTAAAAATATTGTTATTTGTATCATAAAATTATTATTATTATTATTATTATTATTATTATTATTATTATTATATTTCTTTTGGGTCCAAGTGTCATGACCCAAGGTTCTTGGGTCTTAGGTTTTTTATGTTATAAATATTATTATTTTTATTATAATTAAAGGTATTAATATAAAAAATATAATTATTTGTGTTATAAATATTATTATTATTTTATAATTAAAGGTATTAATATTAAAAATAGCATCATTTGTGTTATAAATATTATTATTTTTATAATAATTAATAATGTTAATATAAAAAAATATTATTATTTGTGTTATAAATAATATTATTTTTATTCTAATTAATAGTATTAATATTAAAAATAGTATTATTTGTGTTATAAATATTATAAGAACTTAGGTCTGGCAAGTTTAATATTATTAATATTATTATATTCATTAATATTATTAAATTTGTAAAAAATATTATTATTATAAAAAAACATAGAATCGATTTGAAGGGTAAAATCAATTACTATTATTATTACTATTAACTTGGGCCAAGCATCCCCTTCCAAACCCAAGAAACTTGGGACAAGAAAGGGACGCCTCTCTCAAGAAGCTTGGGTGTGGCTGTAGTGCAAACCTAAATTCCTTGGATCTTACAGCCCCGCTAAACCCAAGATTATTGATCCTTTGTTAGGACCTAAGGCTAATGGGTCCGTCGTTAAAATTCAATGCTCTTGAGTCCTGTGTCATGACCTAATTTATTTGGGCTCTAGCAAGACCCAATTCTCTTGGGTTCGGCGTCAGCACCCAAGGTTAATGGATTCTGTGCCAGGACTCAAGATTCTAGGGTATTGTGTTTATAAATATAATTATTTATATTATAAATATTATTATTTTTATTATAATTAAAAGTATTAATATTAAAAGTAATATTATTTGTGCTATAGATATTATTATTTTTATTATAATTGAAAGTATTAATATTAAAAATAGTATAATTTGTGTTATAAATATTATTATTTTTATTATAATTAATAAATTTGAAAAACATTATTATAAATATTGAAAAATAAGCATTGATTTGATTTAAAGTGTAAAATTAAAATTTATTATTATTATTGTTATTATCAATAATAAATTTTTAAAAAAATAAAAATTTTAGCACAAAAGTTAAATTTAATATTAATATTATAAATATTATTATTGGATTTGGTGTTCCAACAAAACTCAATACTTTTAAATTTAATGTCCGATGTAACACTTTTAAATTTTAATTTTTTTTATGATATTTGCCAGCTGACAAGCAGAAAACTGAAGGACATCGAAATCCTTTAGTTTTCAATTCCCTACAAAGAGGTTCGGGTTTTTTCTGATCATTCCAGGCGCACAAGAATCCCTGGGGATTATAAATCCCATCAGGGGTGAACTTAACCCCCACATGCTCATTCATATTATTATTATTATTGTCCACTGTTACAAATATTACAATAAAATAATAAAGCAAATGAAAGAAAATAAATAAATAAATAAATATATATATATATATATATATATATATATATAAAAGGACAAAAATTGACCATTGTATAGTGAAAGGCGCCAAAACAATTTCGGAAACAAGGACTTGGAACAGTATAAAAACTCCAAAAAGAGGGTGCCAAAGAATGTCCTAGTTTGTGCTGTACAAATACAATTTGCTCTTGCAACCAAGAACAAGAAAGGGAAGGCGATTTGCATTTCTTAACGCAAACCACTTTAGACTTCATTTCCATCTACAGCAAGCAACCTCGGTGATCACAACTGTTGTAATCAAGGGTGTAAAAACAAAGCTAAACCTTCTGATGAACAGAAACGCAAAGTTCTATATGTGCAGCAGGAGATGGATCAAGGCTTGCTGCAAATGGAAGAAGCAAGTTCATGTATGTTGATAGGTACCATGGCAGAGTGTGATTGCCATTCTAATTGCGTGGACCGTGTATTCACAAAACTTCTCAAAGGCTTTGCCCATAACAATGAGAGCAACTAAACTTAATCTGAAAGTGTGTAAATGATACATGCACTAACCTACTGGGGCACAAACAAAAATAAACGGGCCCCCTCTGCACAGAAGTGGGGAAACCAGACAAAAAGGTGGGGAGAAATACAAGAAATGGGGAGATGAGACCCTGTACACGCCTCTATATCTGTCTCCATCTTCCCAAAGCTCTACACCGGTGGTAATTTACAAGATTTCCCCAAATAACCCAATAAATCAAAAAGAACAAAAAAAAATGGACCGAAGAGATATCTTTGCTAACAGAATCTGGAAATGACAAGCCACCTCTTCTCGTCTTGCAATGCCCCTGCTGCAAAGTGACCAGCTTCATCTGCATGAAATTCATGACAATTAATCTCTGCTCATCTTAACTGAAACAACTGAACTGCCCACATCATAGGATACAGCTAGTAGAATCAGAGAATTTTGCTTGATGGTAACAACCAAAAAGTTAATGTGAATGCAATGATATCCTATCAGAGTTGATCAGAATCTGCAGCTTAACTAAGGAGTGGGAAACAAAAAAGAGAAGCCAAATCTACCTGTACACAGCTGTCATAAGGGCATGCAAACCCGACCCCAGAAGTACTGACTGCTTCCTGAACCGCACAATCCACCAAATTGCTCCATTCCAGACTAGAATTCCTTGGCCTGATATGTAAACTGCCTTGTACTGATTGAAGATGCTGTGTCTACAGCTGAGACGGCTGCTGTGGTGGCAGCTGTTGAGGTGAGTGTTGTTGTTCTTGCTGTGACTTTTGTTCTTGTGGCTGCAACAGTTGTTGGCAGGGGGGTGGTAAGGCTGTTGATTGTTGTGGTTGTTTGTGCTGCCACTGTGCTCCACCATTATGGCCATTCATGGGCAAATCTCCTGATAACTGCCTGTGGACTGAACCTAGGCTGACAGCTGGCTCACTCCCAGTTGCACTTGTAAGAGCTGGGCTACCAATAGGACCTTCCCGAGAGGCTGAATTTTCCATTTCAGAATCATGCAAGGGTGATTCTGATGATTTCCACTGTATCGCAGAGGCAGAAGAGACAACTGGTGCCACATTAGCTGTATCATTACAGCCCTGGGTCGTCATTGTGGATGTTCTTGTTCCTGTCCGGGAGATGTTTGGAGTTTGCTGATCAGTATGACTCTGATCATTTTGAGGCTTAGTTGCCAGATCAGAATTCACCTGACGATTCTTTTGAAGCATTCTCTGAACAGCTGGTTGAGGTTGACTAACCTGCTTCTGGTGTGGCTGCAGATGTGGTTGCAGATGTGGTTGCAGATGCTGATGATTAGGGACCATAACTGGAGTGTTTTGGTGAGTGGCCGTTAGTGTTTGACCAGAGAGTACTGGTTGAACCTGGCCTTGAACACTATTATCCAAATGGGAAGGCATTTGCTGAAGTGGTTTTGACGAAGGGTTTGTTGAGCCAGAATATAACTTTTGCTGTGGCTGAGAATGGTTCAGGGATTGTGAAGAAACCAGTGGTTTAGACGACTGAATTGGACTTAACCCAGCCCCAGAATACAAGCCTGGACCCTGCATCAAGTGCATGATTTGCTCTCCTTTCTCTGCACCTTGGTTTCCTGGAGGAACAGAAAGGCCATTCAAAGGAGAATGATCAATCAAGAGGTTCTGGTGCACCACCATGTTCCCTCTTCCCATCCCCTTTAAGAGTTTAGCCTGCTGTGGAGACTGTGAGTGTTGTCGTTGTTGAGGGTGATGCCGAGCAGATTGTTGGAATTGCTGTGGCTGCCGTTGGCGTTGCTTTCCCATCTGATTGGTCAACCCGCTGGAACCAGTTTGGGGATTCCAGCTGACAGCATGATGTGGCAAGTTATGTTTCTGCTGCTGTTGCTGCTGCATTGAAATGGGAGTCATTGGGGAAGGTGGAGTTATAGGGGGTGGTGACAATGGCTGCGATGCAGTTGGTGATGGAATCTGAGAACTGCTTTGCATAGATGATGTTATGGGAAGTTGGGATTGATGTTGGGCATGGGGCACCAAAGCACTAGATGCAGCAAGCTGCTGCTGCTGGAGAAGCCGCTGCTGCATTTGCCTTTCTTTAGCATGGTGCATTGCATATGTTTGCTGCTGTGAACCTGTAGTATGGTTGGAGCCATGAAGATTGGGATGATGAGGATTGCTCAACATATTGGACTGTTGTGTGGATATTTGATGCTGATGCTGAGGATGGCCTGGATATGTCTGCACTGGCGTAGTGGCCATCTGATTAGCAAAAGCAGAACTCAACCCATTGAAGGCAGGAATTCCTTGGTTGTTCCCTTGTGTTGCCTGCATCTGAAGCTCTGATACCTTCATTTGTCTTTGATGCTCAGGGTTATGGCCAAGCTAAGGCAAAAATATAATATGTTGTCATATAATATAAAAGTACTGATCACTATAATGCAGTGATGCCAATGAAACGCATATGAACTTATACCATAACATCAAAATGTTGATTTCCACAGGAAAAGAAAAGTACAATTGCAAATACCAGCAGCAGAAAGCTTATTACACCAGATCAGAGTTGTAATGACCCGTGGTCTAGAATGTCATGTAACTACGATGAACACTTTATGTGTAATGCATAAAGCTATTAACTTTAAAAGACACGTATAATGCAAAACTTAATGAAACAGCCTCAGTCAAGAGCAATGCAATCGCATGCATGAGCATACTGAGAGAGGGGGGAGGGGGGAGGGGGGAGGGCGAGAGGGAGAAGATAGAGATGGAGTGCATATGTAGAGAAAGATTTAGTATTTACCCTCATATAATGCATAGCCTCACGAGGTCTCATCGAGTTCCCTTGACCAGAACCAGTTCCAGAGTGCATATTTACAGGGCTTGGCATCCCAACCATATTGGGAGAAAGCAAATTGCCTGGATTCAGCATTGATGGTGAGGCTATTCCTTGAAATCCTGGCCTTGGGAGTGGCATGCTTCTGTTCATCCCTGGCATTATGCCCATACCATTTCCACCTGGTAGCATGTGAACACCACGATCAGCTCCAGAAAGAGCCCCAGAAACAGACAAGTTAGACTGCTGCAAGTTTCTATTAGATAACATTTGATTGTAGTGTTGCATTCGTTGCTGCTCGTCAACTGGTAAGGATGTCCTTGGAACATTGTATCTACCATCTCTGAGATTAAATATGACGACCCAAAATCAAAGTTTGAAAAATCACAATTTTGTTAAAAACACAATGATAATGTGAAGATATAAAATAGCATACTACCTGAGAGGTGCATTAAGGGGACCAAATGGTGATGATGAGTTACTGCCAAGAACCACACCAGAAGATCCTTGCAGAGAAGAGCTTGCACCAGAAGTAGGAAGCATTGATGCTATAGCACCTTGATTTGGCAATACCAAATTGCTAGCATGTGAACCTTGATACACAATGGGAAGAACATCTGGATTTGAAGCACTTGGATCACAGAGATCAAGGGGCCTTCATCCAAACAATAAAGTAAAGTAATATTCAATTTCTTGTACAAGACAAAAGACAAGAAATACATTCCAGGAAAAGTAAGAAGATAGAAATTGCAAAGTAATAAAGCTGGATGTATAGTGATAAGCTGAACACCATAGGCTAGACCATAGATATGCACCGAAGAATAAAAACTTACATTAGGACACCTCCATTTAAGTTTGGGCAAACTTGGGAAAGAGCAATACCATGAGAATTGTGAATTGCTGCTATTTGCTTAGGATCCTGGTTTTTGTTCTTCACAAGATACAGCAATGAAAATCAGTCACGAAAGTATTTTGCAAAAGGAAAATCATAAACAAAGCATGATTGTAATGCTTTCAGATACAAAATGTTCAGTCAGGTTTTTTCCCGGGGTAGGTAAAAATTCTACTTTATACAGCAGCCACAAGGAACATGTCCTCAAATTCTGTAACAATCTCAAAAGAATGGAATATCAGGAAAAAAAACATGGTAGAAAATTGAGAAGAGAAGTGATGCCTGATCTATCATTCAGCTGGCAAATAATTTTTGGTATAAAGACGGATAAATAGAGTTTGGATTTTTTTGAATGGAAGGTATAAAACAGTGTTAGGTTGGGCTTCTGAGAAGTGAGAACTAGCAACATGACATGATCAGCACAGATACAGCTACACTTTGAGTGGCAAACAAACCTGACTCCTTTTGTAAAGATACTTCTTCCCAATCATGATAATTTTCTCAAAATGAGACTTCAGGGTATCCTCTTGCATTGGCCCTTGCAAATGTTGAAACAACTGTCTGGCACTGCCCTGCTTAAAATACAGCAATACAGAACAGTCAAGACTGTCAGGGTAGCAAAGCTTAAGCTCAATGGTACACGGCTAAAATTACAAAAGCAAGCATAGAGTTTCAGGTCAGAAAAGGACACAACATAACAACCTTACCTTTGGAATGCCAGGTAAAGTTGACGGGTAGGATTGAGAAGATCCAGAATCCTCAGCACTATCAGCCCCATCACCAGCACCATTATCCATTAAGATTTTGTGGCGTTCTTTGCATTCTTTAGGCTTGCGAAATATACACTGGACAAGTTGGGCAAGTGCCAATATATGAAATTTTCAGCAGAAAAAAACAAAGAGGGGGGTAGGAGGAGAGAGAGAGATGCTTCACCGTCTGAAAAGTGAAAACTACTAATGTAGGGAAAAAGGAAGAGATAGATTTTTACCAGCTATGAAACATTGTAGACAGTAGACACTATTGTGTAGTGACCTGATATGCATCCCAATCAAAGAGGTAAAAATTGATAGATGAAAATATCTTATTTACCTTGAATTGAACAGTGCTGTTGATAGCATCACTTATAAGATCCCAATTAGGACCCATGTCATGCACAAGAACAACAAGAGCCTGAAGAAGCAGAACAAAGAAGTCTCAAGTACTTGATCAGAATTTTAGCAACCAAAGAACAGATTCAAGAAAGACACCAAGGGAAAAGCAACCTGGTCTTCAAAAAGTGACCAAGGACTTCCAAAACCTGGCTGCCCAGCAGACATCTGCACAGGAAATCAAATGCTCAAACTCATAGAAAGATATATCTAAGAAAACAGTGATGAGTTGAGAGCATATGGCACATGGTCAGCTACAACTTCACCAGGGAGTACCTTCATTGATTTATTTTTTCTTCCCCGTTCCCTGCCACCAATCAATTTGATGAATCTATTTGTGTTTGACATCTTACTCATCTGGGAAAGGGCTGGGGATGGGATGGACCCAGTCATTTGCGCCATGCTGTCAAAAGTATTATCTAGCAATTGCTTCATTATCTTTGGCTTCTTTGCAGTATGTTGCTCATATAAACCTTAAAGAAGATATTTCAAAGTGTCAAGGATGAAGAGGAACGTGAAATCATATGTATACCTGTCAAATCACTATTAAAATAATATGAGATGAATGGGATTTTACCACTAGTTCCATTAGAGCCAAAATGATGACTCTCTGATCTCTTTCTGAAATTATCCCTCTGCTAGTAGAAAAGCGCCAGTATAAAAATTAGTGTGTTTAGAAAATAGCTTTTATAACGCAAATTTGGTAGACAGAAGATTAGACAAAAGAAAACATTGATCACTCAAGTGCTTACACTACATAAATAAATGCACTAACAATATACCACAAAAGTTACATAAACTCATCATAAATTTGTTCATATCATCCATTTAATAGAAAGTATGGTCAACTTGGTGTTCTCTACCAGTTTTTCAATCAAAAGACTTACCATAACTACTCCCCCATCCCAATACCCAGCAGAAATGGCAAAGTTAGGAAAAGTGTTAATTCTTTTAGAGAGACCTTGACCAACATTGTCATCTGTGGACTGGATGCAACTTTAACTAGCGGAAGCTAATACTCATAATTTCTCTCAAGTTCAGTTTATCAGTGAATTTTGCAGTCAACAAACTCAATATATGATTCCTAATACCCATAATTTCTCTCAAGTTCAGTTTATGTGACTTTTGCAGTCAACAAACTCAATATATGATTCCACATTTTAAAAGTGCTTCTGCCCAAGATTGTTTTACACCCCAAAAGCAACAATCATTGAGCGAATGATCATGTTTTGACACATCACTGCAAGGTTCTCTGTCATATTTTGCATCAATTATGACTAGTGTCTGCTTTTCTTCAGCCATAATTTTATTAAAATGGTGATTACATGGCTCCTTAGCAATTGAAGTCGTACTTTAATTCATACGGTGCTCTCTCCAGGAACACCAGACATTTTTTTAAAAGTCTCTAGACCAAAATGCATGCTGAAATTCTAAATTAATGACACTACAACCTGAATTTTACAATTACCTGGTGCTCATCATATTTTCTGCTTAAAAAAAATGTGAAATTATATCTAACATCCAAACCTAAGAAAAGTTATATCACCTGATCATTATGAACAGTGGAATCCAGCTGCCAGCCCTGCTCATAAGCAGAACCCTGCAAAAATGGTGTTAGTCAACAAGCATTACAAAGAAAACCACTTTAGAAAGCACCCAGACTTTATTAAAATAAACTAAGCCCCCAGCACCAGCTGAACTATGAGAATTCCTAGGTACCAGATGTTTTGCTTTCTTCTTCTTCTTCTGTTTTGCTGACGTCTCGGCATAGTCATATGGTAACTGCCTTTCAAAATCTGCAGCTGACTCGACCTCCACACTTTTTTGTATTTGTGATCCGCCATGCAAAGTACTCTGGTCATCCTGAAAAGAATTAGTATCTCCACTTGACGCATCTGTCTTCATTGGAGCCTGGGGTAGAACCCCAGTGGTTCCAGCAGTAAAAGGACTTGTAAACCTCTGCCTAGAAGCAGTACGCATGCGTTTTGTTGGAATTGAACCAATGTTAAGATTATTAGCAGGTCTTTTCCCCTTCAATACATTTTGTTGAGGCCCAGTGGTGCAGTGTCCATAAGGTGAATCAGTTGCCAGATCATATGATCTTGCAGAAGGTGACTTTGTGAAGCTTTTCCATTTCTTCTGGTCACGTTTTCCTTGCTTGCTACCTTCAAAGACGCCATGCATATAGTAGGCACTTGTTTCTTCTTCCTCGTCATATGCATTGTCATGACATCCAAAGTCTGAAATTTGGGAATGAACCAATGAAAGAGAACAAATTCAATCAACAAGGAACTAGTAGATAAAGTACATTTAGCATTACCTGCTGGAGTGTCATACATAGATGTATCAACCTCATCCTGCATGTTATTGTGAGTTTTCTGGAAGAATAACAAAGTTCAACAAATAAGCAAGATTAAGATGGAACAAACTTGAAAACAACGTGATGAGGGAAAAAATCAACAGTTTGTAGTTTACAAGCATCAAGTGCCAAGCCAACTTCGCCGGCTAGAAGTCATTCTCCAGTATTCTTTCTAAATTTTGTCAAACTGTATGTCTTTCAAGCATAGAAAAAACCAAGAACATGTTCCAAAGCTTTCAAAATATTTTAATTACCTCACTTTGCATGACATGAGATTCAATGGACAATCTGTACATTGCCATGGCAGCTGAGGGAACTGCATAGAACAGGCTTTCCTGCAAATAAAAAGTTGAATGCATAATGAGTGATTTATGTGCAAACAAGGTTAGAGTAAAACACACAGCATGCATCTAAGATATCAAAAGGAGATGGCTTTGGTAAACATAAACAAGACAACAGATATAAAAAACATAAAGAAGGTAGGTATGCATACTTCCGTGAGGTGATCATCCCATGAAATGTCCATCATGCCTAAATCAGCTATTCTGTCAGGAGTTGCTGGTACTTCTTGAAGGGAAGGAACTGGCGAGCTGTTATATTTCAAAAATCTTAAAGCATATCCATGAATGGCATGGGCAATGTTTTTGACAGGCTTTTGTATCTCTAACTCTTTGCATGCCACCTGCTCATGAACAAAATGTTCAGAATGGGTCAATACTTAGTACGAATAGGATGAAAATCATACCATTTCTGAAAATTAATGCAGTTCTAAACTCCACTAAAAGCATATTCATTTTATGTTATCAATATCCAAAGGAAAATGAACTTTGATCCAAAGCTGTCTTTGTGTGTGTGTGTGTGTGTGTGTGTGTGTGTGTGGAATAAATACTATCTCCACTTATCAGATGAAGTGCATTTCAATTAAGTGAAAAGTTTTGCAAAAGTGGGAATACTATAGATTGAAAGCAAAAAACAAAGGCAAAATGAATTCCAGGCAGTTAAATAGATGAGTATGGAAAAGGTGGTTTCCAAACATTGCTAGCACCTTATCAATTTCTCCAAACTTGTTGACAGAAAATTCATTCCCATAAAAGATTATCGACTCATGCTTGCCATTCTTTGAACCAAAACTTTGACAATTGTTACTTAGATACACCTCCATTGAGTGCCAGAACTGCATGACAGCCTTAGCCAGACTATAAGCAACTTTTTTTAGCTTCAGATGCTGATTTCGTTCCTCAACTCTAAATCTGGAAGTAAAAGCAACACGGCGACATATTTGAGCAGCAGCAGTCATCTTCCAGAGACGCTCCTATGAGGAAATAGAATAAATAACAAAGCTTAAATAGAGATTAAGTTAAATATAGGCGCTAATAGTGAGTTCTTAAATGTACAAGATAAACTCTTCACGAGGGAAAAAAAAACAATTGAGCAAGAAATTCCTTATATAAAAAGTCAGACCTGTGCAAAGTCATTTGCCAACCATGCCATTTCTTCAAGGACAAAATCCCAGTGAGATTTCCAGTTACTCTTTGAGGGCACAGTTCCAACAGATAATTCAGCAATCCTCTTCCGCTCAGCCTGCAAGCCAAACTTTGTCAGTTCTTTTAAAAGCTTTTTGAAGAAATAGATGTGGTATGTTTAAGAGATAGTATGAAGGAACAACCTCGATAATCCGTGCCTCTTCCAAAACAGAATCTTCATGAGCCTTGTCTACCAATTTCAATTGTGTATTAGAACAAGATTGTGGGTCAAGGGGCGCAGAAGATTTTTTCTCTAACAAAATAAGGTGGGGAAGCTCTTGAATAGATGGATCATTATAGCCCTGGGGACCACTGGGGTAAATGTTTTCTCTGTTGGAATTGGAATCGTCAGCCAACATCTTGCCCGCCTTTATATCAGCCTCAGGTGCTACATGGTCATTTTGTTCCGCCCCTTCAAGATTGTGACACTTCACCTCATTTTGAGGGTGAGAACAACTTCTCATCTCTTCCTCACTTTTGACAGTAGAATCATTGCCAGAGTAGTTTTGATGCACAGAACCATCATTGATGGCAGTAACACGTTCAATAGACTTAGTCTCTTTCTTTTCATTCCCCATATTACCTGATAGTAAACTTTGTGTTCCTTCATGTCTTGATAGTTCTTTAAAAAGTATTTCATTGGTATCATCATTTCTGTATTTGGCACACAAATCACTGTCATTGTTTACATCTAAGCTTATGCTATTTTGGGTGCACGAGGACTCTGAATCGAATCCTTTAGTTCCCATTGCTGTGTTACCATTTTGACCTTCATCTCCATCTTTTTTCAAGTCACTAAAACCGTTAAGCAGACCCGGACCAGTTTCATTCTCAGTCTTTGTTGATTCAGCACAAGGTAGACCTTCAGGACCAGCAGAAATAACCTGCTGTCTTCTTCCATCATGATCACATTCCTTGGAAGCATTCTCAGTATCAGCTTCTGAAGGTTGATCATGCAGGTTATCCCTCAAGACATTGGACACTGTAACATCCAGCCTATATTCAGGCAGGTTAGCAACTGTTTTCAGTGCCTGCACACAATCAAGTTCCATGTTTGAATGGGTATTGGAAGCCTCAATCTGGGAAACCATACCATTTGAAGCTGGAGACTTTGGGTTAGAGACTAAAGTGATATTCTGGTCTTTATGATTGTCTGTTTCAGTTACCAACCCCTTCACATCCCTTGCACCCCCTCGAACTGGTAAGGAAAATCCATGACCACCTGAACTCTGAACAATATCAGTTGAACCTGATCGAGCACTATCACGGTTTGGTCTGGACCTATTCCTTCGAGCATATGGCCGAAAAATAGCAGAATCTTCAGACTCCTTGGCATTATGAGTCCCATCCATCTGTGAAGACTGCTCTGATTGAGTCACTTTATTCCTTCTACTAGGATTTGTAGGTTTCCTTTCAATTCCAAGTAACTCATTTTCACCATCAAAATTGTCAGCACTATTGGGCTCACAAACTGCAGTAGCCCCTGGTCTCCCACTACTTTCTACAGAATCCCCGTGAAGTGATGTTGTCAGTGGAAAATTGCCTTTTGCTTCACTGTAATACAATATGGAGAGGGGAAAATTGAAGCAGGAGAAGCATTAGCCAACTAGCAAACTATAAGTCAGTCAAACACCACAGCAAAAGGAATATACCTAGTAACAAACTGTTCAACATGATGATCCGTGAGTGAAGTAGACTGGACACTAACCGAAGCTGCATTCACAAATTTAAAATCCAAAGGATTGCCACCCTGCAAGTAAGGAAGAATTTAAAAGGGAGGTAAAAACATAAAAGGGTTCAAAATAGCAAGAAAAAGCTTAAATTGCCATACTTTCTCAAGAAATTCTAGCTCCCTTCTCCGTTCCTCACGAACATCATACTCTTGTCTGTTAACATCAAATTTTAGTTGCCAACATCAAGAAATTTAGGACATATTTTTCTCATGTAGCAAAAGAAATGCAGAAATTACAAAAACTGATAGTAAAACACACAAAAAAGCATGCCAGTGTTACCTAAGTTCTGCATGAGCCTTCTCAATTGCTGCTTGCCGTGGAGAGGTTTTTATACCAATACCAACTCCGCCATCAACAACCCCACCCATGGAATCAACTTCAGCATTTACTAGGGGAGCAAACCCTGGACCACATCCATGCATTACCACTTCAGTAGCTAGAGGCCTTGCACTCCTCCCATCAATTCAAAAAACTGTTGAATTCTTTGATTAGACATAAGACTAATATTAGAATGAAGAAAAGAGTGGCCTAGAATGAAAAGGCACTATCCCCCCAGTAAAATGAAAATGAAATTAGCATCGTATGCATGATGGATAGATCTTCTTGTATAAGTGTATCAGTCTTTTCAAGTCCAAAGGTTTGACTAAATTAGGTTGCAGGTGTATTAGATAGATGGGCTAGTCTAGATATCTTATTATGGCTTATTCAAAAATTCAAGGAGCAATGGTACGTAGCAAAAGTAAAATGTCAATGCATTAGATCCGGCCATCTATATCAGAAAGGTAATCATCCTGTCAAATTAAGATGTCTTAATATTATATATTCTCCCTTCATTCCATAAGCATAATAAGCTACATGGAAGCATGCAGACATTAAAATGCTTGAGTTCTTGAACTGACCCGGTAAATAAGTATTGCATGTAATAAAAAATGCAGGAATTTAGATCTATGCAGCAGCTTAAAAATTATTTCTCCAAAATAGAAAAGGAAATAAGTGAACATCCTTTTAGAAAAATTTACAGCAATGCATCATGCTATGGAAACATTAATGTCGAAAAACATATGATAGCTCCCCCAGTGCCCAAATCAGAAATAAAAAAATGAATACTCGAGCAAGCCAGACAGAGAGCTAAAAAGTTTGCCGTTCCAAATCTATAACACATGTCATTTGCAAATCAGCTTGTAAAATAATCTAGCTTTCTACAAAAAGTTGGAAATTTTTTAAACAATCTCAACTCTGCTTAAAACAAAGGAATCACAAGAAATAAAGCATGGACACATCATGAATACATTCCCAACTATTACACAGTTTTCTCTTTGCTAGCAAGAATCCTGAAAATTAAAGAGACTCTTTTTCCAGCCATAAACCCTGAAACATCTTTTGTAATCAACCCAACCAAATGATTTCCATGGCCAATTATACAGCAGAGTTGCTATGCCATTCTCCTTTGCAAGCATCACAAAGCCCCACCAAACTTCCACAAGCAAACGTGTATTATTCACAGTGAGTAAAGCAATCTGTTTCAAACAGGTTAGGTTTCTAAAAAGAAGCAAATACATTATCCATAAGTGTGCAAAACAAAGCAATTAATGATCACACAACAACCAAATAAATGTACTTAGTTCCCACAACATGCATTTCTACGCAAATAAGCAGCAGTGGCGAAATACATTAGTGCCAACGTCGTTTCAGATTCACACACAAGCAAGCAGCAGTGCCAAAATACATTAGTACCCACGTCGTTTCAAATTCGCACACAAGCAGGCAGCAGCTATTCAAAAACTTAAAACCACTAGCTTACCAGTTTAAGACACGAGCAAACCAAGTTAGTGCATTAATTCCCCACCACCTTTACGCATACAGATATGACTTACCGCGTAAATCCTTGAGCATTTAATCAAAAAAGGAATTGCCTTAAACAAACCCTAATTTCGCACAATTCTCAAAAATCCAACATTGCACCCCAACTCTAGGGTTTCCAACGTAGTAGCAAAAATCACTGAAAAAAGTAAAGCAATAATCACCTGAATTACAAATTTGAGAAGCTAGGGCACGGCTTTTAGTAACCACCGAATTGCACACTTTCTCTCTCCTGGGGTTTTTTCTTTGGAAATCAAAACGAAATGAAATTTGCCCTAGAATTTAACAACACCTTCGAAATTTAACCATCAGAGCGACTTACTCTGCCTCTCTCTGCCTTTAATCCTGTTCTTTATTTTCTTTTTTTCCTTCGTTTATTATTATTTTTTATTTTTGTTCTATCTGGTATTTTTGTGCGCGTGTTTTCTTTTCCAAATCGAGGGGGTACTATGCGAGACCTCTCCCTCCACTCCCCCTCCCCCTCCCCCTCCCTCTGCGTGTAGTAGTGGGCCTGGGTTTTACAATACATGAAGAAGAAGACGACGCCGATGGGCCCTTTTGTTTTTAATGTTGGGCTTTTGTTAAGAAAAATTGAATAGTTTCAGATTTTTAATTGCAAGTAGCTTGTACATCAATTAAATGCCCTTTTTTCTAATGGATTTTAAGGTGAATCAATGTCATATGTTACTATACTATATCATAAAATTAAGATAAATCTATAAAAATTAAAAATAATCACAATACTAATATAAAAAAATAAATTACTAATACATAACGATAAGATTATAAAAGAAAATAAGCAAAAAAAAGTCAAATAACATTAACTTTTTAAATTCGTGATCCAGGTTATTATATCGAAAGTGCTACAAATAGAAAAAATATGAAATCGAATCCCTAACAAATCAAATGTCGAAAGATGAAACCAAAAAAAAAATCAATTACTCAAAAAGATCTAAAAAAATTTAATTAAAAGAAAGAGGGTGAAAATAAAAAAAAATAGAGAGCAAACAAAAATTATCAATTAAAGGGTTCAATTGAAATAAAAAATAGCTTTAACATAAGAAAAAAACAAATAAAAAGAATGAAGGTCAAATTAGAAAAAATAAAAAAACATAAACTTTGATTGAATGATGAAATTGAAAACCAATAAAACTTTAACAAAATAGCTAAAGAAGTAAATTAAAAATCAAAAGAATAAGGATTGAGATTAAAAAAAATATGAGAAATTGTAATTGAAGAACTAAATTGAAAACAATCAAAACTTTTATAAAAGAAATAAAAACAAAATAAGAAATCAAAAGAACGAGAACTAAAATTAAAAAAAGTAAAAATAAAGAACTTTGATTGAAGGATGAAATTGAAAGTCAATAAAATTTTAGCAAAAATGCCAAAGAAATAAATTAAAAATTAAAAGAATAAGGACCAAAATGAAAAAATAAGAAATTGTAATTGAATGGCTAAATTAAAAACAAACAAGACTTTTATAAAAGGAATAAGAAAAAAAATATTAAATCAAAAGATTAAAGATTAAAATTAAAAAAACAAAAAGGACAATCGAGCACTTTTTTGATAGAAAAAAGAGAAGAAGGGGGGAAAGAAGAAATGATAACGTGTGACAATTCAACCATCATACGTTGTCACGCGCCATATCATGAGGAAGATAACACGATGACGCTTTCAAAGACACGATGGAAGGTTATGTTTGGGCACCAAGTGGCGTCACACGCACCGCCTAAATAGCGTGGACGTCACATACTCGTTGGTACATAATAAGAACGCGCTAGTAGCTTTCTTGAATAAAAAATAAAAAGTAAATGTAAAAATACCAAAACATCCCCTTAACCTTGGTAATTATAAAAAAAAAAAAAAACATGTGTGAAAGTACAAGAGTACCCTCGAATGCAAACCTTATCTTTTTTTTTCTAAGGTTAAAAACGTATTTTAATTGTATATGAAGAAGGGGAAAACAAAAAAAAAAAACCTTGCCCAACAACCCAACATTTTTTTATCATAAGGTAAAAAAGTATTTGAAAAAAACTAACATACCCATGGTAATCTTATAATGACTAATGAGCTAGTGGAAAAAATCAAAACATCCCACCTTCAAGGTTTTTTTTTTTCTACTCAAGAGCAAAAATATAATTTCATTGTAGCAATACACAATAATGTTATAGTAAAACACACACGTTTCATATATTTTGTTAAATAGTTAGTCTATTTACAAGATGTGTTTCCAAACAAATGAAGGTTTTATAATTTTCCGTAATAATAATAATGATATTCAAGATTTGCTTCCTGTGAATGATTATGGTCAACTGATATCCCAAGTTACTCCTCCAAGGTGGTAAATTGATATTGGCACAATACTCTACCAAACCGAAGTTCAAGAATTAATGTCAGAGAAAACTAAGTGTAGGCGCTACAATAAACAAAAAATTGATCAAGAACACAAAAGAAAGAAATGGATTTGTCAAGAACATTAGTGAATCATGATCTTTGAGGTCGACCAAAACTTTGAAAAATGCATCCAGCTTCAACCAAAATCAGACAAGTGGTGCTTCCACTCAATGTTAAATACAGCTTCCAGTTCTTGATGCACATGTCCAGTATAAAAGCTTTGCACATCTAAAGGATTCCAGTGAAAGCACTTATAGGGTATTTCTAAAGCCAAAAGCACATAGAGTTTTTACCTGTCGAAATAACTAAGCAACTATGTATAGAACAACAACCATAGAAACCTAAAATGCTATCTGAAAGCATAAACACTATGAGGTGATATATAAATTCCAAGAACAGTATGAACAAAAAAATAAAGCACTACCAACTTCTGTACTTGAAGGGTTGAGAACAACATAGCAAAAAACTCGATCGTAGAGCACAGGGGACTCAAGCTGCAACTTGGGAAGACACTTATCATATTAGCCTTTAGTTCTCATAATTGTGATGCTTCCTTTCCCTCCTTTTATGCGAATTTTAGTTTTTCCAACAACAGGCTTCCCGGAAAAAGCGGACATGGGGTAAATGATAGGTTCTTCATCCCTTAACTTTGCTTTTGATGGTGGAGTGCAGATCCGCTGGTTTATTTCATTCAAAGTGACATCTCTATGAACCCCACAAGGTTTGATAAAAGCAAATGGATAGGCAACAAAAATAGCTAACTTAATGGGTGTCTAGATGAAGGACTTCATACCTAAGGGTATAAAAACAGAAAGTCAGGCATAGTTACTTTCTATTTTTCAATTTTTGAGTAGTAAAAATCTCCAAAACAAAAAAAAAAGGAAAGAAATCCAGTTATCTTCAAAGACATAAATAACATTAAGAATAAAGTCGAGAATGTTATAGTGGCGCGATACTTCTATGCTTTTTCTTGCTTCTCCTCCTTTTTTGGCAAAAAAAAACAGAAACCAGAACAAAGTCAAGAAAATATCAAACTCAATGACCTTAAGGAGAGATTCTTCCAAGTCATCAAAGGATATCTAATAAACAAGGGATGATAGCACATATTAAGTTTTAGTATATACAAGTAAAACAAAAAGAATATTTGAGAATATAGAGACCTTTAAAAACAACATTTCGAGGTGTCCGAGTAACACACTTTTGAACTTTATTAGCTTCAAACTCAGGAGGGTCATTGCAGAAATCTACAGCAGCAAATTAACATTTATACACCGTACATTACACCTAAATGCTTAATAAAAAAGGACTCGGACACTTTCTAAACTAGAAAGTTAATTTCATATACCTGAAATATCAATTTGAATATCAGATGCTCCAGGGAGATTCCTGGTTCTCACATAACAAAACAATTATATTGTAGTTGTAGGGTAATAAGGTGTAGAAGTCTAAAGTTCAAACAAAGCATACATATCATTGGGACTAAAATGCATCTCCGAGTCATTAAAACAGTCTGCGATCCACCGCTCAAATGACTAATCCAGACCATTATAACTGGAGGCAGAAATATCTATAAAAATATGATGCATTGCGATTCGAAAGCCTAGCATGGATATTCAAGTTCATATCTGTTTTAGCAACAGAACTTTGCAAGAGATAAACCTTGATAACCAGAATCCCATTGTGATGCTTATGGGAAAACTTCTTCAAGTGACTCTTTTGTCTCCTAAAGATGGAACCAAAAACATAAATTATGGAAATATTCAATACGAATACAAAGGAATATAAGGGACTAATCCGTTCTCTAAAGTAAACGGAGTGCACATTGATACTCCACATGAATAATATAGGAAAATAAAAGGTCAAAGAAAGAAAAGATGTTCAATTAGCTCAATATGATATTTAAGACGGATTTGAAAACTGCATTGTAGGCAATATTCTCAAAGCTCCATGCTCATTTCATCAGATAACTAAGATTAATCACCATACCTACCACAAATGGTTTGCATGGATACACATTGTATGATTTTTATAACCAACAACAAAAAACTAGTATAATATAAAATTCAAATTTCACATTCTTCTATCATCAGTCAGGTCATAGTGTTCCTAAGAAAAATTCCAGTTTATTTTGGCTTGAATCCCAACTTGGAAGTCCTGAATTCAAATTTCAATAGGTTGGAGGCATAGGGCCGATGAGATAGAGGACCACATGTCATGTCATACCAAGGGCCTTTAGACCTCCCAACATAGCAGAACCAAATTAAAAATAATAACGTGCTTTAGGCATGAGTAAATAGATAAGCAGCACTGATATTTGATTTTAAAAATATAGGAGTTATTTCTTCATCACAAAAGGAGGAATCTTCTAATTGAGTGTCAAACTGTAGCCGACGCCTTTTTAATTGCAAGCAAGTCCCCCTCCATTCTTCATGTTCCTTGTTCATGTTAGCTAAAATCCACTCTTACAAATGAGATAGAATAACCAGCAACTATCAATTACCAAAAAGGAAAAAAGGAAAAAAGCAAAAGGAAAAAAGTAAGTTGGAACTAAAACACCACCATCATGATCAACATGGTAAGCCAAATCCCCACAAGCCTTAACTGGAGTTGTCTCATCAAGCATGTAAGAAAGATTTTCTCCGTTCGAAGTCACTTCATCCCATAAACATTGAGATATGTCTATTAAAAAAAATAAGAGCAACTATACATCAACAACTTCATTTATTTTTGGTGTTTCATCAAAACACGAGGTGCTAAAATATATATCTTCTCTGGGGAGAAAATTAGGATGCACTGTAGCAACAACTTACCACCATTGAAATGTTTTTGAAGATAGTGCTCGTCACGTTGCCAACCCCAATGTTCCCCATTGCCACTTCACAATGCAAAGAAGAAAACAAATTTAGAATTACACACATAAATTTCTAACATCATAACAAGAAGCATAAGAAAATCACAAGGAAAATTTGGTGAACTATATCATAGTTTAAGATGAACGAATTAAGCAATGAAAGTAATGCATAATCACAAAACCACACAGGCAAAAATCAAACCTGAAATGGAACATACAACAGCACGATAAGAACAAACATCAAACAACAGCAAATAACATTGTAAAACTGCAGCAATTGGATCAAATTGTTGTGTAGTCCTAACCATGCATTAAAAAAAAAACATAACCATCTTTTGGATCTCTTAGCCCAGATGATAACATTATACCACAAGCTTTGCTTGGGTAAATTTGCATGTCATTATAAATTTAGCATAACAAGACAATAAATAAGTAAAATACAGTAAAATAGCAAAAGCCAAAACAGAAGATATAATGATCCACTAATACATTCATAGCCCATATCCCTCATCATCATTTTAGTCCCA
Source organism: Populus deltoides (assembly GCA_015852605.2). Taxonomy (NCBI): domain Eukaryota; kingdom Viridiplantae; phylum Streptophyta; class Magnoliopsida; order Malpighiales; family Salicaceae; genus Populus; species Populus deltoides. The sequence continues at coordinate 18,339,228 of CM027583.2, read as the reverse complement.
ACAAAAAACAGAAAATAGAAACTGCATTTCCAATTAAACCCAGTAAAATAGAAATTAGATATTTACTTGTCATTGCTATAATCCACCGCCTTCTCTTCTTTCACTCGCTACTCGCTACCATAAAGAAGACAAAAAAGATCTAGCTATGGCTATATACTATATGGTCAGTATGTACATAGAACAAGACAGTATAGTTAAATATTTTCGTGCTACTATCTAATCGTAGTATGTATGTTATCGGTGTGAGATATCTGCTCCTTCTCTCTCTTCTTTTTCTTCTTTTATTTGTTTATTTATTGCATTTGCTCAAGAAAATCTCACGGATTTTTTCCTGTTTTCCCTTTATAAAAAATAAAAGAAAGAAACAGGGAGAGGAAAATGAGTGCACCTGAATTATCTTTAATTATTTAATTAGATGTCTTTTAAAAATATTTTTGTTTTAAAAAATAATATTAACTGATATTCTTTTTGATATATTGATATTAAAAATAAAAAAATTTTAATATATTTTTAAGTAAAAAATACTTCTAAAAAATATAATGTGTCACAATATTAAATTATACAATATACTAAAAGGGCTCAGTGACCTTGTTACTGTTTACCTAGACACAAAACACTGTGGATTGGAATAGTGTAATGGCAAAGCTACCCTTGCCATAGAGAGTTGTAAGGACAACAGGGAAGGGGTGGGGTTGTCTTTTCACTGTGATGCATTTGGCATTGAAGGAATGGTTGGGGAGAAATAGTCGATTCCAGTTTTGGTAGGGCTGCAGGTCCTAGGATGCGAACACCTGACACTGGGGCTGAACTATAATAGAAATATTAATATTTATAACACAAATAATACTATTTTTAATATTAATACCTTCAATTATAATAATAATAATAATAATAATAATAATAATAATAATAATTTTTAATTTTATCCTTCAAATCAACTATATGATTTTTCTTTGGTGGTAATAATATTTTATTTCAAATTTATTAATGACAATAATGATAATAAGAACAATAATTTATATTTTTACCATTTAAATGGGTCCTACATTAGGACCTAATGATAATGGACCCTGCGTCAAGACCCAAGTCGAATGGGTCATACGTCAGGACCCAAGTGAAATAGGTCTTACGACATGACCTAATTCCCTAGGATCCGACGTCAGGACCTGATTGTCTTGGGTCCGATGTCAGGACCCAAGTTTAATGGTTCATGTGTCAGGATCCAATTCTATTAGGTCCTTCATCAGGAACTAAGGTTTTTTGGTTTTGGGTTTCTAAATATAATTATTTGTGTTTTAAATATTTTTTTATTATTATAATTGAAATTATTAATATGAAAAATAGTATTATTTGTGCTATAAATATTATTATTTTAATTATAATTAATAATATTATAATAAAAATATTATTATTTTCCTTATAAATATTATTATTTTAATTTTAATTAATATTATTAATAAAATAAGTAATAAATTTGAAAAAAATATTATTAATATAAAAAAAACAACCATAAATTTGATTTGAAAGGTAAAATTAAAAATTATTATTATTATTATTATTATTATTATTATTATTAAATTAAAAAAACTATTATTACTATCAAAGAAAAACCATAATTATTTTTTAAAGATTAAAAAATATAACAATTTAAGTGGGACAAGTTAAATAATAATATTTATACCACAAATAATACTGTTTTTAATATTAATACCTTCAATGATAATAAAAATAATAATATTTTTACCACAAATAATAATACTTTGGACTATAATAGAAATATTAATAGTTATAACACAAATATTATTATTTTTAATATTAGTAACTTCAATTATAATAAAAATAATAATATTTATAGCACAAATACTAATACTAATACTAATTATTATTATTTTTAATTTTAATTTTTATAAAAATAATATTTTTTAATGATAATAAGAACAATAATTTATTTTTTTACCCTTCAAATGGGTACTGCATCAGGACCCAATTATCTTGGGTCCTGCGTGAGGACCCAATTCGCTCGGGTCCTCTGCCAGGACCCAATGGTAATGGGTCCTACGTCAGGACCCATTGATCTTGGATGTAGCCTCAGGATCAAAGTTGAATGGGTTTTGCGTCAGGACCCAAGGGCCATCAGGCCCAATCTCTTGAGTCTTGTGTCTAGACCCAATTCACTGTGGTACTGTGTCAGTACCCGAATGTCTTGAGTCCAGTATCAGGACCCAAGCTTAATAGGTCTTGCGTCAGGACTCAATTCTATTGGGTTCTTCATCAAGATCCAAGGTTCTTGGGTCTTAAATTTCTAAATATAATTATTTGTATTTTAAATATTATTATTTTTATTATAATTAAAAATATTAATATGAAAAATAGTATTATTTATGTTATAAATATTATTATTTATATTGTAATTGAAAGTATTAATATTAAAAATAGTATTATTTGTGTTATAAATATTATTAGTTTTATTATAATTGAAAGTATTACTAATAAAAATATTATTATTTGTCTTATAAATATTATTATTATTATTATTATTATTATTTTAATTAATATTATTAACAAAGTAATTAATAAATTTGAAAAAATTATTATTAATATTGAAAAACAACCATAGATTTGATTTGAAAGGTAAAATTAAAAATTACTATCATCATCATCATCATCATCAATAAATTTAAAAAAACTATTACTACTATCGAAGAAAAACCATAATTGGTTTTTAAAGATTAAAAAATATAAAAATTTGGGTAGAAAAGTTAAATAATAATATTTATACCACAAATAATACTGTTTTAATATTAATACCTTAAATGATAATAAAAATAATAATATTTTTACCACAAATAATAATACTTTGAACTATAATAGAAGTATTAATATTTATAACACAAATAATACTATTTTTAATATTAACACCTTCAATTATAATAAAAATATTAATATTTATAGCAAAAATATTAATATTAATACTAATAATAATAATAATAATTATTATTATTAATCTGAGTACAAGTAAAAAGAGAGATGGGGTTTATCCCAGCAGCAAACCACCATTTCCAAAAAAAGGAGAGAGCAGAGTGTTTGAATAGTACAGGAAAAAAGGGCCCTAACGGTGCCGCTCCATCAAAAATTAAGTGGGAGAATGATGGGGGTCAGTTGCATTCGAGGACGAACTCTACAGTAAGGACCGACGACCGCAAGGGTATTGACTATCCTCCTTGTGTACAATGTGGACAATGGCACCCTAGGGATAACTCAGTTTCACCAAGACGATGCTTTGTTTGCAGAGGGGGAGGACATAGGTGGAGAAATTGCCATTATATGAGGCAAGGATGTCACTACTACGGCGAAAGAGGTCATTGTAAGAAGAAGTTCCCTAACAGGGCCACTGGGTAAATGCAGACCTATAGGCAGCCGAGTCAGAGCCATTAACAGTCAGTCATAGTGAATATGCCGGTGAGATCTTCTCAATCAGGGGCAAACTCCAATTGAGGGAGGCCGGTGAAACAAAATGACCAAACCTTAAGGAGGATCTTCCACCTGACACAGGAGGAGGTCAGGGTTGCAACGGATGTGGTGGCAGGTATGCTACTAATAAATAACCTTAATGTGCATGTGTTATTTGATCCGGGTGCCACGCACTCATTCATTGCTAGGAAAATTGTCAACAAATTAGGAAAAAGGAGTAGAAGTGGTAGAAAAAGGGTTCGTAATTGGAACTCCGATGGGGAACATGGTTGAAACAAATAATATATATGTGGGAGTGAGGTTAGTTTAACTGGGTATGAAATCGAAGTAGACTTGATTCCTTTAGAATTGCATGATTTTGATATAATTCTAGGCATGGATTGGGTGAGTAAATACAAGGCCCTGATAGATTGTTATGCTAAAACTGTTACATTCCAAATACCCGAGGGTAGGAGGATGGTTTTTGAAGGAGAGAGAATTCCCAAACCGACCGCCTTAATATTGGTTGTAACAACTCAAAAACTTCTGAGAAATGGATGTAGGGATACCTCACTTACATCTTAAACTCAGATGACAAAGGTCCGCAACTGAAGGATATTCCTGTGGTGAAGGAATTCCCGGACGTGTTTCCTGAAGAACTACTAGGACTACCCCTAGAGTGAGAGGTAGAAGTGTCTATAGAGACTTTCCCTAGAGTCCCACCTATAGCCCAACAACCATACCGGATGGCTTCAACAGAATTGAATGAGCTAAAGACTTAACTGCAAGAGTTGCTAGATAAAGGGTTTATACGGCCTAGTAATTCTCTTTAGGGAGCGCTGGTTCTACTTGTAAGAAGGAAAGATGGAACCCATAGGCTTTGTATTGACTACCGTCAGTTGAACAAAATAACGATGAAAAATAAGTATCATCTACTACAAATAGATGATTTATTTGATCAAATAAAAAGAGTGAGAGCATTTTCAAAAATAGATTTGAGGTCAGGGAACAAAATAACGATAAAAAATAAGTATCCTCTACCACAAATAGATGATTTATTTGATCAAATAAAAAGAGTGAGAGCATTTTCAAAAATAGATTTGAGGTCAGGGTACTATCAGATAAAGATTAAAGAGGCTAACGTACCAAAGACCCGCAGGAGCATTGTAACCAATGTTGTTAAAATCGTGATTTAACTCGTAAAATCGTACGATTTTAGGAGTTAATATATGCTTAACGTTCCGAATCGCCTTAAAAACTCGAAAATTGATAAAATCGGGTTGAAATCGGTAAAATCAGATGAAATCGCAAAAAATATGATTTTGATATCGATTTTACGATTTCAACAATCTTTAATGGCCCTGCAAAAAACATGCTGTTAGCTATGCCCTGAAGGGGATGATATGGCAAATTTCCTTGTCAAACTCGATTCCCAATATATCACCTCTTGCCTTCACTTCAACGGCACAATTAACCTCTCTTGATTAACTCCTCCTTAATTACTTATTAACTTTTTTAAAAAACTAAATTAGGTGTTAACCAACTTAACTTTTTTAATATTTCATGATTCTAACCTACCAATAGTGTCCCTCATCACTAGTGTTATAAACAAAAGCTATTTCTAGCCTAGTCAGGTAGTGTTTGTATGTTCTAAAAGTTTTTTTTAAATTTTTTTTAAGTTATAAATTAATATTTTTTTTATATTTTTAAATTTTTTTGATGTCTTAATATTAAAAATAAAAAAATATATTATTTTAATATATTTTTAAATAAAAAATAATTTTTACATCAATTCAAACAAAGTATTTTTTAAATTACTAAGACAATTTATGGATTAATTAATTAAAAAAATTATTCGGTTAATATGTTAATCTTTAAGGAAAGTGCTAATGGAACAATCTATCTGGCTACCGGCCAGTTTCTCATTGCCCATGATTTTGAATAAAAATTATTCCTTTTTATAATGTTTTGCTTGATGGAATGATTAGTATGATGATTTTAAAGTGATTGAGTAATGAATTTACAGTAAAAATTTTGAAGTGATTTGCAGATTTGATAATGAATTTTTATTCAAAAAACAAATCTTGAACTATGTATAAAAAAAAATTCCTTACGATTTTACGATCCGAGTTTATTTTGTATTTTTCGTGCCGTGTTACAAATATCTTTTTGACAACCTTGATTGCAACTATTACAAATTCTAGAATGGATGTGGGAGATGATCACCATGGATTTTGTGTCTAGATTTCCCAAAGGTAGGAAAGGAAATGATACAATATGGGTCATCATAGACCGCTTGATAAACTCCTTATTATTCTTGCTCATAAAGATGACCGATTTGGTAGACAAGCTTGCCAAGATTTACATAAACAAGGTGGTATGGCTCCATGGGATTCCAATATCCATTGTCTCAGATCGGGATCTTAGGTTCACCTCCCCGACTTTGGTCGAGCATACAACACGCCTTGGGGACAAGATTGGATATGAGCAGTGTAACAACCCCAAAATTTCTAGCAATACATTTTGAAAATTCATGATTTTTTTTAAAAATTTCGGCAGGGTTTCCCCTAATTTAGCCTATCCCAAGTTATCGACAAAATCAACATCAATCCCTAATCAACCATTTCCACAATTCAATGTTCTTATTATACTCCAACATATCTCAATTAACAATATTTCACTTTCTCTAACATATCAACTCAAAGAATAATTATTTTGCTAAAATGAAGAAAGAATTATCTTAACCATGATACACAAACCATAAATTATACACTTAAGATACTTCATTTAATCATATATAATCTTTTAAGTACTGTTTAACACAAATGATATTAACTATATATATATATATATATATATATATATATCACCTTTATAATTAGAAAATATTTACACAACAGAGTACAAGTTAAATAAGCTAGTCTATTTAAATTCGTACATACACAACATTATAATCTTCAAAATATACAGAAAGTAATGTTATTATCAACAATTTACATATCCAAAAGATTTACTGGTAATAGAAGTAAGCTCTAAAACTACTAGGAGGCGCGATATTGAGATGAACCTGCATAATGATTTAAAAGATAATCATGGTCAATTAGAGCATTTACATTTGCATTAATATATAAATATATACATTAGTTACTCAAAAAAAATTCAACATTTACTATCATCTTTCAAGTATTATTCACAAATCAATAATCCAAAATCTAAACCTGTCCACATCATAGAACTTCAGTTCCAAACCAATACAGCTGGACCACCAGCACTAGTTCCATACCAGCACAGTTGGACCACCAACACTATTTCCATACCAGCACCAGTTCCATACCAGGATAACTAGTCCGCTAGCTGCCCATTCACAGGACTCCAGTACCATACTAAGATAGTTGGTTCACAAACTGCCAATTCACAGGGCACTAGTACCATACCAGGACAACTGGTTCACAAACTGCCCATTCACAGGGCACTAGTTCCATTCCAGGATAACTGGCTCACAAGTCTTCCATTTTCAGAATAAATTATCATGGGAAAATCTATCAGCATTCTACATAAAATTTCATTGATCGAGGGAAAATTTAAATATCTAAAGTTCAGAGAAAGAAAAAATATTCAAGGTATTAAACACCTACCTGGTGTTTGCATCCTGATAGCTAAACTTGTCTACTGAGTAGTTCCTATAGCCTCGCCCACTCCTGCAAGTTCATTTCATTACCAATTAAATTCTATTTCAACAAAATCAACTTGTCATCAATTTAATTATTTCATCAACAACATCACCACAAAACCACTTTACTTATCAAACCAGCAAAACAATTCATTGTTAATTTAATTACTTCATTAACACATTACCACATAATTCATTTAATTTTCAACAACAATATCAACTCATCACTAACATAATTTCTTCATCGTCAATATTACTACATAACTCATTTAATTATCAATCGACAATATCAACTCATCACTAATAAAATTTCATCATCAATATTACCACATAACTCATTTAACTATCAAACAACAATATCAACTCATCACTAATATAATTCCTTCATCATCAATATTACCACATAACTCATTTAATTATCACTCAACAATATTAACCCATCACTAATGTAATTTCTTCATCATCAATATTATCACATAACTCATTTAATTATCACTCAACAATATTAATTATTGATTCAACATTTTCATTCATTTTTCTTTCTCTAGACCGAAACCTCTTCTCAAAAGAACCCATAATTATTTTTTCTTCAATTTTCTCAAATTGAAACATTACCCACTATTATTTCATTTATTTAAACATTAATTCATCATAATTTCATAGATTAACCCATTCAACCTCACAACTCATACCATAATTATACACTAATATAATTGAATGAAATCTTAACATACTAAATATATCAATTTAATTGAGAGCAAAAGATTTGTTACCTTTTAATTCAAAGAAATAAGAGATGGAAAGCTTGAAATCACCACACAAATTTGTTTCCTCCTTCCCCCCTTATTTTCCTCTCAATGCCTCCCATTTTTAATAAAAATCTTTTGTTCCCCTTTTGAGATTTTCTTGTTCAAACCCTTCCTAATAAACTTTAATCAATAATTCTATCTTCTTCCTTTTTATTTTTTGTGAATTTATTTTGGATGAACCATGATAAATTTCACTCAATTCTTCTCCCTCTCAAGCCCTAACATGGCCGGCCACATGTTCCTTATATTCCACTCCTCACTTGTTTACATATTTACAAGTGTTCCCCCCGTTTTCATTGAAGTCCTTTGTTTTATTTTAAAACCATTTGGCCCAAAAGTTTGACTTATTCAATTTAATCCTTATCCCACATTCACCTTATTAGATAATAATTTCCACTCCATTAACTTCTATATATATATATATATATATATAATTATTTGCCCCCCTTTTTTTGTAAATCAAAATACAGGAATTTACTCAGGAGTCACAAGCACTGCATTTGACCCCCAAATTGATGGCTAGTCGGAAAGAGTCATCAAAGTCTTGGAAGATCTATTACGGGCATGTGTACTATAATTTGGAGGAAACTAGGAGGAACACCTAGCATTGGTGGAGTTCACACACAACAATAGTCACCAAACCATAATAGGGATGGCCCTGTACGAAGCCCTAAATGGTAGGATGTGCAGGACTCGTTTATGTTAAGAAGAAGTTGGAGACCAGAAGTTGTATGACACGAAGTTGGTTCAGGTCACCACAGAGAAAGTGAGAACCATCAAGGATCATATTAAAGCTACACAGGATAAACAAAAAAAGTATGCTGATGTAAGGAGAAGACCCCTTGAGTTCGGTGTAAAGGACCAGGTGTAAAATCTCACATCAACGGGTGAGGACTTGGGGGAAAGCCTTATATGAGCATGCTCACCTTGACTAGTAAGACGCGTTTTGGGACAATGTGTGGCTTCCAAGAAAAAATCTGTGAGGCCCGTGGGCCATAGCGAACAATATCTTGCTAGTGGGGTGGGGTGTTTCATATGGTATTAGAGCCCGGCTCACTGGCTGTCCGATGGTGCCGACGAGTTCGTCGGGCTTCTTAAGGGGGGTGGATTGTAATATCCCACATCGATGGGTGAGGACTTAGGGGAAGGCCTTATATGAGCATGCTCACCTTAACTAGTAAAATGCATTTTGGGGCCATGCGTGGCTGCAAAGAACAAATCCGTGAGGCCCGTGGGCCAAAGCGAACAATATCTTGCTAATGGGGTGGGGTGTTACACCAGGTGTTCTTGAATGTAGCCCCGTGGAAGAACATGTTACGGTTCGGATTGAAAAGGGACCCGCTTCATTGGACCTTTCAAAATCTTGTAGTGAATCGGGCTAGTAGCCTATAAAGTAGACTTGCCCCCCACAGTTAGCCAACGTGCATGACGTGTTCCATGTCTCCTTGTTAAGAAATGCTGACGTGGATCCCGCTCGAATCCTACCTCAAGTTCCGGTAGAAGTCAAGGAAGACTTAACGCTTAAATTGAGGCCCACAAGTATACTAGATTGGGGAGTGAAGGAATTACAAAACAATAAGATTCCCATTGTCAGAATCTTATAGCGGAACGCCTAAATAGAATACGAAACTTGGGAGAGGGAGTCTGAAATGAGGAAAAAGTACCCCAATCTATTTCAACTACCAGGTATGGATTATGAAACCTCTTAGATTTCGAGGATGAAATTCCTATTTAGGGGAGAGAATGTAAACACCTGTAAAAAAGAAGAAGTTATAAATGACCCCATCAGCAGCGACACATTTTCATTGCTGATCTCTGAATCGGCAATGACTCAGTTTTCATTGTTAATTTCTGAATCGGCAGCGATATGGTTTTGTTATTGATTTTTGAATCAGCAACGACTCAATTTTTATTGATGACCATCGCTTTAACAGTGGTTACGTGAGCTGACGAATTCATGTGTTAGCTGCAGCTGTAATACTCAACAAAAAATCAAAGAAAAAGGTTGACTCATGTTAAGTGAAAGTTTAGGGAGCAAACCAACCTGCCTTAAGGAGTTAAAAGAGGGAGGAAAAACTAGTTTTTGAGAAACCAAAACAGGGACAAGAACACTTTTAACCCAACCCTAAACACCCCACCTCATTTAAGAGCGGTATAAATGCAAGGAGAGAGAAAAGGTGACCCATCCTCTTCCCTAAAACCGACCTTAACAGATGGAGCAAACCCTTCTCTGTTCAGAGAAAAGAAAACCACACAACCCTAGCTGCATGTTCACCTCATTACATGGTAGGATTAATAACTGAAACCATGAAGGGAGAGGGAGTGTAACAAACGGTTGAATTGAAGAAGAAAAGGGAAGAAAACTGAACAGAAGAAGAGGAAGAAAACCAGAAGAAGAGGGGAAGAAAAAACTTGTTAAATCCCTCCTAAAGCTACTGAAAACCGTAAGGTGGTGCGACTAAGATTGGTCCTTCATCAGGACAAGGACACCCAATGGGTGGAACAGGTAGGTTGTTTTCATCTTCCTCTTTCATAACGCTAATTTATGAAATGTTTTAATATGAATGTCATAATATCATGTTAATATAAATTCCAAACTGTCAAGGGAGTATTTGTTGATGGTTAAATGATTAGCTTTGGCATCTTAAGTGGATGACTGAGATGACTAAATGATTAGTTTCGGCTAATGGCGTCCTAAGAGGATGACCGGATTTGGGAGTTATGAGTTAGTTTAAAGAATTGATGTGTTCATGTGTATTATGTTTTATGTATACCAAGTATATGAAAGACCTATGCTTGTTATGCCTTAAACAGAGAATAACATTAATGCTTTCATTAAACTATTTAATTGTTTATAATTCTTGTAAATATTTCTACTGCAGCAGGGACGTCTCACTAACAAGGTACCTAGAAACCCCATTACATGGGAACTTACTTTTGCAAAGAACCATGTAGTCGCATTTTAAATCATGATGTATTTTGTATGAACTAAGTGTACTAGATGTGTATCTATTATTCGATACTCTTGTTTAATTTCGTGATGTCTATTAGTAGTGTAGGAGTGCAAACTTATGATTATGTAGGTATATTATAATATGAGCTTGTAATCATGCAAACGTAATATTATGTGCATGTGTAAGAAATGTTGTTAATGAAATGTTGATTGATGTTTGACATATGGATTGAGCCTCGATAATGAGTAGAAACTGGTTTATCAATTTTCAGAATATTATAAAAAAAAATTACCATTATTTTTGCTTTGAAAAGTCGGGTTGTTACATAGACACTAACATAGTGATACACAAGATTCCCTTGGTAAAAGGAAGTAAACTAGTTAAGCAGAAAACTAGACAAATGCGCCTAAATATGTGATTAGTACTTAAAAGTGCATTTTTATCAAGGTTTTATATCATCATTTTGCACTTAAAGTATCAATAACTCCTTAACTAGAGCATGTTTTATAATAACATGTATAATAATATAAGATACCTTTAATTTATGGTAAATGTTAATCTTAAATGCAGGCCTATCACATAAATCAAAGGATTGATTGATGAGTTTAATTACTGAAATTGAGAAGACAAAGAGAGGGCTAAGCTTAAAAAAGAGATGTTGGTTCAGTCCAAACTGGAACATCATTCGGTTATTGGATCATAACTGGAGCTGTAGAACTTGGATTTAGGTTTGGTTTATATGTATGGAAAGCTATGACATGAGCCTAAAACTTTCATGAGGAGTCTAAGATTTAAAAGTGTCATTTTCAAGTTCAAATGGTAGCAACAACAAAGAAGTCAGAATCTGTCCTGAAGCCTAGACATTGTTTAGTGTTTAGCCCATATATCGAGTTCTAGAAGTCCAAATGCACCGATTATTGTTTTGTTGGAAAGCTGAGACAATTTCCCAAAACTTTCATGAAGACTATCTGTTTAAATTTTGATGTTAGCAATGATATTTTCTGCAGACAAGAAGATAAGGAGTGTTACCAAGTCAAGAGGTGGCCACCCACTCAACAATTCGTCATGTAACATTCCCCATTTCTGGGATAAAACCACAATCTCATGTCAATAGAAAAAAAACAGAGTAGTTAATTTTATATATATATATATATATATATATATATATATATATACATATTCATGGTCTTCATATTAACATCTACCAGAATTTTGACAGAATCCCCCCTATACTGGAAGGTCCCAAGTTACCGACATGTAACCTGTTTACACTTCTAACAGTTCGCATCTCATAACTTAATTCCCGACCCAATCATCCTGGGTTTCAATTCCACAATTATACTCACACCTATCAACCATAATATTTATGATATGCATTATATAACAAAAATATCATTATGGATGGATAGTTTAAATAAATATAAATACATAGACATGAAATATGGTTATATAAACTACAACGTTAAATTCATCCAATCAAGTTTAAACATTTATTATACAAATTAAGTTATACAACCATTTTCATGTTTACAAAATACAAGGGTATACTCCCTAGGACCTAGACTTCAAAAAGAAACATAAGCTAGGATTCTACTCCTGTCGTGCATGCGATGATCCTGAAACAAAATACATATTATTGCAAGGTGAAATATTTCCATAAATATAACAATATGAAAATCTAATAATTTCAACAAGGTAACAGGCATTCATATTTCATTTACTTCTCCCTTCTAGTTTTTTTTTTATTTAAAAATCTCTTCCTTATTCAAACTATTAATAACCGTTCTCTCTGCTACTATCAACCTTCATTCTAGACTTTATAAGATCAACGTGATTACTTTTGCTTATCACATTACCGATACCAATTCCACTGGTATTGTCATCACCACCCCATAGGAGTCGATATAAGGCGATCCCTTTACCCGGAATCCTAACACACACTAAATGTATGCTGGCCATTCCATGGTGATCCCCTTACCCGGGATCCTAACACACACTGAATGTATGCTGGCCATTCCATGGTGATCCCTTTACCCGGGATCCTAACATACACTGAATGTATGTTAGCCAATACGTGGAGATCCCCTTACCCGGGATCCTAACATACACTAAATGTATGCTAGTCCATTCGTGACGATCCCATTACCCGGGATCCTAACACACACTGAATGTATGCTAGCCATTCCATGGTGATCCCTTTACCCGGGATCCTAACATACACTGAATGTATGTTAGCCAATACGTGGAGATCCCCTTACCCGGGATCCTAACATACACTAAATGTATGCTAGTCCATTCGTGACAATCCCATTACCCGGGATCCTAACATACACTAAATGTATGCTAGACAATACATGGTGATCCCCTTACCCAGGATCCTAATATACACTCAATGTATGCTAGACAATACATGGTGATCCCCTTACCCGGGATCCTAACATACACTCAATGTATGCTAGTTTATGCCTCAAATCACACTTCTAATATTTTCCTTTTTCAGTGATAATTTCATCACTTGGCAATTCACATAACAACTTTTCACCTTGAATACACATACATTCAGTAATTTCACATTTCACATCAAAATATATTAAATCATGGAATTTAACTAGGAAGCATAGGTGTGAAACACCTACCTGCAATAGAAGCTCTACTCGTGCTCCCTTGCTGCTCTTTGTTGCACCACGTCGTGGTCCCTCCCGCAAATCACAGGTTTATCTCATAAATTTTCTTACTCAAGGATATGTTTTATAATAACCATATCAACAACCAACAAGTCTTTCTTTCAGTCATTTCTTAGTATTTTATGTTTTTCTCATCTCACTCATGATTACTGTCATTCTTTGTCCAATCCTAGTTATCATTCCTTTCTTTATATTTGGACTTTCACTGTCCAATCATTCGCCTCGTTTTTGAATCTTATCGTCTGACCTCTCCTCAGATTTTTAACTATATCTGGAGTTATAGAACTCCGATTCAAGTGAAATTTGTGGCATTGGAAAGGTAAGACATTAGGCTACAAGTTCTATGTTTGGAAAGAACCCAGTTCGGCCTCTAAGGTAGTCAAAATCACTCATTAACAAACGCTTGGACATTCTTGTCCAACATTCTTGCCCATTTTTGAATTGTTACTGTCTGCCTCTCCTTAGATTTTTAATTATATCTGGAGTTATAGAACTCCGATTTAAGTGAAATTTATGGTGTTAGAAAGGTAAGACATGAGGCTACAAGTTCTATGTTTTGGGAAGAACCTAGTTCTACCTCTAAGGTAGTCAAAATCGCTCATTAACAAACGCTTGGTATTCTCGTCCATTTTTGAACCTATTCTGTCTGACCTCTCCTCAGATTTTTAACTATATCTGGAGTTATAGAACTCCAATTTAAGCAAAATTTATGGCGTTGGAAAGGTAAGACATGAGGCTACAAGTTCTATGTTTTGGGAAAAACCTAGTTCTGCCGTTAAGGTAGTCAAAATCGCTCATTAATAAACGCTTGGACTGTTACTGTCCAACTGTTACTGTCCATTTTTGACATCTATGTCTGACCTCTCCTCAGATTTTTAACTATATCTGGAGTTATAGAACTCCGATTTAAGCGAAATTTATGGCGTTGGAAAGCTAAGACATGAGGCTACAAGTTCTATATTTTGGGAAGAACCCAGTTCTTCCTCTAAGATAGTCAAAATCACTCATTAATAAACATCCAAAACTACAATTTCTATGAAGGAACTTGATCCTAATTCCTTCATTCTCCTCTCCAAAATCTCTTTAAAGGTCAAGAGACGAAACTGTCCAGATTCATCAACCTTTCCATTTACACACAACACATGAAGTTCTTTACTTTAACAACTCTTACTTTTTCCTCAGTTAAAGTCTAAGAACTCAATATATAAATTAACATCCAGGCATCAATTCATAATCGACTTGAAATGACTCATAAGACCAGGTTTAGAATATCTTACCTGATGCGAATCAAGGCTTCGAACCCTCCTTTTCTTTCTAATGACAGCCGACCCTCCCCTCTTCTCTTCTTATTCAATTTTTTTTTCTTGTTAATCCCTTTCCCACCAGGGTTTATTTTACCTATAACCCTCAATCTGGGATGGGTTCTTGAAATTTTGGTGTTTCTCTCTTAATTTCTAAAAATAGATATAAAAACTCCCTCTTTTCTTTCTTTACGTAGCTGCAGATCTGTTTTTGGTGAGAATAGGAGTATTTATGCTCTATAATTATTTTTATTTGCATTTAGGCCCCATTTTCTTTAAGTGTATTGGTTCTTACCCCCACTTCTTTTTAGTTTAGTTTATTTTCTTTAATTTAATCCAGCCTTGGTTTTTTCTCGGGATTTACAAGTCAACAAATTAACAGTTCTAAATTTTGACCTATAAAAGAAGGCATTTGCCATGTATTTAGGCATCTTGGTTTTCAGATCAAGATCATGTTCTTGCTCTCTCTCTTTATATTTTTGTAAATGCTTAAGTTTTGTTTATATTAATATCTTGTTTATGCTTTTCATTTCCTTTCCTTTACTTAACTTATCTCTTATTTATGTTCTTATCTTGTTTATTTAAGCTTCTCTCTTTCATTATGTTTAGCTAAGTTTATTATGTCAAGGTGAAAAGGTTATACTAATGGTGTAAGAATAAGTATAGTATAAACTCAATATGGATTTTAATGTTTGATACTAACATGTTTTGTATTTGTTATCTTGTTCACTTTTACTACTTTCTTGTTAAATGGTTAATCTAGATTTATGTTGTATAATGACACGATCAAAGAGTTGATGTCTTATCCCAAGTGCAGGAGTGTCACAATAATAAATAACCCGGCAATACCGGGGTCGAACCATAGGGAGGTGAACTATATAAATTATAATTAATAATAATAATAATAATAATAATAATAATAATAATAATAATAATGAAAACAACAATGAAGATGATGATGATGGTGATGATGAGTTAAAGAGGACTTTGAGATGTAAGATAAATGTAAAGATTAAACAATGATAAAAACAAATGTCAAGGTTAGAGGATCCACTAATAGTATTAGAAATAAGTATAAACTCTTTATAAATTATCAACATAATCATATTAATCATCTTATTTACGTAACACCATACTTATAAATTTTATCAGGTATTCATGATGCTAACTTATGTTGACAACAAATCAAGTTCCTCTCATAATGACGATATTGGCCGAAGACTATGAAGGATCAAGTATTTGATGTACCAAGTGTTATACAACACAAATCTAGATTAACCATTTAACAAGCAAGGTATTAAGGATTGATAAGATAAAAAAGATAAGACATGTTAATAGCAAATTGTTTAGGATTTAAGCATTGAAGTCCATGTTGAGTTCATAATATACTTATTCTAACACCATTAGTGAAACCTTGTCACCTTAACATAATTAACTTAGCTAGACATAATAAAGAAGAAGAACATAAATAAACAAGATAAGAACTTAGTTAACTAAGTATAGTAAAGGAAATGAAAAGCATGAACAAGAGATTAATGAAAATAAAACTTAAGCATTACAACAATAAAGAGAGAGCAAGAACATGATCTTGATCTTAGAACCAAGATTGCTAAATGAATGGCAAATGCCTCCTTTTATAGGCTAAAATTCAGAACTATTCATTTGGTAATTGATTTTTGATGTAGTGGCCAACTATTGATTTAGTGGACTTGGTGGACAGCAGCACTTAAACACTTTGGCTGGATGAAATGACATTGATCTATTCAGAATTTGGCAAAGTGTTCTTCATGAAAGTTGTTGGCAATCATCTTATCTTTCCATCCATAAAATTTCAGAGCAGTTGGATCACTAGAGCTCGATATATGGCTAAAATACAGAGTAGTGCTGTTGGTGGACATGATGGATAGACCTCAAGCTCTTGTCTGGATGAAATGTCATTGTTACCATCCGAATTTGAGAAAATCGTCTTCATGCAAATTGTTGGAAATTGGCTTTTCCTTCCACCCACCAAATTTCACGTCATTTGGCCTTCTAGAACTCCAGATATGGGTAAAATGCTAAGCAGTGTTTGGGCTGGATTACAAGACAGATTCTGACTTCTTTTTTTGTGGCCAAACTTTGAATTTGAAAATGATAGATTTAGGTCTTACACTATTCATGAACATTGTAGGCCTATTTCTTAGCTTTCCATCCATATAAATTAAGCTGAAATCCAAGATCTACAGCTCTAGACATGACCCAATAACTGAACAGTGTTCCAATTTGAATTGAATCGGCATCTCCTTTCTAAGCTTAACCGTTTCTTTGTCCTTTCACTTTCAATAGTTAATCGCATCAATCAATCCTTTGAATTGTGAGATATGCCTGCATTTAAAATGAACATTTATCATAAATTAAAGCTATCTTATATTATCAGATCTGTTATTATAAAACATGCTCTAGTTAAGGAGTTATTGATACTTCAAGTGCAAAATGATGATATAAAACCTTGATAAAAATGCACTTTTAAGTATATGAAAGGAACTTGATTTGTTGTTAACATAAGTTATAATCATGAATACCTGACAACATTTACAAGTATTAGCATTATTCGAATAAGATAACTAATGTAATCATGTTAACAATTTATAATCCGATTGGAACCTCCTTTGTGTGTGGTTTCTAGTTGAGTAATAAAAAGAGTTTATACTTACATCATTATCACATCTTAAAGCTCTCTTTAAATCTTTTCTTTTATTTATAATTCTATATAGTTCACCTCCCTGTGGTTCGACCTCGGTCTTGCGGGGTTATTTATTACTTCGACAGTCCTACACTTGGGAGAAGACATCAAATCTTTTGATCGTGTCAATATGCTGCTTAAGGTAAAAGCAGAGATACAAAAACAATGGGATGCAGGATTTCTGGATGTGGTCCACTACCCTTATTGGCTAGTTAATGTGGTCATAGTCCCCAAAAAGGATGGTAAGATCCGGATGTGTGTTGATTATAGAGACTTGAATAAGGCAAGCCCAAAAATGACTTTACTCTACCTTACATAGACTTCCTAGTTAATAATGCTATAAAAAAATGTCACGAATTCATTTATGGATGGACTCTCTAGTTATAATCAGATTACAATGGCAGAAGAAAACAAAGAAAAGGCTACCTTTATCACGCCTTAGGGAACATTTTGTTATAAAGTGATGTCATTTAGATTGAAGAAAGTCGTGGCTACATATCAAAGAGCAATGGTCACCCTGTTCCATGACATGATGCACCAAGAAGTGGAAGTCTATATGGATGATATACTTGCAAAATCAAAGAAAAAAGAAGATCACGTGCAAGTATTAAGGAGATTATTTGAGAGGCTATGGAAATACCAGTTGAAATTGAATCCTGCAAAATGCTCGTTCAGGGTAAGGATAGGAACGCTACTAGGTTTTGTAGTAAATAATCGAGGAATAGAAGTTGATCCAGATAAAGCCAAAGCCATCCAGGAAATGCTAGCGCCTAAGATAGAGAAGGAAGTAAGAAGTTTCCTTAGGCGTCTCGGTTCATATCTCGGTTGGCGGTGACATGTGAGCTAATTTTTTGCTTGCTTAAGAAGAAAAATCCTGGAGAATAGTACAATGATTGTCAAGAAGTCTTTGACAAAATAAAGAGGTACTTGCAAAATCCACCACTTTTAGTACCTCCAACACCACGATGGCCTTCAATCTTGTATTTGATAGTGACGAAAACAGCCATGGGCTGCATGTTGGGCCAACATGACGAGTCAGGAAGGAAATAGCAAGTTATTTACTACTTGAGTAAAAAATTCAATGATTATTTACTACTTGATGGTACAATAAACATGTAAGTAAATGGGGGCAGAGTAGTAATAATTTCCCTAAAAAAGAAGTAGTACCTTGTTTTAATGAGGCTACCAAGGATGAGAAGTTGAAGCCATGTCAAAACTATCTCTTGAAGTTAGCCAATGAATTTGAAGTGATCAAATTCACCTGCATGAGCAAAATTAAGAATCAGTTTATTGATGCCTTGGCAACCCTAGCTTCAATGACACAAGTTGTTACTAGGGGCAGAATCCAACCAATAGACATCAAAGTCAAAAACCTCTAAGCTCACTGCTGCATAATTGAAGAGAATCACTAGATGGGAAACCGTGGTACAATGATATCAAGAGGTTTCTCTAACACTAAGAATACCCTCAAAGGGCTTTTAAGATAGATGAGAAGACTATGAGGAGAATGGTCATGAACTTTTACTTGGACAGGAAAATCCTATATAAAAGGTCATTTGACGGGACTTTGTTTAGGTGTCTGAATGAAAATGAGATTGGGCAAGCCTTGAAGAAGGTCCGCGTGGGGATTTGTGCCAGCCACTCCAATAGCCATACAATGGCAATGCAAATGCAGAAAGTAGTCAAGAGAGACAGGTTGACCATGGAAAGAGACCGTGCAGACTATGTCAGAAAGTGTTATAAATGTCATACCTATGGTGATAAGATAAATGGACCTCTAGCATCGCTGTATAATATGACCGTGCCTTACTCTTTTGATATATGGGGTTTGGATGTCATAGGGCCAATCAATCTCAAAACGAGCAACGAGCACAAACTCATTTTGGTGACCATCAACTACTTCATTAAATGGGTAGAAGCCAACTCTTACGCTTATATAACACAGAAAGTAGTCAAGAGATTCGTTGAGAAGGATTTGATCTATCTTTATGGTTTACCGACAAGATTGGTAATTGATAACATTCAGAATTTTAATGGAAAGTTTATTGCTAAACTTTGCACCAAATGAAAGATTAAATATTTTAACTTTTCCCCTTATAGACCAAAAATGAATGGAGCGGTCGAGGCAGCTAATAAATATCTCAAGAAGATCATTCAGAAAATGGTGGTCACCTATATTGATTGGTACAAGATGCTCTCATACACACTTCATGCGTACTGCACCACAGTTAGAACTTCCACAAATACAACCTCGTGTTCTTTGGTATATGGAATGAAGATGGTTGTGCCCTTAGAAACAAAGATTTCATCACTATGGATCCTAAAAGATGTAGAACTGGATGAATCAGAGTGGACAAGATTAAGATTTGAACAGATAAACTTGATCGATGAAAAGAGACTAGCAACAATTTACGACCACTAGTTATATCAAACTAAAATAGCTAAGGATGACAGACTGCTGGACTTGATTTTCATCTATGTTTCCTTGATCTCTCTTCTCTGTTTCAATCATTTCTTTGTCCCGCCTTATCCCTTTTTCTCTCTCTCGCCTTGTCTTCATTTTCAAATGACTAGAAACAAAAGAAAATCTATGGCCACTGTTCCATGTAGACAAGACCACTTATATGATCCTGTTACAGTTCACAGTAATCAAGAAAATACCACGATCCCTACAAGCACGTTTTGGTACACAACCTCCTCTTGTTCCACATATTCCTAACATAGATCTATCCTCTACTACCAAAACCCTCTTTGGTGGGCCTGAGACATATGGGTCTCCATCTCATGAGAGGGTCTATGTTGAAGATTGCTCTGATAAAGAGGATCTAGAAGAGGAGTAGCTGGATTTCACTATTTCAAAGGATGACTGTGAGGGGCCTCCCCATTTTCTGCTAAGCATCTGTCACCTGTTAGCGTTGATGGAGTCAGACAGGACACAACATCTACAAACAACATAGGTAAAACTCAACCGATTAGTGGCAGATGGAGTGACCTCTATTCCTCTAATCGTAGCCCTGAAAATTGCTCAAAACTCATGCATTTCTCTAACATTAGTGCTGCAAAATCATGCTCCCTCTTACATGAAGATCTTGATCATAACTATGATGTATGAAAGTTATGTGCTGTGGGTTTTGTTGGAAAATCCCCTGGATATAGGGCACTGAATAACCTCATTACAACTGTTTGGAAATGTGATGCCACTCTCAACATACATGAATCTGGTTAGCTAGTCTATAGATTAAAGAATGAGGATGATAAATTTGTTGTCTTAAGTAAAGGTCCTTACCTTGTATATGGCAGACCACTTATTTTGAGGCCAATAACAGAATATTTTGATTTCTCCTGTGAGGAGATGTCTTGTGTCCCTATTTTGGTGAAGTTTCCGAATCTCCCTCTTAAATGTTGGTCGTCGAAATGCTTATCCAAAATTGCTAGTGTGCTTGGGAAACCAATTCAGTGTGATAAATTGACTCTAGTTTATTGTGATTATCTTATGCCAGAGTGCTGGTTGAAGTTGATTTACTTGGGGAATTACTCTATTTTGTGGACATTCTCTTGCCCAATAGGAATACTCTTCACCAAAAGGTTATTTATGAAACTTTGCCAAAATTCTGTAGCCATTGCCATGTTCTTGTACATTCCAGTCGAGTTTGTTCAAAAGCCACAAATGTGAACAAGGAGTTGAGCAATCAAGATAAGGAACATGCTATGAATGCTAATATGAGTGGTGTTTCAGTAGGACAGGTCAGACAAATGACACACCTATTACACATCAACAGGAAAAAACATGCTCATAAGGAACAGAGATTTGATCCAATGCAGGTTGAAGTTGGAGTCAATAAGGATGGCTGGGAAACCGTGGGGGCAAGGAAAAATTTAAACAAACAACATCGGCAAAGAACAACAATGTTGGTTACAGGCAAATCTTCGGCTTCTTATAAAGTTAAAGAGGTTGCAACATCAATTGATATGGGATATAATAAGTTTAGCAATAGAAATAATATGAGCAGGTGCACCAGAAGCTCAGCAAAGAGACATGTCAATATTCCATCTGGAAGTGGTGGGGAACCTCCCACCACCTTTCCTATCCCATGCTAATCCATTGTTAGAATGTCAGAGGGCTGAATAACCATCTGAAACAACATGAGGTTGTTAGCCTCATGAAAAGGAATAAGATTGATGTTTGTTGTTTTTTGGAGACTAAGCTGATCTCTTCCAAAGTTGGACTTATGCACAAATTTTGGCTGAAGACCTGGAAATTTATAAGCAACAGTGAGGCTACCTCTAGTGCAAGAATTATCATTTTCTGAAATCCCAACATAATCAATGTGGATCTGCTTAATTTTTCTCCACAAGTCGTGCATGTTATCATCACTAGCTTGGAAAACTATTACAGTTTTCAAGCTACTTTTGTTTATGGGTTTAATACTATTACCATGAGGAGAGGCCTATAGGATGATTTACAAAGGTGGAGTCCTAATTCTCTATAGCTAGTTCTTGGTGATTTCAATTCTATGCTCTCTTAGGAGGACAAATACAATGGTACTCCTGTCTCCAGCTATGGGGTTTCAGATTTTAGAGAGTGTTGTGCTGATTTGGGTCTTGCTGATTTAAATTATACTAGTTGTCTCTTCACCTAGTCTAATAGGCATGTTTGAAGCAAAATTGATAGGGTTATAGTAAATCCATTTTGGTTCTCTTTGCAACAGCAGGCTCATGTTTATTTTGGTACCCCCGGTGCTTTCTTAGACCACTCTCCAGCTTCTATTCAGATTGGCTCATGACAAGTTTATAGGAACAGGAACTTTAAATTCTTTAATATCTGGGCTGACCACAATTAGTTCTTGGAGTTAGATGAGCAAACCTGGAATACTTATGTTTATGGATCTCGTATGTTTTCCACTTATAGAAAGTTGAAGCTCTTAAAGAGGCCTTTAAAAGAACTCAATAAACTCCATTACAGCCACATCTCTGAAAGAATTGCCAAGGATGAAATTGATTTGGAAAGCCACCAATCTCTCATACATCAGGATAGGCATAATATTCAGCTCCTGCTCCAAGAGAAGCAGCTCAGATTGAAACTTGTGAACTTAAAGTCTGTAGGGAAGATGTTTTTTGGGTAGAAACTCAAATAAACTTTCAGCTTTGATGAACCAAAAGCACAGGAGAAACCATATTTCGGCGATCAAGGTTCCAATGTTGAGCTTACTTTCTTGGTTGAAGAGGTGGGGCAAGAGTTTGTCAGTTACTACTGGGATCTCCTTGGCACTACAAAGCACACCCTCCCGATTATTAAGAGTGTTATTCATTGTAGACCCTGTATTGATGCTGCATCTCATGACCTTTTATTGGCTCATGTGACAAATGATGTTATTAAACACGCTCTTTTTAGCATTGGTAATGAGAAGGCCTCGGGGCCAAATGGTTATTCTTCTCTTTTTTTTAAGAGAGCCTGGAGTATAGTTGGAGATGATTTTTGTGCTACCATTAAGGATTTTTTTGGTTCTAGTGAGATCTTAAAGCAAGTTAACCATTCGATCATTGCTTTAATTCTGAAATTAGCCACTGCAAATTTAGCAGCAGACTTTCAGCTGATTTCTTGTTGCAATGTTATATATAAAATGATTTCTAAGATCCTTGCATGTAGGATGGCTCATTGTTGTGATGTCGCGGTCGCACAAATTAAAAAACACAAGATAGTATAGAGCAAGCAAGGAGTCGATCCCACAAGGTCTAGTTCAGATTTTTATGCTATACATTATGTAATTGGGGAGTTTTGATTTGTGATGATCTAAACTATGGAAGAAATTAAACTAGCAAACAAAATCAATTAAAACAAAATCAAGAAAACAAACTTTGGTCGCAAGCACACATCCACCTACAGAAATCAAAACCGATCCTTGAAAAGAAACTCTAGTTTATATTCTGAATTTTTATCTTTTCTTAACGTTGGTTAATTAACGGATCCGCTGTATAACTAGCCCTAACCAACAAACAATCACAATGTCCGCACTAATGATTTAATCCAATGGCAGCCTTAAGATCTAGATAAATTCATTAATCTTAACAACCAAGTTGTCTGCTTGTGTTGCTGATGCGAACCTCGTGATCACGTGGTCACGCAACCCACAATCAAGATTGAGATCTGATCCCGGAAAGCCGAAATAGGTCTGATAGGAGTGTGACACAATGGAAACCTGCCCCAAGGCACCAACACTATTGGATTGAGTAGAATGACGCCACAAAGCCAGTTAATCTTCGATAAGTCAGATTCAGTTCGTTCAAGAACTGAAGAATGCAAGAATCACTCTCACACGTTAAAACTGAAAAAATTCAGAAGTAATTATCATCAAAGCTGCCGAAAATTTGGCTTACATGAGTTTAAATAGTTCTTGAAAAGTTAACCCTAATGGACCCCTTATGTGAACTTAAATGAGGTCCATTTAAAACTGACCCAAAACCCTAAACCCTAAACTGAAAAGCCCATAACTTAATCCAAACAAGCCTTGGATCCTAACTGAAAACAAAGTATTAATTAAGCCCAAACAAGCCTTGGGCTGTAGCTAACAAAATAAAACAAAGCCAATAATATTAAATCCATGTTCTGTCATGAGAAGAAGAGAAGGAAGTAAAACATTATAGAACTGATTCAAGGCTTATTTATAGCCTTCCATGCAGCCCTTTAATCCTAGAAACAAAAGGAAAAGGTAGCCACCCATGTTGTTTCCAAGTTGTAGAAGGATTCTTTTGTTTCCTTTGCTGTCCTCTCCTCATGGCCCAAATAAGGTTATGTTGGACCCCTCTTGCACATGGATAAGATGTACTAGGGTCTCCTCTTGATACTCTAATGGACCTTTCAATTCTGACTTGGTTGAAACATTCAAAACCAATGCATTCAATGCCTCTTTCAATGCCTTTGTCTTGGACCGAGTCATTGGACCATTTGGAACATGTAATGGGTCCTTGTTGGTGTTTCTAGGCTGGTCCACATCATCCCCTCTCTCCTCGAAAGGATTCGACCCCGAATCAAAATCTATGTCAAACAACGTAAGATCAGCAACATTAAAGGTAGCACTAACACCATACTCACCTGGAAGGTCAATTTTGTATGCGTTGTCATTGATTCTCTCTAAAACCTGAAATGGACCATCATCACGAGGCTGTAATTTTGATTTCCTTTGGTTAGGAAATCGTTCCTTAAGCATGTGCACCTAAACCCAATCACCGGGTTGGAAAACAACCAGTTTACGTCCTTTATTTGCTTTAGAAGCGTAAAGTCTGTTCTTTTTCTCTATTTGCAGTCGAACTCTCTCATGGAGTTGTCTCACCATCTTTGCCTTCTTTTCACCATCTAAACTTACATTTTCTTCAAAAGTCAAAGGAATTAAGTTCATAGGAGTCAGTGGATTAAAACCATAAACAATTTCAAATGGAGAAAAACCAGTGGTCGAATGCATAGTTCTATTATAAGCAAACTCAACAAAAGGCAAACATTCTTCCCAATTCTTTAAATTCTTTTGAATTATAGCACGCAAAAGTTGAGATAATGTTCTATTCACTACCTCAGTTTGTCCATCTGTTTGAGGATGACATGTTGTCGAAAATAAGAGTTTAGTTCCCAGCTTTCCCCATAAGGTCTTCCAAAAGTAGCTAAGGAACTTAACATCACGATCTGACACTATACTCTTAGGAATGCCATGCAAACGTACAGTCTCCCTAAAAAACAAGTCTGCAATATGAGATGCATCATCCGTTTTATTGCATGCAATTAAATGCGCCATTTTAGAAAACCTATCAACCACAACAAAAATAGAGTCTCTACCTTTCTTTGACCTAGGTAAACCTAAAACAAAGTCCATAGAGATATCTACCCAAGGTTCAGTAGGCAAGGGTAATGGTGTATATAGCCCATGCGGTTGTACTCTAGATTTTGCCTTTCTACAAGCAATGCACTGTTCACAAATTCGTTGCACATCTCTTTTCATCTTTGGCCAATAAAAAAGCTCATGCAATACATCCAAGGTTTTCGCAACCCCAAAGTGACCCATTAAACCACCCCTATCTGCTTCACGAACAAGCAATTCACGCAAAGAACTAGCAGGAACACACAATCTATTCTCTTTGAACAAATAACCATCCATCAAATAAAACTTATCAAAAGCTGAATGTCCACATGTATTATAAATATCAGCAAAGTCAGAATCATTATCATACAATTCCTTCACATATTCAAAGCCTAGCAATCTAGTATTCATTGTGTGTAAAAGAACATACCTGCGCGAAAGTGCATCAGCTACGATGTTCTCTTTGCCTTGCTTATACTTGATTACGTAAGGAAAAGTTTCAATGAATTCAACCCATTTTGCATGCCTCCTATTCAACTTACCTTGTCCTTTCAGATGTTTCGAAAACTCATGATCCGAATGGATTACGAACTCTTTTGGCCACAAGTAATGTTGCCATGTCTCAAGTGCTCTTACCAATGCATAGAGTTCTTTGTCGTAAGTGGGATAGTTCAAGGTCGCTTCACTTAACTTCTCACTAAAATATGCAATAGGTCTTTGATCCTGCATCAAAACAGCACCTATTCCCATTCCAGATGCATCACATTCTATTTCAAATGCTTTCGTAAAGTCAGGTAAAGCCAAAACAGGTGCAGAACATAATTTATCTTTCAAAAGAACAAAAACCAATTCTTGTTCCTCCCCCCATTTAAAACCAACTGACTTTTTAACAACTTCATTCAAGGGTGTAGCTATTGTACTGAAATCTTTCACAAAACACCTATAAAAACTAGCTAACCCATGAAAACTCCTTACCTCACTTACCGATTTGGGTGTAGGCCAATCCCAGATGGCCTTAACTTTCTCCTCATCCATCTCGATACCCTGTGCAGTTACAACATAGCCAAGAAACACAATTTTCTCCATGCAAAAGGCACACTTTTTAAGATTAGCATACAATTTCTCACTACGCAACACACTAAGTACATTACGCAAATGATCAAGATGCTCAGTTAAGTTCTTGCTATAGATCAGAATGTCATCAAAATACACAACCACAAACTTACCTATAAACGCACGCAACACATGATTCATTAAACGCATAAACGTACTAGGTGCATTTGTAAGTCCAAACGGCATTACTAACCATTCATACAAACCATGTTTAGTCTTAAATGTTGTTTTCCACTCATCACCTTCTTTCATTCTAATTTGATGGTACCCACTTTTCAAGTCGATTTTAGAGAAAATACAGGATCTATGTAACTCATTTAACATGTTATCAAGCCTAGGAATGGGGTGTCTATACTTTACCGTTATGTTGTTGATGGCTCGACAATTAACACACATCCTCCATGTTCCATCCTTCTCAGGCACAAGTAGCACGGGTACAGCACACGGGCTCATACTCTCACGAATGTAGCCCTTTTCCATCAGCTCATCAACTTGCCTTTGAAGCTCATTCGTCTTCTCTGGATTGCTTCTATAGGCTGGTCGGTTAGGAATTGAAGCTCCGGGTACGAAATCAATCTGATGCTCTATCCCCCTCAATGGTGGTAATCCGCTAGGAGTATCGTCGGGAACACATCATCAAACTCCTGCAACAAAGCAATAGCAACACTAGGCACAATATGATCAAGATCATTAGTATTAAAGTAAGCCTCTTTGTACACAAGTAAAATCATTGGCTTGTTAGTGAAAAATGCAAATTTGATCTCACCCTCTCTAGCATAAAAATTGGGTTGTTTCTTTAGTTTTTCCACACAATTCTCATCACCCTTACTGACTTTCTTCACTCCTCTTGTCTTACCTCCACTCTCGGCCAGATTTGGGTGTTTTTGAGTTGTGGTCGACTGGTTTGATTTGTTTGGAGTGTTGGCTGAATATTTGTTTGTGTTTGGATGGGTGGCCGAATGGGTTGTAGTGGTTTGAGTTCTAGCCGAATCTGATGGTCTTCTCTCCCCTTGTTCCTTACCTTGATTTTCTCTCCCCATCGCCTCATGCTCACTTTTTAGCTTTATTTGATCATCATACACCTGTTTGGGTGTAAGAGGTACAAGAGTGATGGTTTTACCATCTTTTACAATGGTATACCTATTTTTAACCCCATCATAAATTGTCTTCCTATCATATTGCCATGGTCTCCCCAACAAGATGTGACTTGCTTGCATTGGTACCACGTCGCACAGAACTTCATCAACATATTTCCCAATCGAAAATGGAACCACAACCTATTTAGTCACTTTCACTTCACCACTATCATTCAGCCATTGCAATCTATATGGTTTAGCATGCTTAACAGGACACAAATTCATTTTACTAACAAGGGTGGCACTACAAACATTAACACAGCTTCCACTATCTATAATTAAACCATACATCTTGCTTTGTACATAACAACGCGTATGGAAGATGTTCTCCCTTTGTTGATTAATTTCATCTTCCTTTACCTGAACCTGAAGTGTTCATCTTATAACCAAGGACTCTCCAACCGGTATTGCTAACTCATCCCCATCACTATCCTCCAATGGTGGCATGCCTTCACAATCAGATGTGTCACTTTCAGATTCCATATCACCATTATCTCTAATCATCATGATTCTCTTGTTTGGACACTCTGAAGCATAATGTCCATGTCCTTGACACCTGAAACATTTAACATCACGGGTACGTTTAGGTTGAGTTTCAGATTTACCTTTGGTATCAGTAGGAACATCAACTTTAGCCTTTGGTAGTTTAGTTCTAGAAGGAACAAAGGATCTTGTCCGTACAGTACCCTCTCTCTTTAGATTCGGCTTCCAAGATGATGAAGAGCCCGAATTAAATGCTGGCCGAGCATGTCCCTTCCGAAGTTGTCTCTCCACCTTCGTAGCCATGTGAACCATGTCCTCTAGCTCCACATAGTGTTGTAGCTCAACCACATTGGCAGTGTCCCGATTCAACCCATTAAGAAACCTAGCCATGGTGGCTTCTCTATCCTCAACAACATTGGCCCGAATCATTGCTATCTCCATCTCTTTGTGATATTCATCTACTGTCTTATAACCTTGATTCAGACCTTGGAGCTTCAGATATAAGTCTCTGTAATAGTGGTTTGGCACAAATCGTCTCCTCATTAAGACTTTCATCTCCCCCCAAGTTTGAATGGGTCGCTCCCCATTCCTCCTCCTACTGATTACAATTTGATCCCACCAAATCAATGCATACTCTGTAAACTCAATTATCACCAATTTCACCTTCTTTTGTTCAGAATAGCTACAGCAATCAAAAATCCAATCTACCTTTTTCTCCCACTCCAAATAAGCCTTGGGATCATTTTTACCTTGAAAGTTAGGAATTTTCAATTTAATGGTGTCCAAGTCCCCATCGATATCTTCATAAGTGCCCATGCCACGGAAATTCACATTCCTCCTGGCCCTGTTCGGTCCAGATCTGATTCCTTGGCCAGTAGATGCAAATCATAGTCATCTTCACGTGCATCTGCATTTTCGTCAACAAACTCTTCAAAATCAGATCTGACATTCCGTACGACCATATGGACCGTATTTGCTCGGCGATCAGCCCCACTATTCTGTTGCTTTATTGAATTCACCTCATCTTTCAGATCCTTGTACATTCTAGACAATAGCTCAAGTTGCTGGCCTATGGCTCGCAATTGGAAAGCTACGTCAGCATTTTGTGTAGCTGATTCGTTGTTTTCAGACATTCTTTGAATCTGCAAAATTTGGTTAGTAGCACAAAATATATCCTCACACCTCTCGTGTATCACACAAAAAAAATCAAGGCTTTTCACTCTAATAAGCTCACAATGCCTTTTACCTCACAACTTGCTTTCTTTTGGTTCTTTAAGAACTGAAATCAACAAATCAAAGTTAGCAGCCTTCACAGCGCACTCTAATAATTTTTAGACTCAAGAATCAATAAATATACTGAAAACAAAGCAAAACAAAACTATGATTACGATTTTGCGAGTAGCAATGCAAATTCGTACGAATTGTGGATGAAACGAAGACACGAAATAAAACAGAAGAGAATATTAGCAAAAAAAGTTACTTGACTCCTAGATAACCCAAATATAATAGAAACAAAAAGATTTGGACAAAACTAAACAGTAAGGATCACGTTTTGAAACTTGACGCAAATTTAACCTGTTACGCAATTTTTACGTAACAGAATTGAAACCCAGACCAGACAATCTTGAAATAACCTAAAATTCAATATTTAGTATTATAATACTAAACAAACAACAAAAATCAATTCATAGGTCGTTCTTTTATGTCTAGGTAACCAAACCCCTTGTATGATCAGTTTGCGGTAAAATTGAACCCCCAATTAAAACCTCCAGAATCAGATATCAAAATAAGCCCAAATTTAATATATGGTGCGATCTCACCCCCAATAGACTGAATATGAAGTTTCAATTGATTCTGAGGTGGTTTGCTTATGGTTCACAAAGAGTAGTGTTTTTGCAGCAGAATTGACGTCGAATTAAAACCTCAAGCAAACAATATCAGAATAAGCCCAAATTTGACATAATGCGATCTCACCCTTAATAGACTGAATATGAAGTTTTAATTGATTCCGAGGTGGTTTGCTTATGGTTTAACAAGAGTTGTGTTTCTGCGGTAAAAATTGAATGATCCTTAATATTTCAACTAATCCCTATCTCTCTTTCTTTTTAATGTACTGATATGATTAGAGACAGTAACAAGATGAAATATAACCCCTTTTTTTTTGCTTAGATGACACAGACACGAAGAACAAGAAGATGGACGCAAACACTGAAAAACTTAAAGGAACACAAAAAAAACCAAAATAACAGAAGGATATGACCTTGTTTCGGAGCCTAGCTCTGATACCAACTGATGCGAACCTCGTGATCACGTGGTCACGCAACCCACAATCAAGATTGAGATCTGATCTCGGAAAGCCGAAATAGGTCTGATAGGAGTGTGACACAATGGAAACCTTCCCCAAGGCACCAACACTATTGGATTGAGTAGAATGACGCCACGAAGCCAGTTAATCTTCGATAAGTCAGATTCAGTTCGTTCAAGAATTGAAGAATGCAAGAATCACTCTCGCACATTAAAACTGAAAAAATTCAGAAGTAATTATCATCAAAGCTGCCGAAAATTTGGCTTACATGAGTTTAAATAGTTCTTGAAAAGTTAACCCTAATGGACCCCTTATGTGGACTTAAATGAGGTCCATTTAAAACTGACCCAAAACCCTAAACTGAAAAGCCCATAACTTAATCCAAACAAGCCTTGGATCCTAACTGAAAACAAAGTATTAATTAAGCCCAAACAAGCCTTGGGCTGTAGCTAACAAAATAAAACAAAGCTCATAATATTAAATCCATGTTCTGTCATGAGAAGAAGAGAAGGAAGTAAAATATTATAGAATTGATTCAAGGCTTATTTATAGCCTTCCATGCAGCCCTTTAATCCTAGAAACAAAAGGAAAAGGTAGCCACCCATGTTGTTTCCAAGTTGTAGAAGGATTCTTTTGTTTCCTTTGCTGTCCTCACCTCATGGCCCAAATAAGGTTATATTGGACCCCTCTTGCACATGGATAAGATGTACTAGGGTCTCCTCTTGATACTCTAATGGACCTTTCAATTCTGACTTGGTTGAAACATTCAAAACCAATGCATTCAATGCCTCTTTCAATGCCTTTGTCTTGGACCGAGTCATTGGACCATTTGGAACATGTAATGGGTCCTTGCTGGTGTTTCTGGGCTGGTCCACATCAGTTGCTTTGATCAAATGTTCTCCCTAAGTTTAACAACGTAGTTCCGCTACAATTATTAAGCTTAGTTGCTTCACAAGTTTATATACCACAACTCCGGTTTTGATATCAAACTTAGCAATAGATTGTTTACAATAATAACTTAGAGTCCGCTTTAGCAATTAAGATAAACAATCATAGGAAATATGCATAGGAAAACAAATATACTCATTCATAATACAAACTGAAAATAAATGGAACAATAAATCTCACAGTTCTTGAAATTTGAAGGTTTTTGCGTCCTTGCAACCAAGAAAACGAGCTTAGCCTTGCATATCTATTGGACAACTACTCTTAAAGATGGAAGAATACATGATTTCTGATTTGTAGAGGGGAGAGTTTGTGTTTCTTCTCCTATGGCTGCCACCTCGCTTTCTTTTTTTCTACTGCACTCCCTCTCCCTCTCTCTTGGCTCTCTTAATAGCATAAACTTAGCTGCCTATTTATACATAAATTGTAAGTAAGAAGAATCAAAGTTCAAGTGTGAACATCAAGAGATGGTGGTAGTGCGAAGGCGGCTGGCGGCTGGTTTGTGGTTTGAGGTTGGTGGCTGCCTTCCTTGACCTTCTGCAGTGATTTACTAGAGGATCTAAATTGCTGAAATAAAAACTTGGATGTCAGTTTGGATGCTTCGAGATGTAATTTGGATTCGTTTCTTTACGAAACCTGTTTGCTGGTAGAATTTAGTTGTCATCTTTGAAAACTCATATCTCCCTCTTATGACATCGTTTTTGGCTGAAATTTGGACCGTTTGTAAGTCTTTGAGTCAGGAATCCAAAACAATTAAGTTTGAATCAAATGGATGTCTACAGCTCCATATATTCAATTTGGAATGGACAAAGGTCAACACTAGCAGAATGCGAGTTTTGACTTTGAAGACTGTGATTTCCATGATCTTCCTTATTTTATTTTTCTTGACTTAGATTTCCAGAAAGTTATAGATGTTAGCTTTCTAATGCCACTGGAATCACTTCATTTTGACTTCTAGAACTCACGCTCTGCACAAAACATCGATTGAGGGTCAAATCTGCCAGTTACCTCTAATTTTGTCCTTTTTGCATCTTTCATCCAAAAGTGCTTTCAAAACATAAAACAAAGAATATCAAGGCACTTTATACATAAAACATCGGCAAAACATTAGTTAAATGTGGGTGAAACTATCGAATAATATGGTTGCATCACTCATGTGCTATAAGATATCATCAGCCCTGTCCAGAATGCTTTTCTTGGAGGTCGGAATATGGCTGATAATATAAATCTCATGTAGGAGCTCCTACGACATTATGGTAGAAAGCGGGCCTCTCATAGATGTATTATTAAGATTGATTTTAGGAAGGCTTTTGACTTTGTTCAGTGGTCTTTTCTGTGGCACCTGCTCTTGCTATTGGGCTTCCCAGCTCGGTTTGTGCATCTTATTATGCAATGTGTTAAGACTACTTCCTACTCAATCTCAATTAATGGTGATTTGTTTGGTTTCTTCAAAGGGACATGTGGTGTTAGACAAGGTGATCCCCTCTCACCTTATCTTTTTATCGCCTATGTGGAATACTTCTCTAGAATGCTTAAGTAGTGCACGTAGCGGTCGGATTTCCACTTCCATCCAAAATGCAGTGCCCTTGGGATATATCACTTGGTTTTTGTAGATGGTATCCTTCTTCTTTACAGGTATGATATGCTGTAAAAACCACACAAAAAAACAAGAAGTGGAACCGAAATGACTCCACCATCGCTGCCGATTTCTTAATCGGCAGCGACGCAGTTTCGGGCTGCCGATTTCTGAATTGGCAGCGACGCAATTTGGCTGTCGATTTCTAAATCGACAGCGACGCAGTGTCGAGCTGCGAATTTCTAAATCGGCAGCGACGCAGATTTCTAAATCGGCAGCGACGTAATTTTAGGCTGCCGATTTCTAAATAGGCAGCGATGAAGTTTCTGGTTGCCAATTTCTGAATTGGCAGCGAAGTAGTCATTGGATGTCGATTCCTGAATCGGCAGCGACATAGTATGAGGCTGTCGATTTTGGAATCGGCAGCGACGTAAAAATAAACAGGATTTAATGTGCACTACCAGAAAATCGGATAACACCAACGGAATTACCGACAGATATTTTTCGTCGGTAATTTTTAACGACGGAACTAATTCCGTCTCAAAAGCTGTCGGTATTTGCCGACGGAAACAAACCATCGGCGATGCCGTTGGTATATACCAATGGAATTATTCCATCGATATATACCGACGGAGAGAAATTTTTTTTGAAAGTTGCAACGATGTCATTACGTGGATTGTTTTTAGATGAATTTACCGATGGAAATACCGAGGGATTCAAACCCGGATAACCGATCAGTGACGTGTCGCTAACACCGGCGGAATCACCAACGGATATATTTCGTCGGTGATGTCGTCGGTAAACGCAAGTATATACTCACTCTGCTGACACTCTCTCTTCCTCTGTTTCTCCTTCTTCTTCCCCTTCTTCTTCCCCATCCCACCTCTCTCCTCCCAAACTACAGCCAACCACCCATCCCAACTCTCCCCTTTTCTCAACACAAGCTAGCACTCAAGTTTCTTATACTTTTGTACGTGGTCACAACATCCGTTAATTCTTGTGGATTTTATCATTTTTTGTAAGTAAATCTATCCTTTTTAGTTTTAACTTTTAAATGTGAATTTTATTTTTTTTTAGTATATGTATTTTGTTAAAGAAACTTGTTGTATGAATGTATAATTTTATAATTGTTATAGTTTGTTTTAGATTTTATCAAATTATATTTGTTTGTAAATTGTTGAAATTTTGTTTGAATTACACTGAATTATATGTGTTGTGATGAAATAAATAATAGCTTGTTTAACTAGTCTGTTTTAATTGTTATCAATTCTATTGCGAAGTTGTGATTTCCGTAAATTTATATATGTATAAATTTGTATGTATTACCGTTGATAGTTGATAATTGATAATGAATATTTAACATAAGTGTTTTTTTTTTAGTTTGTTGGATAATTGATAGTGAATATTTAAAATAGGAAACCAATATTTTTTTTATGTTTTATAGAGATTCAATAGAAGTCATGGATGATCGTTCATGGATGTATCGGGACTCACCCCAAGGATTGCGGAGGATGGATTATTGTAATGGTGTTCAGGGTTTTATTAATTTCGCAACATCTATCCCGAGGAATTTTACTGATGGCGGTATTAAGTGTCCATGCAGGAAGTGTAAAAATTTAAAGTTTTTGCATCAAGATGTTGTAACGATGCATCTTCTAACCAAAGGGTTTATGCAGGACTACCTGTGTTGGTATGCACACGAAAAACTATTTGTTCCTAATGAGAGCATAGTTGAAAGGGTGGTCGGGTCAACTTCTAGTGCTAGCAACATGCATGAAGTTGGAAATGAGAACAGTAATCCTTATAGGAATATGGTTATGGATGCAATGAGAATGAGTGAAGGTAATGCCAGTGAATTTCCAAATGTAGAAGAAGAACCTAATGCAGATGCAGCAAGGTTTTTTGATCTGTTGAAAGATTCTGACGAGCCATTATGGGATGGCTGCACGAACCACAGTAAATTATCGGCCGTAGCACAGGTGTTCACCATCAAGTCAGATCACAGGTTGAGTGAGGTCGGTTATAACAAGATTATTGAATGGGCAAGAAGCATTTTACTTGAGGGGAACAGGCTGAAAGAGAACTTCTATGCTGCCAAGTCCATGATGAAACCCCTTGGTTTAGGATACCAGAAAATTGACATGTGCTTTAACTTCTGCATGTTATACTACCTTGAAAATGCTGAGATGACCGAGTCCATGACATGCAGGCATTCCCGTTACAAACCCAGAACTGGAAGAGTAAAGACTCTCGTGGCATATAAAAAACTTAGATACTTCCCAATCACACCTAGACTGCAGAGGTTATTCATGTCACCAAGGACTGCTGAGCATATGACATGGCACCAATCACATCATGCGGTTGATGGAGTGATGGTGCATCCTTCTAACGGTGAAGCCTGGAAACACTTTAACAGTGTGCATCCTCACTTTTCAGCTGAATCAAGGAACGTGCGTCTTGGGTTGTGTACAAACGGATTCAACCCATTCGGGTCATTTGCTGCTCCTTATTCTTGTTGGCCGGTCATACTGACAGTTTATAACTTGCCACCGGGGATGTGTAAGAGGCCGGAGTTCATGTTTCTATCTATGGTCATACCAGGTCCGAGTAGTCCGCGTCGAAATATAGATGTTTGTCTTCGTCCGTTGATTGATGAGTTGACGCAGTTGTGGTCCTCTGGAGCTTTGACTTATGACATCTCGAGGAAACATAATTTTGTTATGAGAGCGGCTTTGATGTGGACTATCAATGATTTCCCAGCTTATGGAATGGTTTCTAGTTGGAGCATACATGGAAAGCTAGCATGTCCATACTGTATAGAGAACAACAAGGCATTCACGCAAACAAACGGGGGTGAAGCTTCTTTTTTTTTACTGTCACCATCGCTTCTTGTCGCCGAATCACAGGTACAGAAAGAACATGAAAGATTTCTTTGTTGGCAGAGTTGAAAAGGATGATGCACCCCCGCGTCTTTCCGGTGAAGAATTGCTTGATGTTGTTTCAGAGTACGATGACATTGTGTTTGGTCTCCAATCAGGTAAGTAGAAGTTTCCTGGTTTTGGTTTGACCCATAACTGGGTGAAGCGAAGTATATTTTGGGAGCTTCCTTATTGGAAGACCAATCTTCTCCATCATAACTTTGACATCATGTACATTGAAAAGAACGTGTTTGAGAACATTTTCAAGTTTCAACACTGTCATGGATGTGAAGGGGAAGACAAAGGACAACATTAAGGCTAGTTTGGATGTAGCGTTGTTCTGTAACCGTAAAAATATGGAGTTGGTTTGTGATGGGTCACGGGTCACAAAACCAAGAGCAAGCTTCGTGTTAGAGAAAAACATACAACTATTAATCTATAAATGGCTTAAGAGTCTGCGTTTCCCCGATGGACATGCCTCAAACATATCAAGGCTGGTTAATACCGAGGAATGCAGATTATATGGAATGAAGAGTCATGATTGCCATGTGTTTATGCAAACACTCATCCCATTAGCTTTTCGTGATTTGTTGCCAAAGGGGATATTGGATGCACTAACGGAGATCAGTCATTTTTTCAAAGATATATGCTCCAGCAAGTTAAATGTTGATCACATTGAGAGGCTTGAAACGAATATCGTTGAGACAATATGCAAACTTGAGATGATTCTCTCCATTATTTTTTGACTCAATGGAGCATCTACCCGTACATTTACCGTTTGAGGTAAAAGTTGGAGGACCGGTCCAATACAGATGGATGTATCCATTCGAGAGGTTAGATATTACAGTTGCTATGTAATTCATAATTAAATGTTTTTTTATTTTTTTATAATTTTTTATTAATTTTATATATATATATATATATATATATATATATATATATATATGCAAGTACTTATTCAATCTTAAAAAAAAGGTTAAGAACAAGGTGCATGTTGAGGCGTCAATATGTGAGGCCTATATTGTTGAGGAGATCTCAACATTTATCTCATACTATTTCGAACCTCATTTGAGAACAAGGATCAACCGTGTTCCACGGCATGATGATGGTGGTGAAGTGCCTTCAAGTGGGAACTTGTCAATATTCTCTAATCCTGAACGACCCACACCTAAAAATATCGTGAAGGGAAGATATTTGTCTGAAATAGAGTTTAAAGAAACACACAATTATATCCTATTTAACTGTGATGAGCTGAGACCTATTATTAAGTAAGTAGATGTTTGACATAAACTTTGTCAAGAGTGTACTATTTATATTTTGTGATACCATAAACTCATATAATTTGAAACAACCTTGCAGGCAACATCGATGATACTTACTGTCCAATAACTCACAGCTGATCGAATCCCAGATCTTTCAATTACAAGATGAACAATTTGTCATATGGTTTAGAACACATGTAAGTCCTATCACAAACTCATAATCTCTTGCAATGTAATTCAATGTACGTAAATATATATTATATAATATCTGTTTATTGATTGTTGTTATATTTAATATACAAGGTTTATCAAATGGGAGTTAGTGCTGCTATTTCACTGTCTTTACTAAGCCTGGGCCTTGAAAGAAAAGTCAAGTGCTATAACAGGTATTTTGTCAATGAATATATCTTTCATACTGAAGAATATGGGCATGGAAGAAAGACATACAACAGCGGTGTTTGTATTAAGGGATCGACTTCTAGTGAGTTTGAAGTTGACTACTACGGTAGATTGGAAGAGATCATCGAACTGCAATATCATAGCGAGCAGAATAGAGTGTTTTTATTCAAATGCTATTAGTATGACACAACTGATAGAGGAATCAGAGTAGATCCTCACTATGGTCTCATTGAAATCAACTCAAAAGCTAGACACCGCAACGTAAATGACGTCTTTGTTTTCGCAAAGCAATGCCAACAAGTTTATTACACATACACCCCTTCCTTTAGAAAGGACCGATCAAGAGTTGATTGGTTATTCGTTTTAAAAACAAAACCCAGGGGTTGTGTCGAGGTTGTTCAGGATGAGAACAAAGACATAAGTGTGATAAATGAAGTCTTTCAAGCTAGTGAGTTGGTTGAACCATACCGAGTTGCTCCTTTGATTGACTTAGAAGAAAATTGGAATTTTCGTGTTTTTGATGATAGTCTTGTTGATGTTGACGTAGAGGAGTTGAATGCCGTTTTGAGCTCTACTAGTGCAGTACAAAATGTTGATGAAGAAGATGATAACCACATTGAAGAGCGCGATGAAGCAGATGATAACAATTCAATTAAGGACGAAGATGAAAATTCTGACTAAACATGCTGTAAAACCTTATTTTTATAACGTAATATTTTGGAACATGAAATATTTATTCTTTTTTAATTGTGTTGTGTGTGATCTAAGTGTGCAGGAGGATGGACAAAAATACATGTAGAAGCTGTATAAATATTGACTGTTTCACCGACGGATTCCTAGACGGATTATTGCCGTCGCTATTTCACAGAGAGTTGGAAAAAAATTACAGGCTTGTGCCATACTTTCTTACGGCATCACCGACGGATTGGGAAACTTTTCGACGGGAACACCGACTGAATATTTCCGTCGGTATCTCACAGAGAGTTGGAAAACAATTATGGGCTTGTGCCACAATTTCCGACGGACTCACCAACAGATTCACCGACGGAAATCACACATCCCGAAGTGCACGCCTGTCAGAAGCACTATTACCGACGACATTGTCGGCAGCACAATTTCCGACGGTAATTTCCGTCGGAATTACCGATGGATAAAAAAAAGGTGGTATTTTTGAAATTTTTGGTGCGCATTTCATTTATTTCCGTCGGGATTACCGACGGAAATTAATGCCACCGACAACAATTAATGTTTCGTTGGTAATGCCGACGGAAATATTGGCATGTAAAACCCCCCCCCCCCCCCCCATTTCATTTTTTCTCTTGGCTCTCATCTCTATTTCTTCTCCTCTCCGTTTGAGTTTAATTTTTGGAAGAGTTTTGATTGTTTTGGTGGTAGTTTTCAACATATTAAAGGTATGTAATGGTTTTTCTTTATCTTTGTATTTTTTTTATTTTAATTATCATTATTTTTTTGGTGTTCTTTGTTTTGTATATTGTTTATAGATAAAATCTAAAAATCAACACACTATTAAGGTAAGCATTTTTTATTCCAAAATTTATTTTGAATTAATGTATTGTTTTTTTAGTTTTGTGTATTGTTTGTTTTGTATTTAGGATGTTTTGTTTAGTGTTATTGAAATATAGAATTAAATTTAATTAATTTATATTAATTTTAGGATATTATTGTTTATATTGGAATAATTGTTATTGTTGAATTTATGTTATAAATATGAATTGAAATATAGAATTAAATATAATTAGTTTATATTAATTTTAGGATATTATTGTTTGTATTGGAATAATTGTTATTGTTGAATTTATGTTATATATGTGAATTGATATATAGAATTAAATTTAATTAGTTTATATTAATTTTACAATATTATTGTTTGTATTGGAATAATTGTTATTGTTGAATTTATGTTATAAATGTGAATTGATATATAGAATTAAATTTAATTAGTTTATATTAATTTTAGGATATTATTGTTTGTATTTTAGGATATTAGTTATGTTGTTTCTTATTTTGATTAATTTTAATTGTTATTTATAAATTTGTATTGATGGTAGTTGAAAATATATAGACGTTGAA
Source organism: Populus deltoides (assembly GCA_015852605.2). NCBI lineage: Eukaryota > Viridiplantae > Streptophyta > Magnoliopsida > Malpighiales > Salicaceae > Populus > Populus deltoides. The sequence goes on along the minus strand of CM027583.2, from coordinate 18,299,566 downwards.
TTTCTATAGATGTTAGGTTGTATATTGTTGATTTTGCAATATTTGTGTAATTATCAATATTTGTAGGTATGAAAATTGTGGGTAGTCTCTACTATAAGGAAGGTGCTGTCGAATTTTTTTTAATGATTGAATTGGTATAGATATTTTTTAAATAATCAAAGTTAATTTATGTAATAATTCATATACATTTGTGTAAATGCGTCGAATGAAATCTACAGGAAGTCGTCAGCAGACGGTTGCACATAGTTCTTCTAGCAGCAAGGAGGACATCTCCTTAGGTGCTGATCATGGCGATGCATCTGCGCCACCGTGTGATGCTTCCTCTTCTACCGCGGTTTCACAGCGTAGAAGAGGTGTGCCTTCACAGCGGGGTCAATTCACCCGCAAGTACCAGACACAATGGAAAGATGACCTCTCAATGTAAGTTTGTTTAGGTTTTAGTTTTTTTTTAATACTTATAACATAATTTATGAACAACTAATTAATTTTTTATTATTTAATTTCAGGTTCACAAACATTGAGGCTGTCAGGACAATTACATTGGCGTTGAAATCGTCAATGGAGATTCCATTGTTTTAATGGAGTCAAGTCTCCAAACATCCTGAGTGGAGACCTAATATCGATGCCTGGTTTCGGCGATTTCAAGTAAGTGTTAATTTTTAATTTTCAGTTTATTTTTAATAAATAATATTTGTAATTTTATATCTTGTACTATTTTTATTTTCAATGAATTATTTATATATACAGAATAAATTTGAGTGGGATAGCGCGGACAACAATGTTGTCAGGAGAGTATGGGAGAATCACGCGGCAATTAGGTAACATCGAAAATAATATTTATTTTTTATTTATAATTTTATGTTCTAAATTCTAATTAGTTACTATGGATGTAGGTTGAGTGATTTTTGATATGACACCCAAAAAAAGGCGAAAAGATATGCGAGGGACAACGGTCTTGAAGGCTGGAATGAGGTAGTGGTTTGGCAGAAATTTAAACCGCTATTCATCTCGGGAGATATATGGGCGGCATATATTGAGCACGTGACGTCTGAGCGGTTCTCACGGCACTCACAATCCGGAGCCGTCAACCAGAACCGGCAAATTCATGGTTTGGTGACCACGCACACCGGCGGCTCTATCCCATTCAGCGCACATGCGAAGCGGATGGTAAGATTAATTTAAATGAAATATATCGTTAATTAATTTGTTGTTGCTTATAAATATATTTAACTTGCAATATTTTTTTTCCTTGCAGGCTACATCTCTTGGACGTGAGCCGAGTCCAATGGAGCTATTTGTAGAGATGCACGTGCAGAGTCAAGACCGCCAAAAGCGGGTGCAGCAGTACGTAAACAACTATGCTCAGCATTTTGTGGTATGTTTAATCAATCATTTTATTTCGTAAGTTATTATTTTCTTGAATTGAATATAATGATTTTTTAAAAAAAAATTTAGGAGACCTATAATAGCTGGTAGAGAGAGAGATATGAGGACGATCCTTTGACCCAACCAGATTTTGATCCGGATTTGTGGATGGAGGTCGTAACGTCTAGTGGACCCGATAAAAATTGGGTCTACGGGCTCTTCAACACTACGGCCAAAAAATTACGGTCGGCCTGTAGTGTCTCAACTGTTGGGAGCTCTCCATCAGTATCGAGCACCCAGTCAGAGGAGTTTTTAGCCTTGAAACAATAATATGAATGCCTCTCGACGGATTATGCTCAGCTCCATCAAATGTTCATGGAGATTAGATCAAAGATGGGTGATGATCCATGTGCTGTTTTTTTTTTGCCGTACGGTCCCGGCAACAACCAGCCTCCTCCTCCTCCTCCTCCTCCTCCTCCAGCTCCGCCACTATTTTAATTAGTTTAATTTTGTTTTTTTAAAACATTAAATTTGTAATGAATATTTCGATAAATATTATTTAACATTAATTTTACATTTTTAATGTCTAATGCAAATTTATTTGGTTATTAAGTTTTTTAACTGTTAATAAATAATTTTTTTAAAATATTTTAAATTAATACCGACAGATTGACAGAGGGAATGTGTCCGTTGGTATTTTAGTATCGTTTATAATATTTATGGTCGTGCCACAATCACCGACGGAAATTTTCGACTTATTTACCATGACTTTTACCGACGGAATATTTCCGTCGGTAATTCCATTACAATCACCGATGGAATATCCGTCGGTAATTACTGTTGAATTTTACAAATGGAAATATTACGTCGGTAACTTGGTGGCAGGAATTATTTTTTTTGGCTCGCTGAGCCATCTGTAATACCGTTAGCATTTCCGTCGGTATTTTTTTTAAATTACCGACGGTTTTTGTTCCTTATACCGACGGATTTAATCCGTCAGTAAAACTGTTTAATGGCGTAGTGGTGGGACCGACCTATCCTAGTGGGGAGAAAGGGAATGGAAATCAGCTCAAGGATAACCCTAAAGGGGGATTAGGACAACCTTGGTCCAACATCCAAACACCCCTTTTTTTGCTTTTAGGAGGGGTATAAATGCAGCAAGGAGAGAGAGGGGGGGACACCCTCCCCAAAAACAAGCTGCATGCTCTTGTCCCCTTCCCTCTCCCCAAAGTGAGCTGCATGCTCTTGTTCCCTTCCCTCTCCCCAAAAATGAGATGCTTGTCCTCTTCCCTCTTTCCTTTTCCAAGGAAAGAACTTGACTAAACCCCAGCTGCTAGTGCCCTCCCTAGGCGTGAAAGAAAGAAGAGAGAGCTTGACAGGAGGCTGGACAGCTGCAAACATAAAGGGCGTAGAGGCCTAAAATCGGTGGGAAACTAACAAGAGGAGGAGAAAAATCGAAAGAGAGGAAGAGGAAAAGGAAGAAGCAATCGGGAGCAGAAGGGGAGAAATGTTGTCAAACCCCTCCCAAAAATGCTAAATCCATGAGGTATGAACCATGTCTTTCTCCACCTATTCTTAAGGTTTTGAAATCGAAAGGAAGAAGAAAACTATGGATGCATGGCCTAAGAACTTTACTCCAACTGTTATGGAAAGAACTAAGCTAAAAGGAGGGACAAAAAGGGGGCTGGATGGGGGACCTAATTCCAGAATATTTAACAAAAGATTATGATGCAACCATATTATTCGATAGTTTCACCCATATTTAACTAGTGTTTTGCCTATGTTTTATATATAAAATGCCTTGATATTCTTTATTTTATGTTTTGAAGGCACTTTTGGATGAAAGATGCAAAAAAGGAGTAAATTGGAGATAATTGACAGATTTGACCTTCAGTCAATGTTTTGTGCAGAGCGTGAGCTCTAGAGGTTGAAATGAAGTGATTCCAGTGGCATTAAAAAGCACACATCCATACCTTTCTGTACATCTAAGGCAAGAAAATAAAATAAGGCAGAGCATGGAAATCGCAGCCTTGAAAGTCAAATCTCGCAATCTGCCAGTGTTGCCCTTCGGCCATTTCGACTTGAATATCTGGAGCTAAAGAAGTTCAATTGATGCAAACTTAATTTTTTTGGATTCCTGACTCAAAGTTCTATAAACGCTCCAAATGTCAGCCAAAAAAGATGTCATATAAGGGAGATATGAGTTTTCAAATATGACAACTTAATTCTGCCAGCAAACAGGTTTCGTGAAGAAACGAGTCCAAATTACGTTCCGAAGCATCTAAACTGATATCCAAGTTTTTATTTCAGCAATTTAGCTCCTCTAAGGCAAAGCTTGAAGATTTCATGCAAGGCTATTTCTCCTTTTTTAGAAAAATAGTTATTGAAGTACTTAAATGTAAACAATCTACTTAAGAGAGGACTATTTTGTAAAATAGAGACTAGGGTTGCCTAGGATATAAAAAGAATGAGAGAAGAGAAAGGGGGGCAGCCAGCCAAGAGGAGAAAAACACCCCCCTCCTCTAAGAAACTTGAAATTATGCATTCTTTCTTCTTTTTGATTAGTTGTTCAACAAACATGCAAGGCTAAACTCTTTTTCTTGGTTGCAAGGACACGGAAACCTTCAGATTTCAAGAACTGTGAGATTTATTTTACCTTTTCTTTTAAGTTTATATGATGAATATGTTTGTTCTCCTATGCTTATTTTTTCTATGATTGTTTATTTTAATTGCTAGAGCGGACTCTAAGTTATTATTGTAGACAATCTATTGCTAAGTTTGATATCAAAACCGGAGTTGTGATATATAAACTTGTGAAATAACTGGGTTTAATAATTGTGGCAAATCTACGTTATTAATCTTACAGAGAACATTCAATCAAATCAAACATAGACTGCGGACAATTATGTTTTCTTAATTAATCAACTTATCTAGTTCTTAAGGCTTTCATTGAATTAAATTACTAGTGCGGACACTGTGATTGTTTGATGGTTAGAGTTAGTTATATGGCGGATCCGTTAATTAACCAATGTTAAGAAGAGATAAATATTCATAATATAAATTGATGTTTCGTTTCCATGATCAATTCTGATTTATGTAGGTGGATGTGTGCTTATAACCAAGGTTTGTTCTCTTGATAATTTTCTGATTTTTTTAAATTTTGTTTGATAGTTTTCTGTTTTCTTTTGCTTTAGCTTAGATAACGTCCAAACCCCCCCAAATTGCATATCATCTAGCATAAAAATCTGACTTGAACCTTCTTCGTGGGATCGACCCCTTGCTTGCTCTATACTATCTTGTGTGTTGTGTTTTAAGATAAGGTAATTAATTTGTGTGATCGCGACATCGCAACAGATTATATGCAGAAATTGATGGGTTTAATGTGTGTATGCTGCTGGAATTTATTAAAAGATTATATGTTGGAATTGATGGTTTCAATGTGAGTGTTCTGTTGGAATTTATTGAAAGATTATATGCTGGAATTGATGGGTTCAATGTGTGTGTTCTGCTGGAATTCATTGAAAGATTATATGCTGGAATTGATGGTTTCAATGTGTGTGTTCTGCTGGAATTTATTGAAAGATTATATGCTGGAATTGATGGTTTCAATGTGTGTGTTCTGCTGGAACTTAGTGACAATTTATGTATTGGGGTTGTTACAGCATGTGTGGTGTGTGTTCATGCCAAAATGTGGGTTGGGCAACGAATTTGCGATTATTTGCGAACCGGAATCATCTACGGCCAATTAGTTTTGTTTTGCCACATGGGGTGTTCTGCATCGAATTGTGATTCGCTGCCGAAACTAAGTAGTCTGCAGCGAATTATCATTCTCTGCCGAAATGTGTGTTCTACAGCAAATTTATGATTCGCTGTTGAAGTTGAGTTGTCTGCAACGAAATTGTGATTCACTGCCGAACTTGAGTAGTCTCCAGGGAAATTGTGATTCGCTGTCGAAACTGAGATGTTTGCAGCGAATGTGTGTTCTGCAGCGAATTTGTGATTCGCTGCCGAAGTTAACTTGGCTGCTGCGAATTTACGATTCGCTGCCGAAACTGAGTTGTTTGTAGCGAATTAGCATTCATTGCCAAAATGTGTGTTTTGCAGCGAATTTGGGAGTAGCTGCCGAAGTTGAGTTGGCTGCTGTGAATTTGCGATTCGCTGTCGAAACTGAGTTTCCTGCAGCGGATTATCATTCGCTGCCAAATTGTGTGTCTTGTAGCGAAATTGTGATTCGCTGTCGAAACTGAGATGTCTGCAGCGAATTAGCATTCGCTGCTGAAATGTGTGTTCTGCAGCGAATTTGTGATTCGCTGCCGAAGTTGAGTTGTGCTGCAAGGAATTGTGATTTTTCTAAATCGAGTTGTCCATGATGAATTAGCATTCGCTGCTGAAATGTGTTTTTTGCAACGAATTTGGGAGTCGCTGCTGAAGTTGAGTTGGCTGCTGTGTGACACGACCAAAAGATTGATGTCTTCTCCCAAGTGCAGGAGTGTCGAAGTAATAAATAACCCGGCAAGACTGGGGTTGAACCACAGGGAGGTTAATTATATAAATTATAGTTAACAGCAACACAATAACAATAACAATAATAGTAGTAGTAGTAGTAGTAGTAATAATAATAATAATAATAATAATAATAATAATAAGGAAGAAGAAGAAGTTGATGAGAACTTTGAGATGTAAGATTAATGTAAGGATTCAACAATAATAACAACAAATGTCAAGGTTCGAGGATCCACTAATGGTATTTCAAACAAGTATAGTATAAACTCTTATTATTCAATTGGAAACCACACACAAAGGAAGTTCCAATCAGATTATAAATTGTTAACATGATTACATTAGTTATCTTATTCGAATAATGCTAATACTTGTAAATGTTGTCAAGCATTCATGATTATAACTTACGTTAACAACAAATCAAGTTCCTTTCATAGCTCAGGTGTCGGTTATACCATACTGTATGGGCTATGAAAGTACCAAGTATTTGTTGTACCAAGTGTTATACAACATAAATCTAGATTAACCATTTAACAAGCAAAGTATTAAAAGTGAACAAGATAACAAATATAAAGCATGTTACTATCCAACATTAAGGTCCATGTTAAGTTTATGTTATACTTATTCTTACACCATTAGTGTACCCTTTTCACCTTGACATAATTAACTTAGCTACACATAATGAAAGAAAGAAACATAAATAAACAAGATAAGAACATAAATGAGAAAGAAGTTAACTAAGTAAAAAAAAGGAAATGAAAGGCATAAACAAGAGATTAATATAAACAAAACTTAAGTAGTACAAAAGAGAGAGCAAGAGCATGATCTTCATCTGAACACCAAGATGCCTAAATACATGGTAAATGCCTCCTTTTATAGGCCAAAATTTAGAACTATTGATTTGTTGACTAATTGATGAGTGGGTGACCACATCTTGACTTGGTGACAATCCTTATCTTTTTGTCTGCCAAAAACATCATTGATGACGTTATAATTTGAACAAACTTAAATCATGAAAGTTCTAGAGAATTGTCTCATCTTTCCAGGGTAAAAATTTGAGATCATTTGGACTTCTAGAACTCGAGATATGGGCTGAACACTAAAAAGTGTCTGGGCTGCAGGACAGATTCAGACTTCTTTGTTGTTGCTGCAATTTGGACTTGAAAACGGCCTTTTTAAATCTTGGGCTTCACATGAAAGTTATAGGCCTATGTCTTATCTTTCCATCCATATAAAATGGACCTAAATCCAAGATCTGCAGCTCTAGATATGACCCAATTACCGAATAGTGTTCCAGTTTGGACTACACCAGCATCTCTTTTCTAAGTTTGGCCATCTCTTTGTCCTTTCAATTTCAGTACTTCAACTAATCAATCAATTCTTTTATTTATGTGATAGGCCTGCATTTAAAATGGACATTTACCATAAATTAAAGGTATCTTATATAATTAGATATGTTACTATAAAACATGTTTTAGTTAAGGAGTTATTGATTCTTCAAGTGCAAAATGATGATATAAAACCTTGATAAAAATGCACTTTTAAGTACTAATCACACCCCCCAACCAGCTTATTACTAGTCCCTAGTAATCAAAGCGTTAAAATAGAAAAACTATTTGCAAATTCCACAAAGCAAGGCATTCATCATTCAACTTCCATTAATCTATCCAGATAAACAAACTCTCATTAAGTTTATATAACTGCTCAATATCTCTTAAACAAAATATTAATAAACCTTCATTTTTATGTGCTCAATGTATGAAAACATAGATGATGGGGCTTTTATTGGAGGAAAATAATATTTTGTTCTAATGTTTAAGGTTAACTTCCTTGGGTTGGGATTATTATCGTTTCTTTTTTTTCTTTTTTTCTTTTTTTTTCAATATATATACATATAACTTAAAACACAATGCATCTTTAACCCATGTAACGAGCTTTCGGCTAATGACTCCCAGACCAGTTGGTCTTAGGGCATTGGGTGTTGAGACACCCCTACGAGATTAGTAACTCGAGTTGCAGATACTGATACGTAGATAGTGCAATGTTTGATTCCCTTAAGCTTTTCTCCTTAACCCATGTAACAAGCTTTGGGCCAACAGCTCCCAAGTCAGTTAACTTTAGGGTATTAGGTGTTAAAACACCCCTTCGGGCTTAATTGCTTAGGTTACGGAGGCTTCGAAACCAAACTTATCTACGTTTTTATTATCATCATTTTCTTTTCTTTTTTTTTCTTTTTTTTTTTTTGCAAAATATAGAATATCCCTATCCCTTAGTTGTTACCTTTAACAAAAGAACATAAGTAATGTAATAATCCAATGTGCAACCCACAATCATATGTTAAAGTGTGTGTGAGAATGAAGGTTTAAGAATACTTGTTAAATGAGTATATGAGCAGAATCAAGTGATAACAATGCGAGAGTTTGTAAACCTGAATATTTCAAGAAGTATTCTAATAGGCCTTGTTATGAATATTGCAAATAACCATTGGAAAATGTTTACTAAGATGCGTCTCAAGAGTCACTAAAATTCCTCCTTACTCTACCATCCTAGTAATAACAGTTTTGTCAAATGGCTTTAAAAACAAAAGTAGTTAGTTTTTTTTTTTTTGTCAACTACTACTACCCTCTCCCCCCAACCAAAACGAGACATTGTCCTCAATGTCATAAGGTAGAAAGATAGAGTATAGAAAACATCACCTGAAACAACGAACACTGACAAACCTGAAACACACTTAAACAAATATAAGAAATAACAAAACAAAATACTATGCTATTAATAAAACCAAAAGACATAAGGTTTCACAAACGAAGGCTCAAATCCAATCTAAGCTTTTTACGGCTTTCCTTAGTTGACCAATTTATGCGACTCATGGAAGGATCAATTACAGGGATGAAAGATTGTAGTTGGTCAATCAATTGTTCAGCAGTAGCAGCAGAGATTATGATTTGTCGTGCCGAAGATGTTAGAAATTCCTGTTCCACAGCTTGATCAAGAAAAGACAACAAATTATCATAAAAACCATTAACATTTAACAAACCTATAGGTTTATGGTGAATGTGCAGTTGGGCCCAAGAGGAAATATGAAAGATCTCTTCCAATGTGCCTAGACCACCTGGTAAGGCAATGAAGGCGTCAGCATGGTTAAACATTGCATTCAATCGATCATACATTGTGAAGACCTGTAGTTCCTCTCTAATTGTTTTTCCAATGATGTCCCCTTTTGTTAAAGCTTCGGGGACGACCCCCAAAACTTGACTACCTCCTAAAAATGCAGCTATTGCCACACCCCCCATTAACCCAAGGCTGCCTCCTCCATACACTAAATGAATCTTTCTCTCAGCTAATACCTGACCAAGATGATTTGCTGATTCTAAAAACTCTTTTTCTTTCCCAAGACTGGATCCACCGAAAACACAAATATTTCTGATGTCATGACTTGAGGAACCTGCCATTTCTACACACTTCTATATTTGTTGAATGTATGGGTTGAGTAGAAATGAAGGGAAGGAAGAGAAGATTTTATAGATGAGAAATTGAAGATGCAATCATACCACCTATATGTATGCCAGCTGGAGTCGCACACACACACACTCTCTCTCTATTTATTTATTTATTTTGAAAAAAGCATGTGTATGTACAGGCAATTGTGATTGTGGCTCACATCTTCCCTTGGTTTTACGTCCAAGAACAGCTTAAACGCCCTTTATGGGTTGGGGATAGGCTTCCCATCCAGTTTTCTTAAAAACTGGCAAACAGGGTCTTTTTTAGTCAGATTCCCAAGACTAAGTCGATCATGTTCTTTATGAAAATGGGGCCATAAATCATGAATTGCACGATGCACATCTCCACTAGGATGCGTCTCAAGGGTCAATAGAAGATTATCTAAAGACCCCTTACTTAGGCCATCCTTAATGAATTGTATTTTATCTTCACGATTTATAGATACCATTCCTAAAGAATGACATGTTGCATTACAAGTCCATCTAGCACATCTGTGATAGACTTTCAGTTGTTTTGCACGACGTTTCTTTGCAAAAGTGCTTTTACCTGTTCCAGGCATGTATGAGATGAAAGAATTGGAGGACTCACTTGATAATTGGACCTTTGCTTCAATCAGCCAACGAATATCTTCAGGAATTCCATGATTCATTAACAACCTCAATCTTGCACACCTAGCACGGTAAATTTTTGTAATCGCATTCTGAGGCAGAGCGGGAAAGTACTTTTTCAATTTTTCAAGAGTGGTGTCCATTTTCAAATGAGAAATGGAGAAGAGATTCAAAGAAGGGAGAAAGAGCAAAGAATTGCACAAATATATACAGATATCAGTTATTATAGGAAACTGAAAGAACAGACTTAAGTCACGGAGTACCGTTATCCGCCTTTTGACCGGGGTTAGAGAAACTAGCAAAATGAAACACAAAACAATGTGAGAAAAAAAAATCAACCTTTATCTACAGGATCATTCAAACCAATGGATTCATTTTCACTAGGAAAATTATCAAAGTAAGCTTTCAAACGATGTTCATTTACCTTAAAAACATTGTCATTCTTTGGATTCTTGATATCACAGGCTCCATATAGATACACATGTTTCACAATAAAAGGACCACTCCATCTTGATCTTAGTTTTTCAGGAGATAAATTGAGTCAAGAATTATAAAGCAAAACTTTTTTACCAATATCAACTTTTTGACAACTTTCACAAGTTTTGCAGAATGCATATGTGTCCTTGAACATGGTGAGCCAATAAAATTCATTTTGAAAGATTTTCGCAATGGTCTTTTTTGACGAGAAATGACTCCCATATGCTTCAGAATGACAAAATTTAATGACACTACTTACCTCATTGTCCGCAATGCATCTTTGAAATATTTGATCAGGATAATGTTTGAATAAGTTAGGGTCATCCCAATAAAATTTTCTCACTTCGTTCAAAAACTTTCCGTTATCTTCGGTACTCCAATGAGTTGGCAAATCTCCTAAGGCAAGGACATTGATATTTTTAGCAAACCAAGGCATTGAACTAAGAGAAAGTAAGGATTTGTCAGGAAAGTAATCATCGGTTGGTGTGATGTCAGATATCGAATCTGTTGTCACTCTTGATAAAAGATTCGCATCAACATTTTCAATGCCTTTTTCATCCGTGATTTCTTCCTGAGAATAAGTCATTTGCAAATCTTCAAATTCATCAAACTCAGTATTACTCAAAGTAGATTCAAATTGATCATAAACCAATTCTTCAATAAAATCTACTTCTTGTAAATCATTATCATCTCCAGGTTGTTTGCAAATGTTGAAAATATTCATCTCCAATGTCATGTTTCCAAAAGATAGCTTCATCAGTCCATTCCTACAATTAATCAATGCATTAGAAGTTGCAAGAAATGGACGCCCTAAAATAACAGGAAATGAATTACATGCTTCAACAGGTTGAGTGTCCAAGACAATAAAATCCACAGGATAAATGAATTTATCAACTTATACTAACACATCTTCAACTATTCCTCTAGGCACTTTTACAGATCTATTGGCAAGTAAAAGAGTTACAGAAGTTGGTTTTAACTCACTTAGATTGAGACTTTGAAAAACTAAACATGGAAGTAAATTCACACTCGCTCCAAGATCAAGTAAAGCTCTTTCAATTTTATGTTCTCCAATAAAGCATGAAATTGTAGGACAACCAGGGTCTTTATATTTCAAAGCATTATTGTTCTGAAGAATAGCACTTACTTGTTCGGCTAAAAAGGCTTTCTTTTTCACATTCAGTTTTCTCTTCACAGTGCACAGATCTTTCAAAAATCTAGCATAAGAAGGAACCTGTTTAATAGCATCCAGCAAAGGTGTATTGATCCTTACCTGTTTGAAGGTTTCAAAGATTTCAGAGTTGTGATTAACTTTCCTTTGTTTGGTCATGGCATGAGGAAATTGAAGTGTTGGCGGGGAATCAGTCTTTTCTTTGTAATGATCAGATTCAACCCCTTCCTTACCCTCAGAGATTGACTCATCATCATTCTCACAAGGTTCAAGAATGGGTTTTTCAATAACCTTACCACTGCGAAGAGTGATGACTGATTTTACATGATCCATGTGTTGGCTTCCCGAACTACTTGCATTCGCATTGTATTGCCCCTTTGGATTTTGTTGTGGTTGAGATGGAAACTTACCTTTCTCTTGGAAACTGAGAGCAGATGTCAATTTTGCAAGAGTATCTTTAAAATCTATCATGCTTTGGGCAAGTTGAGTGTTGATTGTCTCTTGCTTTTCAATGAATGCATGCAATGTTTCCTCAAGATTTCTTCTAGGAGGGGGAGCATAAGGAGGTGCATATCCATGAGAATTTTGGAAATTATGGTGTGCTTGAAACGGTGGCTGTGAAGTTTGTACATTATTGTTATCACTCTTCCAATTGAAATTTGGGTGATTTCTCCAACCAGGGTTGTATGTTTGCGAGTATGGGTTATGGTTGGGCTTTTGAAAACTGTTTAATGCATGGGCTTGTTCATGGAGACATTCTTTAAAAGAAGGCAAAGTTGGACAGTCATTGGTTGAATGTTCATTGGTTTCACAGATTTGACACACAATGTCTTGAACCGATTTTAGTTGACCACTCTTTTTTAATTCTAGTGCCTCGACTTTTCTAGCTAAAGATGCAAACTTGGCTTGGAGGTCATGATCTTCCCTAAGGTTGTGCATACCTCCACTAGATGTATGAGGTTGGGTTTTACTTGGTGCCTCGTAAGTTCCTGTAGTGTCCCAATTTTGCGTATTTTCAGCTAGCAAGTCTACGTATTCCATTGCTTCATTAGGGTCTTTATCCTCAAAGGTTCCATTGCACATCAATTCAACCATTTGCCTATCTCTAGGAGTTAACCCTTCATAAAAATGTGACACCAATCTCCATGTTTCAAAACCATGATAAGGGCAAGTATTAAGCAAGTCTCGATACCTATCCCAACATTAGTAAAATGTTTCTCCTGGTTTTTGAGTGAAAGTGATTATTTGTCTTTTGAAAGAGTTTGTTCTGTGAGATGGAAAAAACTTCTTTAAAAATTGTTGTTGCATTTCATCCCAAGCATGAATAGATCCACGTCTCAAATTTTGTAGCCATGTTTTAGCTTTATCTTTTAATGAAAAAGGAAAAAGCTTTAACCTAATGGTGGTCATGCTACAATTTGAGTCATTATAGGTGTTACAGACCTCCTCAAATTCCCTTAAATGCAAGTATGGATTTTCTAAATCTAAGCCATGAAAAGATGGTAAAAGTTGAATAATGTCTGGCTTAAAATTAAAATGAGATGCATCAGGTGGAAAAACTATGCATGAGGGTGCACTTGTTCTTGTGGGATTCATGTGGTCTCTAAGTGTTCTAACCCGAATGTTCTCATTATTCTTATTATGAAGCGATTGGTTATCTTCTTCGGCCATATTTTCTGAAAATGATGAGGATACCCTACAAAGTCTACCATTTAATGTACGTGACCACACTCTCATGCACGTGTAGGAAGAGAATAAAAGGAAGAAGAAAGTAAAAGAAAAAGAAACAAAACAAAACAAAAGAAACAAAGTTAGATACACGAACAATGAAAAGAGAAAATAAAATAAATACTATAATTTGTACAAGAATTTACCTCCCCGGCAACGGCGTCAAAAACTTGACACGGCCAAAAGATTGATGTCTTCTCCCAAGTGCAGGAGCGTCGAAGTAATAAATAACCCGACAAGACCGGCGTCGAACCACAGGGAGGTTAATTGTATAAATTATAGTTAACAGCAACACAACAACAACAACAACAACAACAACAACAACAACAACAACAACAACAATAATAATAATAATAAGGAAGAAGAAAAAGTTGATGAGAACTTTGAGATGTAAGATTAATGTAAGGATTCAACAATAATAACAACAAATGTCAAGGTTAAAGGATCCACTAATGGTATTTCAAACAAGTATAGTACAAACTCTTATTATTCAATTGGAAACCACACACAAAGGAGGTTCCAATCAAATTATAAATTGTTAACATGATTACATTAGTTATCTTATTCGAATAATGCTAATACTTGTAAATGTTGTCAAGCATTCATGATTATAACTTATGTTAACAACAAATCAAGTTCATTTCATAGCTCAGGTGTCGGTTATACCATACAGTATGGGCTATGAAAGTACTAAGTATTTGTTATACCAAGTGTTATACAACATAAATCTAGATTAACCATTTAACAAGCAAAGTATTAAAAGTGAACAAGATAACAAATATAAACCATGTTAGTATCCAACATTAAGGTCCATGTTAAGTTTATGTTATACTTATTCTTACACCATTAGTGTACCCTTTTCACCTTGACATAATTAACTTAGCTACACATAATGAAAGAAAGAAACATAAATAAACAAGATAAGAACATAAATGAGAAAGAAGTTAACTAAGTAAAGAAAAGGAAATGAAAGGCATAAACAAGAGATTAATATAAACAAAACTTAAGTAGTACAAAAGAGAGAGCAAGAGCATGATCTTCATCTGAACACCAAGATGCCTAAATACATGGTAAATGCCTCCTTTTATAGGCCAAAATTTAGAACTATTGATTTGTTGACTAATTGATGAGTGGGTGACCACATCTTGACTTGGTGACAATCCTTATCTTTTTGTCTGCCAAAAACATCATTGATGACGTTATAATTTGAACAAACTTAAATCATGAAAGTTCTAGAGAATTGTCTCATCTTTCCAGGGTAAAAATTTGAGATCATTTGGACTTCTAGAACTCGAGATATGGGCTGAACACTAAAAAGTGTCTGGGCTGCAGGACAGATTCAGACTTCTTTGTTGTTGCTGCAATTTGGACTTGAAAACGGCCTTTTTAAATCTTGGGCTTCACATGAAAGTTATAGGCCTATGTCTTATCTTTCCATCCATATAAAATGGACCTAAATCCAAGATCTGCAGCTCTAGATATGACCCAATTACCGAATAGTGTTCCAGTTTGGACTACACCAGCATCTCTTTTCTAAGTTTGGCCATCTCTTTGTCCTTTCAATTTCAGTACTTCAACTAATCAATCAATTCTTTTATTTATGTGATAGGCCTGCATTTAAGATGAACATTTACCATAAATTAAAGGTATCTTATATAATTAGATATGTTACTATAAAACATGTTTTAGTTAAGGAGTTATTGATACTTCAAGTGCAAAATAATGATATAAAACCTTGATAAAAATGCACTTTTAAGTACTAATCACTGCGAATTTGCGATTCGCTGCCGAATCTGAGTTTCCTGCAACGAATTAGCATTTGCTGCCGAATTGTGTGTCCTGCAACGACATTGTGATTATTCAAACCGAAGTTGGTCGGCAAATAAGTAGCATTCGCTGCCGAATTGCTTATTCTGCAGTGAATTTTTGGTTCACTGTCGAAATTAAGTTGTGTGCAGCAAAATAGCATTCGCTGTCGCAAAATTTATTGGCTGCAGCAAACCAGTTTTCGCTGCCGAAATTGTGGTGCAAGCAGTGAAAGCGATTTTATTTGCCAAATTGGCGACTGCAATGAACCAATTTTTTCTTCTTGAATTGGGCGTACCGCAGTGAACCAGTTTTAGCTGCCGATTTCTACAGTATGCCTTCTTGGTAGAAATGACTTAAATGCTAGTAACAATTTCATGATATGATGGTGTAAAATGTGGAACACTTGAATGTGAACATATGAAATCTTGAAATATGTGTGGTGATGAATGTGAATTGAAGATGCAAATGAATTGATTGTGGCCATTGGTGTCTTGGGTGTTGTGACTGGGATTGGACCATCGCCAGGACAAGGACAGACCACAAGTGGAGCAGGTAGGTGGTTTCCACCTTTTTCCCATTTTGATGTTTATGTTTTGAAATGATTCACTTGTGATGATATTTTATTTAAATCCTTGTTGTAAGAGGAAATGACGAAGAAGAGTTGGATAAATTCTTGATGATTGTCGAAACGACTATGAAATGTCGAACAAGTTCTTGATGAATGTTGAAACAATGGTGAAAATGTTAGAGTTCTAAAATGACCCATTTGAGGTGAACATCTTATTGAGTTATGATGAATACTAAACCGAATATGAGATGTTGTTGGGGCTATTATGAATTTGGGCTGCTAATGAATGGTAATATGAGCAGTACGAAGGATCTACTTTTGTATTCTTATTGAATGTAATGGTGATGAATGATTGTATGAGTATTATGAAGGATCTACTGTTTTATTATATTGAATGTAATTGTGATGAATGTATTACCAAGGATCTACTGTTGTATTCTTATTGAATGTAATGATGATGAATGATTGTATGAGTATTATGAAGGATCTATCGTTTTATTATATTGAATGTAATGGTGATGAATGATTGTATGAGTGTTATGAAAGACCTACCGTTGTATTGTATTGAGGGTTAATTACCACAAATGGTGGTGTGAGTATTACGGGGGATTTATTGTTATGTTGCATTAAACATTAACTGTCATGAATGGTTGGATGAGTGATACGAAGGGTATTGTTGTGTTATACTGAATGCTAAACCATTATGGGATGTTTGGTTCTGCATTATAAAGGATCTATCATCGTGTTACGGAATGATAAACTAATAGGAAATTGTGGTACGAGTATCCCGAAGGGTCTGCTATTATGTTGTAGGGAATGTCAAATTGTCATAAATTCTTTGATGAAACAATGATTAGCTTTAGCTAATGGCATCCGAATGGATGACCGGAACAAACAATTGATAAGTTTCGACTAATGGCATCCGAATGGATGACTGGGATAAATGATTGATTAGCTTCGGCTAATGGCATCCGAATGGATGACCAGAACAAATGATTGATTAGCTCCGGCTAATGGCATCTGAATGGATGACCGGGTTAAATGATTGATTAGCTCCGGCTAATGGCATCCAAAGCGGATGACCGGGTTGAACAAAGATTAGCTTCGACTAATGGCATCCGAATGGATGACCGGAATAGATGATTGATTAGCTCCGACTAATGGCATCCTAAATGGATAATCGAGATTAATAAACGATTAGCTATGGTAATGGCACCATAGATGAACTACCAGAATGAATAAATGATTAGTTTCGATAAATGGCATTCTAAATGGATACTCGAGATGAATAAATAATTAGCTACGGTAATGGCACCCTAGATGAATTACCAGAATGAATAAATGATTATCTTTGAAAAATAGCATCCTAAATGGACAATCGAGATGCATAAATTACTAGCTTCAGCTAATAACATCCTAGGTGGATAATCGAGATGAACAAATGATTAACTAAGACTAATGGCACCCTAGTGGATGACAGGATGAATAAATAATTGGCTTCGGCTAATGGCCTCCTAAGAAGATAGTCGGATTTGAGTGTATGAGTTAGTTTTAAGAACTGATGTGTTCATGTATACTACGTTTCGTATATACTAAGTATATGAAAGGACTATAATGGTTATGCTTTAAACAAAGAAAAACATTAATTCGGCTAACGGCATTCGAGATGAACGATCGGGTTTGAGTACTGCGATTAGCCTCGGTAATTGATGAATTATTAACGGTGGTATGTACATAAGTAAAGGGAAATTAAAGAATTATGCTTTTTGGTCCATGAATGAAATGTGACTTTAATCTTGTTTTATTATGTTTTCTTAAATGGCCTATAATGCTTAAAATTACCTTGTGTTGTAACAGGGACATCATACCAATATGGTGCGTAAGGAAATTCATTTCATAGCTCACGCATTTCGAAAAGAATTATATACTCGCATATTATGGGTGATATGAGTTCTGCATGAACGGACATGTAAATCACTCAATTAGTCATCCGATCCTTTTTGTAAAAACTAGTAAATAAATATTAAAATGGAATACAGACAAGAATATACGAACAAGTTGATATGAAGTGTATGAATACTCATATGAGGTATTCATCTAATAAGGAAGTCATGTTGTAAGAATCACATGCGGTTAGGATAACAAAAGTACTAGTTGTGTAACTTGTTGTTCGACACTCTTGTATGAACTCGTGATGATATGAGATTAGAACAAGAATGAGAATTTATGAATATGTCAATATGATGTAATGTAAAAAAAAAATCCAGTGACTTTGGCCTTGAAAAGGCTGGGTCATTACATATGCAGTCTGTTAGCATCCTTTACCAACAGCTCCTTACTTTTGGTAAGATGTTTGGGCTTGACACTAATGCTGTAAAATCTTCTATTTTCTTTGATGGTGTTGGGGAAGGCATTAAACATTCCATTTTACACCATATCGGGTTTTCAGAAGGTAGTTTTCCTTTCAAATACCTTGGAGTTCCTCTAAATCCTCACAGATTATTGGCTAGTTAGTATTTTCCTCTCTTGCATAAGCTGGAATCATCAATTCAGAGTTGGATTGGAAAGCACGTTTCTTATGCTGGCCGGCTTGAGCTAATTAGATCAATTTTACATTGCATGGTCCAGTTCTGGATTAGTATCTTCCCAATGCTGGGTTTAGTCATCAGTAAGATCAACAGCTGATGCCGTAATTTTCTATGAAGTGGGAACCCTTGGACTAATCACTCTACTCTCGTTGCCTAGAGAAAGGTGTGTTCGCTAAAAAATGAAGGCGGTCTAGCTCTTTTTGATATCAAGGCCAGGAACAAGAGTTTTTTAGCACGGCAGCTTTGGAACATACACCTTAAATCGGACTCTCTTTGGATTCAATGGGTTGATCATTACTACCTCCCTCATCATTCCATATGGGCTTCAGATATAAGGAAAACATCATCCCCTCTATGGAAGTCCATTTACATCCTCAGAAATCAACTGGTAGAATAGTGTGGAGGAATTTTTAAAGCAACTGCTACTCTTCAAAGTTGGCATAATGGATTAGGGACTTTTATTGTAAATGCACATGAGTTTTTCAAATTTAAAGGCAATTGTGTCTAACAGGATAAGATTGTCTGGGAGCAGTGGTCTATGCCTAGATATAACTTCCTTTTATGGCTTGTTGTACTTAGTAAACTCAAAACAAGAGATACACTTATCTTTATCTCCACAGAAAATTTGTGCACCCTATGTACACAACAAGAGGAGTCCCATGATCATCTTTTTTTCAGTTTTGTATAGACCTCACTATTATGGAGCAGGATTAGGTGTTGGCTTCAGATCAATCGGGCTATGTCTACGCTTAATAGCGCCATTAAAGGTCTCAATTGTAGAAGTAACAGCTTACAACAAAGAATGAAAAGAGTGTCACTATCCCTGCTTGTATACCTGATTTGGGAAGAACAAAACTGAAGAATTTTTTAACATTTTTCCAAAATAGTTGACGCTATCTTCCACAAGTTTCAGATATTGTTCTACATAGTTCTCCACTTTCATGAAAATGACCACTCTCTGTACCACGTTACTGAATGAATGGGGTTTTGTTCCTACTAGGGTTTGTGATTGTAGGTTTTCTTTTTTCGATCACCATAGCCTACTGGTCGCTGTTGTTGTACATACTATTTTTGTTGATTCTGATGCTCTTTATCTTTAAGTTATTCATAATTTTGAATGGCTTCATGATTCATTGATGGTCTAACGTGAGGATGACAGCTTCGTTTCTTTAGGAGATAATGGCCCAACACTGATTACTAGGTACCCTGATGATATGAATCCTTGCATGGCTTTCCATGGTTCTCTGCATAATATTGTTCTTCCCTATGGGTAGCTGATTTGGGGTGAACTTTGTCAACACATTTATGTTCTAGCTTTTTAATATGTTGTCAGCCTTGCGTGGCATATATATCTTTTTCTAGGAAGTTTGTTCCCTTTACTGTTTTTTTTTTTTCAGGGTGCGTGTTGCCCTCTTCTTTGTATATTTTTATGTACTTGATGTTTTTCTCAGCATGGTCGCTTTTGATCTAAATATATACTTACATTTTGATTTAAAAAAAAAAAGTAAAATAGCTAAAGCATATAACAAAAAGGTTAGGCCCCAGGGTGTTTAAAGAAGGATATCTGGTGTTGAAGAAGATCCCAATGATATCGGGAGAATATCAGAGTAAATAGCCGCCAAACTACGAGGGACTATATGTGGTGAGAAATGTTTTTTTTTAGGAACCTTAATTCTAACCAATATGGACAGAGAGGATCTATCTAGACCTGTAAACTCTGATGTTGTAAAAAAATACTATACCTAATGTATTATTCCCATCTATTTCTAAAATTGAAGTTTGGCTAAGACTTCTTTGATGTGTTTCCCTTTTTCTTCAAAAATTATGCATGATTTTATGTTTTCACAAAAACATTTTGGAAAATAAAAGTTTTAGTACAAAAGCAAAAGCCAAATTGATGTTTGTTTTAGTTAATAAGTTTTAGGAATTCAAGTGACTCTATTGAAAGATAATTTTACTCTCAAAGACAAAACCTAAAAAACAAACAACCCACGTAATAAAGCTAAAGTCTTAGCTGAACAAATAATTTTGCATGGAAAAGCAAAGTTTGTCGATCCTAAACGCACGCATTTGAAATGAGAAAAGACCATCTTTGATCATCCTTTCACAACTCTAAAATATCCATTGCAGTTTCTATTGAGCCTAATAAGTTTTTCTTGAGAAAATAACCCTGACTAAGATCACACCCCATGCTAGAGACAAGTGCAAGAATCATGAAAAAGTAATCAAATATGCAAAATAATCATCAATGATTAAAGGTGCCCAAATAATGTTGGGGGCATGAAACAAAACAATTTCAAAAGGTCAAAAGGTTTAAGCATATTATAAAAAAATAGCAAATATGATGATAGTACTCAAAATAAAAGATAACAAGCCTAGGCTTGACACTAGAGAGCACAACAGACTATTTCACAAGTCAATTCTAAGGTCCGAAAATCCACAAACCAAAAGAGGTTGGGAAACAAGCATCAATGATTCTTAGTCTTGAAATTCCTTGAACACCTTTTGAGCCTACAAATACTCTTTTTCTTTGTAACCATGAACCAAATCATATGTTACATGCCTAATCAAGCCCTTTCTGATCAAAGGAAAGCAATTTAAATGGATAGGCAATGTTTTCCCATGTGAAACAAGCTCTATTATTCATAAAATGAATGTTTTGAAGATTGGTTCTCTGAAACTCTCAAGTTAAAGTGTGAACCTTCTTGACCAAATAGGACATGAAACAAACATTACTTCATAGTTTCACCAAAAGAATATGAAATTTCTCAAAGACCTGATAATGGGAATCGCTTGAATTCTTTTTAGAACAGGTTTGCTTTAAATCAATGTCAAAATGGTTCTTGTTCTTGGAATGGCTTTAAAGTTTCAAAAATTTTCCAAGAAAGCAATCCTTGTAAATAACCAATCACTTCCCGTTTGGCATCATCCTTAGAAAAAACTCAAAAGCTTAGAATACTCGAGGATATGATCAGGCTGGAGCAATCCAATAAATATAATAGGACTGACTTCATAATTCTCTTTCTGAGAAGATAGAGGATGTTGAACAAAATTGATCTTTAAGCAGGGAGGAATGAAGATACAATCTAAAGATCTGTTATTTCCAGAGATCAAAACCGCAAGTGATGGCTTGAGTAAGCGAAAACAAGAAGCCACTAAAGCTAGTTAAAAGAGATCCAACTCCAAAAAAGGGAAATTCGTGAAGAAAAAGGAACCTATATTTCTCATGTAAGTATACATGCATCATATTGCATTGCATTTGGGTCCTTGTTGAGAATATAAGGAAAAAGAATCTCTAATGCATTTGTAGTTTACCAACCCTATCTTTTTTAATGTGTCTTTGAGCCCTCAACCATCTCAAATAATGCGTTTTTAGCCCTATTTCTCTTTCTTTTTTAATGGGCTTTTGAGCCCTCAACCATCTTAGATAGTGAACTTTATAGCCCCATTTCTCTTCCTTTTAAGAGCACTTTTGAGCCCTCAACCCAAATAGTATGCCTTCTAGCTTTATCTCATCTTTTCCTTCAAAATGCAATTTCTAGCCCTCGCATCCTGAATAATGCACATTTTAGCCCTATCTCATCTTTCCTTTTAAGCGCGCTTTCTAGCCCTCACATATCAAATAGTGCGCTTTCTAGCCCTACTTCATCTTTTCCTTCAAGGTGCGTTTTCTAGCCCTTGCATCCTAAATAATACGCCTTCTAGCCCTATCTCATCTTTTCTTTCGAGTGCACTTCCTAGCCCTCACATATCAGATAATATACTTTCTAACCCTATCTTATCTTTCATTTCAAATGTGCTTTTTAACCCTCGCATATCAAATAGTGCGCTTTCTAGCCCCACCTCATCTTTTCCTTCAAGGTGCGCTTTCCAGCCCTCGCATCCTAGATAATACGCCTTCTAACCCTATCTCATCTTTTCTTTCAAGTGTAATTTTTAGCCCTTACATATCAGATAATGCGCTTTTGAGCTCCATCTCATCTTTTCCTTCAAAGTGCACTTCCTAGCCCTCGTATCCTAGATAGTGTGCCTTCTAGCCCTATCTCATCTTTCCTTTCGAATGCGCTTTCTAGCCTTCACATATCAGATAGTACATTTTCTAGCCCTATCTCAGTTTCCTCTGAGCGCGCTTTTAAGCCCTCACTTCAAACATTTTCAGAAGGATTGACCATTTCTTGATTTTGTGAGTCCAATATATTTTATTCCTTTTTATTCTTTACAAAGCTTACAATCTAAAGTCTCTTACGAAACTTCTTATCGGAAACATTGTAAAGAGAGGGGCAACTGTCATAACCCATTTATGAGTTATTCCCCCTAAATTTATATTTTTTTTCTTCTCAAAATAAAATAATAATAGTAAAGAGATTAACGACATGGAAAAAGCTGGCTGAGGAGGGATTTCAAATATAGAAAAATCAAGCTACAATTTTGGATGGAATCGAGAGCCTTATTGTATCTCATTATACCCAAATTGGAGAGGCAACACAGATTTAAGGACAAATTAAATCATTATTGGATGAATCTGCATAAAAATTAAGTCTAAGGACATAATTAGATTTTTAATAGGCCAATTTGATTTAATCATGGTCTGAATTAAAGTTTAATTATGTTTGAAAATTAATTTGGGTTCAATTGAAGGATTTAATTAGGTGTAAAGACTTAAATATACTTTAAATGAGTCAAATTAATTTTGTTAGGAACTTAATTGGTGAAACATTAAGTCTAGAAGCCCAAATTAGACTTTGGAATTTTAGAAGACCAAATTTAATTTTTACAATGTCAATTGATTCAAATCATGGGTAAAATCACAAGAATATTAAAGTTTTAGGATCAATGAAAGGCTAAATTGAAGAAATTCGCAGCCAGTGATCATTTTGAAAAAGGTGTCGAACTCTGGGGACAAAATTGAATGAAATTAGGGGTGAAATTGAAGAGATTTAAAAGTTTAATGGTCGATTAAGAGCTCAATTGAAGAAATTTGCAGTTATTAACCATTTTGAAAAGGGTGTTGAACTCTGGTGAACCAATTGACTGAAATCAGGGGTGAAATTGAAGAGATTTGAAAGTTTAAAGGTCAATTAGATGTTAAATTGAAGAAATTCAAGACCAAGGACCAAAACAAAAAAAAGGTGCTAAAATCTAGGGCTTACATTGAAGTTCATCAAGGGTAAAATTGCACAAAATTGAAAGTTTAAAGAAAATCAAAGGTGTAATTAAGAGAAATCACAAATTGAATGACTAGATTGAACTTTACCAAAACAGCACTGTTTTTAGTAACTGTTCATCTTCTTCTTTAGTTTTGTTCGAAAAGACTACTCAGAGAGCTACTTTTCAGAGGCATTTAATGCTTCATCTCTCCATCAAATTTGACAAAACTTGCACGAAAATGATGGCCTAACATCTAACTACACCCTAGTATGGTCCTTTCTGGTCGATTGACACCACATCGGTTGTGACGTCGGCCTAAAAAGGCCAGCTCATACAGCCTTCAATTGTCAAATTTTAACAGTTCATGATGCTCACTTTGAGTCAACGGTTGGGATCCTTCGAGGCTGAATCAAGAGTCAAGATTTGGCACCATTAAAGATACAATACCCCTTTTCCATATCCTATAAATAAGGTTGGATTCCATGCTCTGAAGAGTGACACGACCAAAAGATTGATGTCTTCTCCCAAGTGCAGGAGTGTCGAAGTAATAAATAACCCGGTAAAACCGGGGTCGAACCACAGGGAGGTTAACTATATAATAAACTTAGCTAAACATAATGAAGAAGAGAAACATAAATAAACAAGATAAGAACTTAAATAAGATATAAACTAACTATACAACATAAATCTAGATTGACCATTTAATAAGCAAAGTATTAACAGTGAATAAGATAACAAATACAAAACATGTTAGTATCAAACATTAAAGTCCATGTTGAGTTTATACTATACTTATTCTTACATCATTAGTGTAATATTTTCACCTTGACATAATAAACTTAGCTAAACATAATGAAGAAGAGAAACATAAATAAACAAGATAAGAACTTAAATAAGATATAAACTAACTAAGTAAAGGAATGGAAATGAAAAGCATAAACAAGAGATTAATATAAAAAAAAATTAAGCATTACAAAAATATAAAGAAAGCAAGAGCATGATCTTGATCTGAAAATCAAGATGCCTAAATGCGTTGCAAATGCTTCCTTTTATAGGCTAAAATTCGGAACTATTGATTTGATGACTAATTATTGAATGGGTGGCCACATCTTGACTTGATGACAATCCTTATCTTCTTGTCTGAACAAAACATCATTGCTAAAGTCAGAATTTGAATAGATTGTCCACATGAAAGTTCTAGAAAATTGTCTCAGCTTTCTAAAAAAAAAGAATCGGTGCATTTGGAGTTCTAGAACTCGAGATATGGGTTGAACACTGAACAATGTCTAGGCTGCACGTCAAATTCTGACTTCTTCGTTGTTGCTAAGATTTGTACTTCCAGATAGCAGAATTGAGTCTTGGACTCCCATGAATGTTTTAGGCCTATGTCTTAGCTTTCTACCCATATAAACCAAATTGAAATCCAAGATCTACAGCTCCAGATATGACACAATGACTGAATAGTGTTCCAGTTTGGACTGAACCAGCATCTCTTTTCTAAGCTTAACCCTTTCTTTGTCTTCTCAATTTCAGTAGTTGAACTCATCAATCAATCATTTGATTTATGTGATAGGCCTACATTTAAAATGAGAATTTATCATAAATTAAAGTTATCTTTTATTATCAGACTTGTTATTATAAAACATGCTTAAGTTAGGGAATTTAATGATACTTTAAGTGTAATATGATGATGTAAAACCTTGATAAAAATGCATTTTTAAGTACTAATAAAAGAGGAAGAAAATCAGGTGCAAAGTTGATGAAAAAACCTAGCCTCCCTCCCCAGTTTTTTTTCTTTATACCATTAGTTCTCTCTCTTCCCCCTCTCCCCCTGCTGCCTCTTCAACCAACACAACCTCTAAACTATCGTGAATGACTACAACACAACCTCCTCCACCAATCCATCTCCTCACTAGTGATAGAAACAGTCACCGCAAGCTTCTCTCTCTTCTCTTCAAGCTTCTTAATTTTCCTCCTCCAGCAGCTAACGTCGGCCATCATTTCTTCCATCAACGCTTCCTGAGACACCGGTCAAACCTCCTCATGATAGTTGAAACCCCCACGCTAGGTAATCTTCCTCTTCTTTTCTCTTCTTCTTCAACCTTCCCTCTTCCCCCTCCCTCACCGCTGCATCTAGAATTCATTCTATATGCAGTAGCAAAATTAATTAACGTGGTCGCTGGGCTAGGCCCATTTCGGCCCAACTCATACGGCTGGGCCAGGTCTAGCCTAGCACATAAAAAAAAAGACTGGTTTGTTGGGTCGTTATTCGCCCAACCTAAACCGGTTGGGTCCAACCGAGATGGTTAGGCCAGCCTAGCCCATAAAAAAGAGCAACCATGTCTGTTGGGCCGCTATCAACCTAACCCAAGTCAGTTAGGTGGCCCAGCCCAATATATTTAATAATAATATAATAATATAACAAAATTCATATTTTCCAAATAGCATTTTAAGAATATTTTTGGGCTCCTTGCGTGTTTTTCCCAACAATTTTGCATAATATCAGGCGTAGACTTACACTGT
Source organism: Populus deltoides (assembly GCA_015852605.2). Lineage (NCBI taxonomy): Eukaryota > Viridiplantae > Streptophyta > Magnoliopsida > Malpighiales > Salicaceae > Populus > Populus deltoides. The sequence goes on along the minus strand of CM027583.2, from coordinate 18,273,580 downwards.
GAGATATAGATCCGGTATTTAAAATATCAGGTTTCCTCTAAAATTTCAAAAACAAAAAATTCAAAAAAAAAAATTTCATTAAAAAAAATGTTTTGTTTTTGCATATGGCTAAATCCTAAAAGTTTTTCAAGCATATTTTCCAAAAGATAAAAATCACAATATTTTTATCATGCTTTTTTTAAAAGTTGGATATCGTAACCTGTTTATGATTATCCATTAGGATTTGGCCAAAATACAAAAACTCAATAACAATTATTATGTTTGGAATGTTAGGAATAAGTTATATTTAGGAAATAAATGTGATGCTATAATTTGGATATGCGATGCTATAATTTGAACCTTAGAATAATTAAGGTTACACCAAAATAAGGTAGAGACTCTCTCATTAAAGGAGATCCACCTTAGACCTTAGAAAAAGACCAATGGATAAAAATACAACCTAGAAAAACAATCAAACAACAATGCAGCTTACCTTAGGTAGGGTGCACTGGGGGTGATGCGTCTTTCCCTTACACAACCAGCCCCTTACCTAGACTCTCGCAGACCATAGGTTTTCTAGTAACCATAATACTAGGGTGGGGACTCCTGAACTTCATAATCATAACTTTATGATTATACTCAAAACCCTTTCCCTTTCCAACACCTCTCAGGAGGATCATCCACCATTCGACGTCGCCCCGCAACACATAGAAAATCACATACATGTTGAAGAGGCCAGATTGCTATGACATGGACCTCTTAGTTTTTACAAGGAAAATCAGTGTAAATGATCTTCTAAGTGAAGTAATCAAGGTATTTAAAGCAATCTTAATGCCACCTCTAAGACATGTTTCCTCATAAGAACTTTCCTCATACCTATCACTCAGATCACCTCAAAATGTATAATCCTTGATAAAAATATAAGTTTATTGAATATGAATGACTTATTCAAAATGATTATTTATTCTCTCCAGATGATAATTGAAGGCCTCTCAAAATGTATCCTAGAAAAGGAATAGATGTAATCTCCACGGTGCTATATGCACCAATCTCCAAGTAATAGATGTAATCTCCTCAGTGCTATATGCATCAATCTCTAAGGGATAGATATAATCTTCCCAGTGCTATATGCACCATTCTCCAAGGGGTAGATGTAATCTTTTTAGTGCTATATGCATCAATCTTCAAGGGATGGATGTGATTAGTCTTCCCAATACAAATAGCAACATTGTGTAATCACCACTCTCAATGGGGAGCTCTCATGTCCCATAAAAAAAAAGATCATGATGGCTACTCTTTAGTGGAGGGCTTTTAGCCCCATGAAAATACTAGGAACATTACATGCTCTCACTCACTGAGAACCTATAATCACTTAGAAGTTTCTAAGTATATGTTTATCTTCATTGGATTCTGCATAACCACTTAGAAATTTATATAGATAATAGGCATGGTACCTTCAATCTCTTAGAAGTTTTCTAAGTATAGATTATTGGTCTTTTCTATATGAAAGAATTTCTTTTAGTCTAGATGCATATTTCTCTATATTTTTCTTAGCTTACCCCCTTTCTTATACAAGCAAAACTCACTACTCTACCTGAATTGAGAGATTAATTAAAGTCTTTGCATACTATTATATCGCAAAGACTATGGGGGCTACTAATGAACCAAGTTTTTATTAGTATATCTTTACCAAAAAACATCAAATCAAGAAAGATTTATGGGTATAAATTTTCTGGAACACAAGTGTAAAACCTAACAAAACAAAATTGTATTAGGCCGACTTATGCTAGGTAAGAATTAAGGGAAACAAACTGGCCCTAGGTTAGCCAAAAAGGAGGACAAGAATAAGAACAACCCACACCCAAACATTCCCATCACATTTAAGAGGGGGTATAAATTCAAGGAGAGGAAAAGGAGATGACTTTTCCTTTCCCCTGAGGCCGACAACAACCTAGCTACAATAGCCTCCTCATTTAAAAAAAAAAAAAACTACCCAAATTAGCTTACATGACATCCTTCTTAAGTGTGTGAGTGAATAGAGAGTTAAAGAAAGGAGTGATGACCGAACACATAAGAGAATAAGAAGCCTAAAGGGATGGCTGGAGCAACAAAAAAAAGGGAGAAAAAAACAAGAGGAAGAGAAGAAGAAAATCACCAAAACCTTCCCTGGAGTTGTTAGAGATCGTGTGGTAAAAGTAGTATCACTCCTTTGGTTGCTACTTCATGGTTTTAGACAATGAAAAGAGAGAAAACTCAAAAGTGAAAGACTCAAGGTTCTTGCACCTATAAATTTGGAGAGACTAAATGAGAAGATTATGGAAGAATAGAGGGAGAAGGGAACACAATTTTAGAATCATTACTAGGAAAAATAGCGATGAATATGAATGAGCAAATCCTAACTAAAGGCCAGCCAATTGAAATAATGAAAGGAGATGAAATGAAGTGATGAAATGTGTAATTTGTGATCTTGTTAGGCTTCTAGAAATATGTTTGGGCTGAAACAAAATTTATGTTTATGTTAATGTATTGATTCTGCATATATGATTGAAGAACTTGTGTGAAAGTGAGATGAAGTGATGGGATGCGCAAAATTATGACCTTGTTAAGCCTTTAGAGACATGTTTGAGCTGGAAAAAAAAATATGTTATGTTAATGCTTTGATTTTGGTTATGTGATTGATGAACTTACATGATTATGAACCAAGTGAATGAGTGTGTGATTATAGCATGTTGTTGTGAGCATACTTGTGATAGAAATAATGAATTACATGAGTAAACTAGGAAGAAAATGGGCAGCAATGTCCGACTAAAAAGGGGAAGAACCATGATAGAAATCTTGCATGATGAACACTCTTAGGGAATCAAGATATAGAATGGAAATGAGACTCTTGCATAATGAAGAATTCCTATTAGAATGTGTTTGATAAATTGGAATGACACAATTATTGACAATGAAGAGAATAGTTGTTGGCAAAACTAGGTTCGGCCATGGACCATTAGGTGAAAGAATCCTTGGGAAAATGTACATGTTCAATTGATCTTTCATTGTGTGACAACCTTATGATAAACTTGATGAATTGTGGATAGTAAGTATTTCTTACTCTTACTCATGTTAGGATATCTTTAATAATATGGTTAAGTACAAACTATCGTCATGAAATAGGGACACCTTTATCGACTTTACTTTGTAAAGTCAAATATGATTTGGTTATGGTCTATGTCCGAACTAGGTTGGAGTGTCGATAGTAACTTAGTTTTCGCTGACAATTTTCCGTGTCAATAGTGACTTAGTTTTCATTGATGATTTTTTTTTATCAAATGTAAAAATATATAAAAGATCAAAAATTACATCTCTGATAACCCACAAGAAACCAGAAAATAAAACATAAAAAGAACCCAAATTGGAACAAAGGGAACAAGCTCTCTAAACAAAAGAAAAATCAAAAGCTGCCAAAAGATGGTTAGATTGGCAACCCGATCCTAGGGGAGGTGCCCAGCCTAACCAAATAATACAACTGGAAACCAAGAAAAAACCATAAAAATATACATAATACAAAGAGAAAGACCCAAAGACTTTAATGACAGGCCCACCAGCAATAAAACCAACACGTTAAACATGAATGGCCAAGGCTTCACCATGCAATCACGTAGCGGAAGGAAAGTGGTTCTCCTAGAAATGAAGAACCATGAAGAACTAAAATTGAAACTTACAGGAGAAAACATCTACTGGCTTGGAAACATGCTCAACCATGAAGACTGAGAGCTCTTTCTTCATGTAAACAAAACAGAGCAGAAGAAAACCCAACGACAAAGACAACTGTAACAAGCGATGAAGACTAACACCTTTCTCATGCAGCAACATGGTAAAGAGAGTGGTCTATTTCATAGAAGTGCAAAATTATGTAGAAAAGTATTTGAAATCTTCGGAATGTGGCATCTATGGAGGTGGACTTGTGTGCAAAGATGCGGTTGTTTCTTTCATCCCAAATCAAACACACAAGTAGGGCAAGGGACACTTATCTCATTCTCAGCTGCAGCCCTTTACTCCTACCATTGAGACCTCTGATGGAACTGGAAAGTGTGGACATAGCCCGATTGATTCTTAACCAGCTCTTAGCTCGACTCCATAGTAATGAAGTCTAGTCGTAGTTGAAAAAAAGATAGGCATGTGTCTCATCATCTCTACTGCATAAAGAACAAAGAGTTTCTATGGAGAGGTAGCTGAGCTGGTCCTTTATTCGGAGTCTACCAAAGGCTGCGAGCTATAGAATGAATTTAGTTCGAGGCAGAGACCATTCCTCCCAAACAACCCTAATCCACTGGACACTCTTACCTTTAAATTTGAAGAACTCATGAGCATTAACAATCCCCGAACCAATATGCCAACTTTCAAGAGTATTGATTGCAGCATGAATGTCTTCGCATTGTTCTACTAGTTGGTTTTTTAGAGTGCAGATGGACTTCCACAGAGGTGATGAAGTGCTCCTTACACCCACAGCCCAGTTTGTGGTATGAGGAATGTAATAATGTGCCACCCAATGTATCCACAAAGAGTCTGATTTAAGGTGAAAGTTTCATAGCTGATTTGCCAAAAAAACCCTTGTTTCTTGCCTTGATATCTAGGAGAGCCAGGCCACCTTCTTGTTTGGGAAGACAAACCTTTTTCCAGGAGACAAGAGCAGAGTGAGGCGAACAAGTGTTCCCGGACCAGAGAAAGCTACGATAAATGCTATTGATCTTGGTAATAACTATACCCGAAATCAGAAAGATACTGGGCCAAAATTGAACCATGCCATGCTGAACTGATCTAATGAGCTCAAGGCGACCAGCATAGGAAAGGTGTTTCCTCATCCAACTCTGAATAGATGATTCCAATTTCTGCAGGATAAGGGAGAATTGACTAGCCAATAATTTATGAGGACTTAGAGGGACCCCGAAATATCAGAAAGGAAAACTCCCTTCTAAAAAGCCAGCAAGGCATAAGATGGCAAGCTTAACACTTTCCCCCCACTCCACCAAAGTATATAGAGGACTTTGCAGCATTAGTATCAAGGCCGAACATCCGTCCAAAAGCAAAAAGTTGCTGGTTTAATATGCTAACTAAATGCATATCACACCGGCAGAGTAATAGGACATCATCTACAAAAGCTAAGTGGCTGACCCCTCGAGCACAACATTTAGGGTGGAAATTGAAGTCAGTGTGCTGTGAACTCTGATTAAGCATCCTGGAAAAGTATTCCATACAAGCAATAAAAAGATAGGGGGGAAAGGATCTCCTTAACGAACTTCGCATTACCCCTTAAAGAAACCATATAAATTCCCATTAACAACAACAGAAAAGGAAGCAATCTCAATACATTACATAAGGAGCCGGACAAAACGAGGAGGGAAACCCAATAACAGCAGGACTTGTCGCAGAAAAGACCACTAAACAGAGTCAAAAGCCTTTCTGAAATCAATCTTGATAATACATCTAGGGGATGCCCTCTTCCTCCCATAATGTTGTAGAAGCTCCTGCATGAGGTGGATATTGTCAGCCATATTCCTTCCTCCTAGAAAAGCATTCTGGGCAGGGTTGATGATATCCTGAAGAGCATATGCCATTCTCCCCGCAAGAATCCTGGAAATAACCTTATAAATAACATTGCAACAAGAGATCGACTGAAAATCAATTGCCAAGTTAATATTGGATGATTTTGGAACAAGGGCAATGATTGAGTGGTTAACCTGCTTGAGAAACTCTCCAAATGCAAAAAAAGTCCTTAACCGCGGCATATAAATCTCCGCCAACTATACTCCATGCTTTTTGATTCGACAGTGACTTAGTTTTTTATTCCTTCTTGATAATACTTTATTGATGATTTTTTATTCGGCAATGACTTAGTTTTCGTTGATGATTTTCTGTGTTAGCAATGACTTAGGTTTCGCTAATTATTTTTTGTGTCAACAGTGACTTAGTTTTCGCTAATGATTTTCTGTGTTGATAATGACATAGTTTTTGCTGATGATTTTTTGTGTCGGCAATGACTTAGGTTTCACTGATGATTTTCTGTGTCAGCAGTGACTTAGGTTTCACTAATGATTTTCTCATACCAGAAATGATTTGGTTCTCGTAGACGATTCCAGCATCAACTTGGCCTAACCCTACTACGAGACTCAAGAATTAAACCCTAGGATTTCTGTGGGCAACCTAAATTTAAAATTAAGAAGAATGTTTGGATATGATGACTTTCATTGTATAACTATATGATATGTGGAACACTTGAATGTGAATATGTGTATTCTTGGGATATATATGGTATTGGTCTATGCAATTACTAAATATGAATATATTGATTAGCAATCATTAGATGTATCAGGCGGTGCGACTGGAATCAGACCTTCTACCGAACGAGAACACCCCACGGGAGGAGTAGGTAGGTAGTCTCCACCCTTTTCTGTAATTATGTTAGATCTTCCTAATGAATTGCATATAAATTGACCAAGATTGAGTAATGTGATTGGCTTCAACTAATAGTATCTGTGATGGATGACCGGGATTGAGTAATGTGATTGGCTTCAACTAATGGTATCCATGATGGATGACCGAGATTGAGTAATGTGATTGGCTTCGGCTAATAGTATATGTGATGGATGATTGGGATTGAGTAATGTGATTGACTTGGGCTAATGGTATTTGTAATGGATGACCGAGAATGAATAGAGTAATTAATCTCTACTAATGGTGTCCTTATTGGTTATTCTCATTGGATAACCGAGGTTGAATGGAAAGATTAGCCTCGACTCATAGTATATTTATTGGATAATCAGGATCAAATGACAAAAAAGAAAGTATACATCTGGGTGATGACACTCAGGTTTATGGACCAAGGGAGACCGAGGAACCCACCTTGGTCTCTAAAATCAAGTCAATCAAATAGGACGTGCTAATAAGATTAATATCGCTCGATGAAAGCAAAAATGATCATATTATATGAAGTTAATGAAAAGAGCTTATTTACCTAAGTTAATAATGAATTTGAAATTATGTTCTTCAGCTTATTATTATTATATTGAAGATTATTCTTTATTCTTATATTATATTTGAATTGTAACAGGTACGTCACATAGCCATGGCATATAGGAATTATGTTCCGCATGTTTTGATATAAACCATGTAATCATGGCATATAGGAATTATGTTCCGCATGTTTTGATATAAACCATGTAATCACATGTTTAGGATGATATGGATTTTGTGTAACAATGTATTAGTGTGAAATTACCGATCGACATTTTTGTAAAAACTTGTGATAATGACTTTCTGAAAATAGGGATGTAAACATATATGAATGATGACATAATGATATGAATGTATTGTTTATATACCCTTTATGGCAAAGATGTTGGATTATGTGATTATATGAGTATTACACTATATTAATTAATGATGTCTATGTGTTCCCTCTACAATCATTAACGGAAAAAAAATTATCAACATTTTCACATTGTTAACCCTTTTCACTATGTCATAAATTGATGAAAAATCTTGAGACATTACAACAAGCATAATCCAGTGAAGGTGCATTGGGTCTGGCACTAACCAGGCCCAGCCTCGATTGGGTGTGGCAGTGTGTCAAGCCCTAGGTATGACTGTCAAGCCCCAGACACACCCAAGAGAATGAGCATCCTCCCTTTGACTCACCCAATGGACGGACCCAACCTCCCTTAAGCTCACCAAGAGAAGGACCCACCTCTCTTAGATCTAGCCTAAGGGAAGAGCCCAACTTCCATGGACTCATCTACATTTGACATCTTAAAGCCTAATCTCTTTACACCTTTTAGGTGTATAAAAATCCTCTAGTGACCCACCATATTTCCATCAAATATTAATACATATATAAGGGATATTTATCCCTCATTAAATGTTATCACGGTAAAATTACACTTCAGACCCCTCCTCTTCATAAAAGGACAAGATTTAGGGGCTATAAATACACCATGAGACCTCCACAACAAAGGTTCACAATCTTCATTCTTTACTATATATATATTTTCAGAGCATCTCTCTCTATAATATTATTGTATTTTATCTTCTAAAAAGATAGTTTTTTAAGCATCGGAGAATCCCCACATCCATCAAAGGAGACCTTTTACAGGTACTGGTCACAAGCTACATTGGTTTACCAAGCACCAAGTATAAGCTATCAACCACCTTGGTTAGGGAAAATAGATGAAATTGCTAGGAGTAATTGATTAACCAATTATCCAACCTGGAAGCCCTGTTCCTAAGCTACTTGTATTTTTTTTTTTTTGGACATTATCATTGAAAAGTTTAATTTTAAAATTACAAGAATCAAAACACAAAATTGCATGAGCACATTGTTGTTATAACTATAAACTAGCTTAGCTGGTTAGAGGGGCCATGCAAGCAAGTAAAGAAAATAGTTCTTTTCTAATGACTAGTGTCCTTTTTTTTCTTTGTTTTTGTTAGTTTTTAAACAATGTGGTAATAAATATATAAAAAAAACTAAATCAATAATTAATTAGTCTAATAACTATTTTATTTGTAACAGTTTGTCACCAGTCACTGCTTAACATAGATGAAAGCATCGCATGAATGGATTTATTAGCAACAGTTTGTCACTAGTCACTATTGTTTTTGTAACGTTTTACGTTTTATACAGAATACATTTTCTACATAGCTAACTAGCTAAAAGCACCACATCTTGGTTTTATCTAAATGTGACTAGATTATCTTGTTCAAAATTCAATTTTACTCAAAAAAAAATCTCAGGTTGTCATTGTTTTTGTTTTCTTAAAAACAATTAAGATGAGTTAACCCGTCAAACCTGCCACGTGAATTATAGTCTCAATTATGTTTAAAAACTTTGTTTTTTAGAATCATGTTTTTTATTTAATTATACAAAAAAAACACGCAAAACAATTAACATTTAAGAAGAAAAAATAAAATATTTTTTAAAAAAAAGCACTTGTTAATATTATAAAAAAAAATGTTACAATCTTATTTTTTAAAAAAAAAAGAAAAAATGAATTATATTTTATTAAATAATATCCCAGATACATTTTTAATTTATTTATTTAAATGAATTTCAATTAAAAATTTAAGTGTTGGTTTGACTAAAAAATATATTTTAAGATGACATCATTTCACCTTATTTTAAAAAAACAGATATTGAAACAATTATGTTTTAGAATGAGATACGCTAGCCTAGTTAACCCATAAAACTCGTGACCTGGGTTATAAATTTGATTAGGTTTAATAAATTATTTTTAGAATCTATCTTTCTTTTAATCAAATGACACTAAAACTAGACATTTACAATAAATCAATCAAATTAAATTAAAGATGAAAAAAAAATCATTAAAGGCTTTATAGAAATATTGTTTGCTAGTAATATAAAAAAATTGTCATATTCTAATTGAAAAAAAAGTAAAAAATGAACAACATTTAATAAATAATATCTCAAATATATTTTATAGCATTTTATAAAATAATATCTCAAACATATTTTATCTAATTTATTTGAATGAATTTATATTTAAATTGAAGGAAAAGAAGACTTTGTTTAACCTTTTTTTAATATTGATATGACAATGTTCTGGTTTGACCCGGTTAAATCCAAGTTAATCAGTAAAACTCGCAATCCAAGTTAAAGACTTGATTTGATTGAATAATATTTTTTTAAGAATGGACATTCATAAAAGTCGGCCAAATAAAATTCAAGGGAAAAAAAATCATTAAGGACTTTTTTTATAAAAGAGCTATTGTTAATATTAAAAAAAATAATGCTACAATCTTATTTAAAAAAAATAAAGAAAATATTGAATGATATTTAATAAAATAATATGCAAAATATATTTTAAATTAATTATTGAAAAAATTACCCGTAACATTCTATAGTTTGGTCGAAATTGTATTTTCTCACTATGTTTTGAAAAATTACAATTTTCCTCCTAAACTTTGATGCGCATTTAACAGTTTACATCTTGTACCTAGTGTGGCCAAAAATTATCAACAAAAATTGTTAGATTATTTACATCTTTGTCATTACTTCCCATTTAATGATTAAAGAGTCTCTAAAGTGAAAAAAATAAGTCATTTTTTTTCTTTTCATTTAATAACTAAATAACCATTATATTAAATATTACAACTTTCAAATTAAAAAAAAAAAAAAAAAGAACATAACCATCACCTTCAACCTTTTCTCCTAAACTTCAAACCTCCCTTCTCTAAGTCCACACAAGAAGCTAATATTTGAAACTTCTACATATGGAAATTGGTTTCCTCCTAAATATCTCTAAGGAAAGATATCTCTAAGGAAAGAGGCTTCCTCTTTAAGCAAGTAACCCCCATCAACTTTCAATTCTATAAAGGATAATGCAGTCACACCCCAATACTATTGAGCTTTTGCATTATAGTATTCAAGTTCTTTCTCTAACTTCATGAAAAAAAAAAAAAAACCAAAGTCTTTTGCAAATAGTGTTTCAAAATGGCTTTCACCTTTCAAAGTCAAGTCCAAAAGATTACCACAATTCCCAGCAAATGTCATCTCCATGGTACAGACAATCACTAATGTCATGGCCACCACACCCTAGCAAAATTATCATAGTTGCTAAGAGGTAACCTAAAACCAATCTAAAATTCCAAATCACAAGATCTGTTTCTTAATTTACTATTACTTGAAATCCACCTCAAATTCTCAAGATTCAAATCCTAGCAAATACGTGAATTATTTAACAAATAACAAGAATATACAGAATCCAATTAAAAATTCCAAGCAAAATTAATGAAGTTGTAGAAAAAATTCATATAAAAATAGATTTTTCATGGTTGATTTTTAGACCTCAATTATAGTCGTTGAAAAACTTCATATAAAAATGGATTTTTCCTTGATGAGTTTTGGGCTTGAGTTATATCCACAAAATAATCTCTCATGAACGAAAATTCTGATACTTAATTTTTGAATTTGGTTGTTCAAGTGACAAACAAAGTAGATAAAACAAATTAAGAAAATAAAAATAATGTTTTATAGAGAATAGATTTGTGTGCTAATAGATTTATTTACTCTCTTGTTAAACCTAAGAATATAGCTTATCTTATAAAATATTTAAAAAATATCTGAAAAATATCACCTTTTAAAGAAAGCTCCATGAAAGGTGACATTTTTCACTGTGATAATTCTAGCTAAAGTCGTAGTTAAAGTCAAAACTTGTACAACTCGATGTTCTGGTACCTCAAAAAAATAAAAGAATAGAGAGAAGGGGAGGAAAAAGAAAAGGAGGTGAGACTCAATTTAGTACTATTCATGGATGAGCTTTATCGATGAGCCTAAAATAGTATTATTCATGAAAGAGTATTTATGAAAGAGTCTTAAATGTTAATTATTTACTAAAATAGTAATTAGATAAGCCTCGATATAAATACCAATCATGGATGAGCTCGAAATAAAACTATTTATAGATGAGCTTCATGAATAAGTCCGAAATAGTATTATTCATGGACGAGTTTAAAATAGTACTATCCATGGATAAACTTCGTGGATAAAACTAAAATAGTACCATTCAAGAATGAGCTTGAAATAATATTATTCATGAATGAGGCTGGAAAAAATACGATTTATTGAAATAGTAAATAAATAAGCCTTAACATGGTTATGGATTGTTACGAATTGACCCGACCCAAAATAGCTCGGTTGGGCTACGAGATTCAACCTAACTAAGCTGTGTGTGTGTGTGTGTGTGTGTATTTTGTATTATCATAAAATAATCCAGTTTATCTTATTTACTAGTAAGACTTGGATTCATCTTGCCTTTTTACCCACCTTGTACACAATCCTCAAACCCATTATTATTAAACTCTATAATAAAGATCTTGAATTTCACATATAGATGTAGAAATGGGTTTTGCCGTTTTGAATCTGGATTTGAACGAAACCTTATGTGAGATTTCAGTACACGCTAAAAATTATAAATCGTGCGAGAAATCGATTACAATCACTAGTTTTTTATAAAAAAAAAAAAAAAGACGTGGGTTTAAAAGGAGAGAGATTGATTTTTTATTTAATATAAATTGTAATTTTCAAGACATGATAGAAAAATATAATTTCAACTAAAGGGGTAATTTCATCTAATTTATTACATTGAATTTAAATTTATATTAAATAAAAAAAATTAAAAGCACAAAACACTAGGCACTTATGTTTAGGTGGACCAGAACACCTGGCCTGCAAAATGAAACGAAAGGCTATGGTAGTGGACCTCCAAGACCATCTCATGTTCTTTCTTTCTTTCTTTCTTTGCTCGGCTTAAGGTACACTTTAAAACAAAATATAATCAAACAACATGTTATTTAAATACTCTACTTTTGCCAGAATTGGTTGGAAAATCAAACTAGAATATTATAAACTCAATGAATTATTTTTTAATTCATTTTCATTTAATAAACAGTTAAAAAAAACAATAAAACCAATTAATATATATATATATATATATATATATATATATATATATATAAAATGTTGAGATGAGCCTTGTTGCAAACGAAATCAGAACAATCTCTCAGACCCAAATCCAAAAAAAAAATAAGAGTGATTACTGAAATTAAAAAAAATAAAAGAAAAAGGATTCGAGGAAAAAAAACACAAAAACAGTGTTGTGTCACCAGTGAATAGTCACTTTTTTTTTTAATGTAATGTAATTAACAATATAAGCAAACAAGAATAATTTTGACATGAACTTTGAAAAGAAATTGTTTTACTTTAATTTGCTCGTGCTATTTACCAAAAACATGTCCATCATTTCCACTATTATTCCTTAAAAACAATGCAGACAATGCTCCTACTAATGCACTTTTAACTCATTGCCATATCACAACAACCATAACAGAGCACAAAAATACCAAATTGTCCTGAGATTTATTTCATGACTGCAAATCATGAAGCTTCACAATTCACATCCACTCCCACAATTGTTTGTTTCATCATAAATGGAAAGTAAAATCTCTGGGTTCAAACAGATGGCAAGACATGAACGAGGGGTAGAGCAGAATTTAAAATGAAAAATGAAAGAGAACAGGAAATCAAGGAGCTATTCTCTTAATAAAAAAGGAGAACCATTCCATCCCAATTGCTTGATGAACGATTAACATGTACAGTAAAAATTGATCCAAGAACAAACACTAGGCCCTTAAAATCTGGTGCAGAATAGGAGTCAACCGCAATAACAGAACAAAAAGTCACAGGAAGCCATCAATCAGGAATCAATTACCATCACTTTAAGCAGAAATAAGAAGAGCTGAAACTAAACCAGGCAGCCAATGAAATAGGAGTAGAAAACATCCACGTATTAAAACCATACCGAAAATATAAGTAGTAGGAGAAACCTCAAATTAGAAATCCTCCAAGTATGCATCAGTTTCATTTCATTTACATTAGTCTTTCCGTAGAAGAAGCCAGATAATGGGTCCAACTCTACCTCGATTTTTATATTCTATCCATGTTGCCCACCATTCAGTCAAGGGATGCATGCCCCCCTCCGGTTTGGTGAAGCATCGCATCGATTTCATCGCCATCTTCCATGTCAAGCTGGTACCAAGCGGAAACAAAACATAAACCAGATGAATAAAAAACTATTACAGAACCAAACATCCACGAGTAAGCTTCTATGGTGGTCTGAGAATATGCTTTATAACCACCACTATGAACAATCACATCTAGTAGTAGTTTGTTTAGTGCTCGCATGAGCAGAAAAAAAATGGATGTGCTCAGCGCACAAAACAAAGTTTGATACGGATCATAAAAGGGAAACTAAACTCCAAACCAAACAAACACTACAATAAGAATTTTACCTCATCTGGAGTCTGTTCTCCACGGAGTCTGCGCCCATCAAATAAAAATGCAATCGAGTTAAACTCAACTGACTGTCTATCACAGTACGCAGTCATTAGTTTCCGCAGCTGGGTGCTTCGCTTGATCCTGAAGAACACCTCATTGCCATCCTACACTTGAAGAAAACAAAAAAAGTATAGTCCATGCTAGAACAGGAGAGGTAACTACTAAGGTGCAGCTAAAAAATAAAAACAGTGAGATTACGGTATTACAATACAAAATAATTAAAAGCAGATTTCGGGAAATACACATTCAGCAGTAGTAAATACAAAAAATCGAAACTCCAAGCTAAATCCAACCTCCTCATAACATAACCCATTTCAGCAAACACCCAGGAGAATGATCTCTTAAAACCCTTGCAAACACACAAGTATTTGAGCGGCAACACATCACTAATGAACCGTAAGATTTGACAACCTTCTCTCTTTATCTTTTTTTTTTATATGAATCAACTCTTTACAGATCAATCTACAAAAGGATTTATACCATTAAATATTCACAGAGCAGGAGAGATTAGGAGATTTGCTTTCCATCATTCAAAGCAAAACTAATTTCATCATGGAAACCCTAACAGAACCACAGGAATTAAGAAAAAAGAAAAGAAAAGAAATACCTGGCCTTTGACTTTGAGGTTAATGTGAGCGGACTGATCTCCTCCGGGCTTTTTGTCTTCCTCCTGGCCACCACCACCACCACCACCACCACCACCGGCGGACGCAGACATTTCTTTTTTATGTTCCTAGGGATTTTGTTATATCACGGGCTTTTTTATATCTCGCTCTGCCACTACCAATAAGCGCTGGAGGACAAAACGCTTCCCGCTGCGTTTCATCTACGCTACTTTTTATATATCATAATCAAAACCCACACTACACTCGCGGAGGGTCGCGTCCGTCGTGTTATCACGCGCTCTCTCTCTCTCTCTCTCTCTCTCTATATATATATATATATATATATATATATATATATATATATATATATATATATATATATTATTAAATCTCATTTTTTATTTGTTGTATGTGAGCTTTTTCTAATTAATAATATTAAAATTAGATAAATTAACAATAATATTCTTAAAACTTCAACGTTAAAAAGCTGTTTTATTTATACAAATGGAATATATTGTTATTATAGAATACATACAATTAGTGTATATATATATATATATATATATATATATATATATATATATCTCCTCTCTCTCTCTCTCTAAATATATATATATATATTATTAAATCTCATTTTTTATTTGTTGTATGTGAGCTTTTTCTAATTAATAATATTAAAATTAGATAAATTAACAATAATATTCTTAAAACTTCAACGTTAAAAAGCTGTTTTATTTATACAAATGGAATATATTGTTATTATAGAATACATACAATTAGCAAAACTGGGGGAAATCTTAATTTAAAAGAATCTTTTTTATGATATAGATTAAAATATATAGTCAAATCTGTTGATGCGGAGAGAACGGTGTTCTAGGAGCGTGGATGGCGCGTGAAACAAGATCTATTTGATAAGACTTTGGATTCCATATTGGATTTTGAAGTGGGGAGATGAAAAGGTAGAGAGAGTGGACGGTTGGGATGGAATGGGTGTGCAAAGGAATCGGACGGACGGATGAGTGTGAGTTTAGAAAGGTTTGGATTCTACGGTCATTATCTCTGCTTTTTTATAACATATTACTTGTGAGAGTACGATGTGTACTACTGCACTTCTTGATTTATTTATTATTTTTTAATTGGTGGTGGTTTCTTCTGATCATGGAATAGAAATAGATTCTTCCTTATCTGTTGATAGTGGTGATTTTTCTTTGTATTATTAATTTGATTAATTTTATCTCAAATTTTATTTGATTTTTCTGTTGTTATTATTTTAAAAAATATATAATTTTTAGTATTTTAAACTAATTCTCTTTTATGTATGCTAATAAAAACTCAATCTTTCAAAAAAAAATTAGGTTAATAATTATTTTTATCTTTTCTTAAATATTAAACATTAATAAATTATAAAGAGATAAAAATGATTTGGAATGATGAATCTAAATAAATCATATAAATTAACACCTTATTTTTAATATATTCTCAAATTATTTGTATAGTAGAATACACAACATATACAAATAGTTTGCATATAAAATTAATTTGAAATTAACATTAATAACAACTAAAGCATTCAATCAACAATCCTAATTATCTAGCGTTGACTCTGATACTATTATTGAGTTTCTTGAAACATATATACACAGCGAAAATTGTAAATTTAAAAAACATTTAGGAGTCTCAAGGATTCAGATAGACTAGAGTTATTTAGAGTTTTGTGCGAAGTTTACCTGAATATCATATGTTCTTTTTTGCTTTGAATATTTGCTTCGAGGATAGGTTGTCACAAACCACAAACCATCCAAATATCTGGCCTCTAACAATAATCCATATAAAACTCCAATGAGAAATCTCATAAACTCTTTTAGAAGAGAGAGATTGTTATACCTTAGAATTTATTTTTTTTTTAGATGTTTACGCAGTATACTCTACTCACCCTTATATCATTACTCACATGGAAATAAGAGGTATAACATTCTATTTATAAGAAAATTTAAAAACTTTATAAATAGCAAAATATTAATTTTCTCCCTAAATAATATCACATGTATTATTTTAGGCTAATTTTAGAAATTTATTCAATTAGATATTTACTTGATTGTTTTTAAATCTAAAATTGTAAATCTCTTGTATTAATTTTATTATAATCCTCAATTTCTAAAATTTATTTACAATCATGTTACACTTGATTAATTATTCCATTTTAATTTCTGACAAATGGTTTTTAATTGTGTGACCCATTAGGTTTTCTAATAAATTGGTCCAACTATAAATCATAATCCTAAATAAAATATGATTAAATAAATTAATTTATTATCAATTCAACAATTAATTGATTTATATTTAAAGATCAAGTACAATGTTTAGCAACTTGTCATAATCCTTTAAATATTAGGAAAGTTATAAGTGATCTGATTTAACTTTTCAGTGACTAATTTTTTAGTGTAATTATTATCCTTTCATCAACAATTTTCTGATTTAAACATTATAACATGGAGTGTGTCTGACTATGTCAAATCATGTTTATTCTCAACACCATATTCATTGATTATTTGAATAATATTTGAAACTGTTTTCAAATTTCATTCCACTTTATGTGAGGATTTATAATCAAAAAATTTGATAATAGATGAAACATTTTTCTTAATTCCCCAAAAATGATGAATCCTCTCTTAATTATTTTAAATACCTTAAATATAGTTCATGTTATACATAATATCTACCTATTTATTACCCTTGATTAGGACAACATGTAGTAGGATCAAAATATAACATTCCATATGTAATACCCCACATTTAATTGGAACAAGTGATTATATTATTGCTCAATCCATAGAAAAATCAAGGCTATTTTTTTATAAATCAATTTTTATTGGCCCCGTTTGTTTGCTGGAAAGTAGTTTCTTTTGGGAAAGTGAATTATTTTTCGATGTTTGGTAGTGTAATGAAAAATAAGTTGGAAAACACTTTTCAGTGTTTGATTATGTCATGAAAAATGAGTTCAAAAATAACTTATTAATGTTTTATTTTTTCAAGTTTATTAAAATAATAAGAAACAAATCTTACAAATTAAAAAGTTGGATGAGGATGAAATTGAAAAAAAATATAATTTCATAAATTATCTCGAATAAAATAAATAATAATCAAAATAATAGAAATCAAATATAAAAAATAAAATAAAAATGAAAGATGAAGAAATTAAAATAATAATAATTAACATTTCATAAATTATTTCAAATAAAATAAGTAACAATTAAAAGAATGAGGACCAAATTTGATAGATAAAAAATTTCAATAAAAAAATAATAAGGAAAAAGCAAATAACAATTATAAAAATAAGAACCCAAGTTAATATAAAAAATAAATTTTAAGAGATAAAATTGAAAAATAAATATTTAAAATATATATATATATATATATATATATATATATATATATATATATATATATATATATATATAGCAATCAAAAGTTTGAGGACCAAATTTGATATAATCAGTAAATAATATGACATTTCTAAATTTTTCACAACTTCTGGAAAGTGTTTTCAGCTCAAATTTTTCAGGAAAATACTCTTTCATAAATTATTTCAAAAAACCAAGCCAAATTTTTCTTTGACTGGAAAGTGTTTTCCGTTAACCAATTTTTCTAATGACAGATAAACACAGGAAAGTTTAAAAAGTGATTTTCTAAAAACCACTTTTCAGGAAACAAACATGGCATACAGTTTTCCATTTTTATGTACCAAGTTATCACATTAATTCCATTTCTCATTTTCACAATTCCATAAACATATATATATATACACACACACACGGCTAAGTAATATTATTAACATAAATTGCACCACATTATTTCCAAGCAATATCTTAATATTACACATCTAAATATTACTAAAATACTAGAGTAATTACATTACATTAATTTTACATGAAAATGACTAATCCCACAGGATATATTTTCATATGCATTTAACAATATTTTCCTGTACACTAGAAGTCTATTCTATTATTATGTTTACATCAATATATTCAAAAGACTATTACATTACAATTTTTTTTTAACCGTGAATATTCAGATCAGTTTATACACACCTTGACTAATTTTCAAGACCCTAAAATTACATTACATTATCTTAATTTATAACTATGAAGTCTTTTACAAAATCTATTACATTATATTAATTTAATCTATAACTATGGAATCAACCACTTAATTCGCACCCCTATGTCTCTGGTCTGGAATGTGAATGTCCTGTACAATAAACATATAAGTTACGAATTAACTAGTTATATGACCCATGCTTTGTTGTGGATCAAATATTTTTATTTTTTATAAAAAATTATCCATGCAGGTTTTTTCAATGCATTTTGATTATTCAAAAAATATAACAAATCAAAATTTTTTTGCACATATATAATCAAATAAACTAAGAATTATGTGCGTTAATAAATCAATAAAAAATCATTAATACCACCTAAAAATAAAACTTGAAAAACAGAGAGATAAGTGTAGATCAAGATATTGATTCTTGAAAAATAAGACATTAAATTGATTGAAAAAAAAAAAAAAAAAAGGAATAACATGTAAGGCTACACATATTAAGAATATCATCTAAAAATAAATATTTTTTATTTTCAAAAACATAGTTTATCTATATAAACGATAAAAACAAAACCATAAATGAACCAGAAAAACCACTCCAAAAATTAAACACATAACAAAAAAATCAATATTTTTTTAAAGAGACCCTCTGAACAAAATAAAAAAGAGGAGGTTTTGTCCTTTTTTTGTTTTTAGTTTTTTAATCGGTCACGTCAAGGTTGTTAAAATCGCGATTTTGACACGGCACGGAAAATGCAAAATAAACTCGGATCGTAAAATCGTAAGGAATTTTAAAATACATTAAAAAAATTCATGCTTCAAATAAAAATCCATACATAGCTCAAGCATCTTAAAATACATGGTTCAAATAAAAATTCATACATAATTTAAGTAACTTTTCATTAACTAATAATTAACAAACTTAAAACAAACAATCTGTTGGTGTATCATGTAAACTAAAATCAGCTTCATTGCCTTCATCTTCCTCATTATTTCTCAGATATTCATCAATTTCATTAGCATTAAAAGAATTATTAGTATCACTACTAGTACCAACACCAATATTATGAAAATTAATGCTACTACTAGTACTAACACCAATATTATCAATGTTATTTAACTCAAAACTTCTTGAATTCTCTAAATTGTTATCAATTTGAATCTCCAAATCATCTTCAGTACCATGACTCTCCATTTCAGCATCATTATGAATTTCTTCTTTATCACTTTCATCTTCTTTACTATTTTTTCTTCGTGTTGCGCTGTCAATAGTACCAAGCAAATCAAAATTTGAATGTTTTTCTCCCTCGATTATCCAATCATCATCAGATGAAAGATCATCTTCTACGCCAAAATCATCAGCTTGCTTTATGACTTGGTTATCATTCAATTTCAGATTGCACATTACAAATACCAAGTCATTCATTTTTCTCTAGTGCAAACGATTTCTTTGTTTTGTATGAACCTAAATAAACAATTCAAATTTATAAGATTTTTATCAAATATTTCAATATTTAAAATAAAAAAACTCACCATTTCAAATACACTCCAATTACGCTCACATCCAGAAGAAGTACAAGTTAAGCTTAGAACTCGGATTGCAAACTTTTGTAATTTTGGACATTTATCCCTATAGGAATCTCACCATTGAGCTGAAGTTTTTTTAATCTCTTGTTGTTCTGCCAGCTTCAATGTCAAACAACCCTTTTGCATCATTGAATGATTCACGTTGTAAGTTAATTTTGCACTTTTCACTTGCATTAGGCACCATCCTTTCTAAGTATTGATATAATTCAATTTTAATATTGGCATTAACCTTAAAATTGGGATTGTAATGATAATGAGGATTCAAATAATAAGTTGTTGCATGTAAGGGTCTGTTGAGTTGAAGTTCCCATCTTGCATCAACAATATTCCATATAGGTATATAAATATATATAAAAACAAACAATAAAAATATCATTACAATTTAGGAATATCTCTATTGAAAGTATCTCTAAAGACATTCATATTAATAGATGATAATATTTGAAATAAAAATTAGCAAGATATATACTCTTTTTTTCACATAACCAAAATTCACTTGTATCTTCTCTTTTGCTTCATCCATTGCTTTATATATAAAACCCACATCTGGTTTCTCATATGAATCAACTAATCGAAGAACTTTAATTAGAGGATACACTGTCTTAATACATATAGTGACATCATGCCAAAACATGCTGTCCAAAACACAATTTTAAATTCGTTTCCCTTCTTCTATTCTTGCAAACCTACATGAAC
The DNA here is from genome assembly GCA_015852605.2 of Populus deltoides. NCBI lineage: Eukaryota > Viridiplantae > Streptophyta > Magnoliopsida > Malpighiales > Salicaceae > Populus > Populus deltoides. The sequence continues at coordinate 18,252,718 of CM027583.2, read as the reverse complement.
TCCACTGTTTGGAAATAAACATGGTCATCAACTGTATTTTATGATCATTCAAACATCCTAGAGTCAAATATGCAGTAGCAAACCGAGTGGCAGTAGACCTAATCAAATCCCTTTCTTTTGTAAAGTGCCTTAGCATGGAAATAAGAATAGTTCTTGAATAAATATATGAGGTGATTCTCCTCCCCTTAGCAATAGTTACTTAATGAACCTCTAACTTCTTCTCAAAATCTTCTACTATCAAGTCAATATAATGGACAGCACATGGTGTCCAAAACAAACTCTTTTTTTTTTTTCCATCAATAATTATCCCGCTATCTTATAATTTGCAGCATTATCGGTGACTATTTGGACAACATTTTCCTCCCCAATCCTCTCCACAATACATCTAACATCTCAAATACCTTATCAGCAGTCTTGGACATATTAGAAGTATCCACTGATGACAAAAAAAAAAATTGTCCCTTTAGGACTATTAACCAAAAAGTTACAAATATAACGTCTTTTTTTATTTGTCCATCCTTCACACATTATTCAACAACCTGTTTTTTTTTTCATTTTAGCTTGTACTCCTCAAGCAATTTCATTGTTTGATTCACTTCTTGCTTCAAATACTTCTCTCTAATATCATGGTAGGATGGAGGCTTGAAACCTGGCCCATGTTTTGCAACCAATTCAAGTGCCTTAATAAACTCAGGGTTTTTTACACAATTAAATGGAATTGCACTAGTGTAGAAAAACCTTGCAATTTATCGACATGCTTATTCTCTAATATCCTTTTTTAGCAATTGATTTAGGGTTGTTTGTGTACTTCCACTCCCAGTAGCTACTCTCTTTCCTTTGTCCTTGGAGCTAATTTCTTTTATTTCATCATCATCATCATTACCATCATTTCCAGTATATTGATGGGCCTTTCTTTTCTTTTCAGTTGCTTCTAGATTTTTCACCAAAACACCCAAAATCATCTGCTTAACATTTTCCGGTACTTGCTAACATGACTCAACATCCTTACAAGTGCAAGCCATATGCTGTTTGAAACGAAAAATACCTCCACTGATAATTTTTTGACAATACTTACACTGAACTTTTCTAGAATTCTTATCAATATCTATATCATGTTGCCATCCCACATCAAGCCTATTACCAGAAGAATTTTTTCTAGATGCCATAAGTTTAACAATTCAAGAATCAACTCAAATCAGCCCTGTAATCAATCCAAACATTTTATGATTGTAATTAAATTTTTGTTAAAAAAGAAGTACCATAATACATGTGTTAGAACAATAATGCATCTAGTTATTAAACATCTCATTTGAGCTATCTAAAAAGAAGTACCATAATACTGAATTCAAAAATTAATTAAAATCAATAACCTAGTTAACAATTTTGAAAAGTAAAACACTGAATCCAAAACACAAAATAGAACTCATGACTTATGTTTTTCTCCAAATGCTTTATTTGTTGTTTGTAATGTTCAATACAATTAACTCTTTCACCCTAGAGTCCTAGAAAACCATTCTGGAAAATAAACAAGTCAAACCATCAAGGTGAAAATAGTTAGAAAATTAATCAAGAGAACTCGCAATCATGTATATATCATTTAAACATAAAATCCATAAGAAAACCATTTTCACACAACCAAATTAAAATTACAGAAAAAAATATAAATTAGTCAAGATAATTGCAATAAAACTATAACACCTGCATAATTCTCACTTGCACCTTAACGGGATAAAACACATGTCTATTATGAACCCAGTTACACTTTCACGAGATAAAACAAAAGATCAACAATTAACCAAGTTTTTTGCCATCTATATAACATTCAAATTCAAGACATTTTTTTTCAATGTGTGTAACATCCCCCATTCCGGGACAAAAACAACAATCTCATGTCAACAGAACAACAGAGTAATTATATATTCATGGTTTTCGTATTAAAATCTATTGAAATTTTAACGGAGTCCCCCCTATACCGGAAGATCCCAAGTTATCGACATATAACCTGTTTACACTTCTAATAACTCGCATCTCATAACTTAATCCCAACCCAATCATCCTTGGTTTCAATTCCACAAATATTCTCACATCTATCAACCACAATATTTATGATATACATTATATAACAAAATATCATTATGGATGGATAAAACAAATATAAATACATAGACATGAAATATGGTTATATGAACTACAGAGTTAAGTTCATTCAATCAAGTTTAAACATTAATTATACAAATTAAGTTATATAAACATTTCCATGTTTACAAAATATAAGGGTACACTCCCTAGAACCTAAATTACAAGAAGAGAACATAAGCTAAGATCTACTCCCTGGTGCATGCGATGATCCCGAAACAAAATACATATTCTTGAAAGGTGAATATCACATAAATATAACAACACGAATATCTAACAATTTCAATAGGGTAACATGCATTCATATTTTGTTCACTTCTCCCTTCTAGTTTTCATTAGAATCTCTTTCTTATTCAACTATTAATAACCGCTCCCTCTTCCACTATTAACCTCCATTCCAGACTTTATAAGATCAAACATGATTATTTTTGTTTAACACATTACCGATACCAATTTCACTGGTATCATCACTACCACCCCGTAGGAGTCGATGCAAGGTGATCCTCTTGCCCGGGATCCTAACATACACTAAATGTATGCTAGCCAATACATAATGATCCCCTTACCCGGGATCCTAACATACACTAAATGTAAGATAGTTAATACATGTTTGATCCCCTTATAAGGAATCCTAACATACATTAAATGTATGTTAGTCCAAATGTGGCGATCCCCTTACCCGGGATCCTAATATACACTAAATGTATGCTAGTTTACGCCTCAAATCACACTTCTTATATTTTCTTTGTCAGTGATAATTTCATCACTTGACAATTCACACAACAACCTTTCCCCTTGAATACACATATATTCAGTAATTCATATTTCACATCGGTAATATATATTAAATCATGCAATTTAACTAGAAGGTATAGGTATGATTCACCTACCTGCAATAGAAGCTCTACTCGTGCTCCTCTGCTGCTGCTATTGCACTATGCCTGTGGTCCCTCCTGTAAATCACAAGTTCATTTCATAAATTTTCCTCACTCAAGAATATGTTTTATAATAACCATATCAACAAGCAATAAGTCTTTCTTTTAGTCATTTTTTAATATTTTACATTTTTCTAATTTCACCCATTAATATTGTCATTGTTTGTCCAACCACGGCTATCATTCCTTTCTTTATATTTGAACCTGTTTAAATCCCGAACTGTCATTGTCTAGACATTGAACTGTTACTGTCCGACCTCTCCTCAGATTTTTAACTATATCTAGAGTTATAGAACTCTGTTTCAAGCGAGATTGGTCTCGTCGGAAAGCTAATACATAAGGCTACAAGTTCTCTGAAGGAAGGAGAACCCAGTTCTGCCTCTAAGACAATCAAAATTGCTCATCAACAAACATTTGGACTGTTACTGTCTCATTTTTGAATTGTTACTGTCTGATCTCTCCTCAGATTTTTAACTATATCCAAAGTTATAGAACTCCGATTCAAACGAGATTAGTCTTGTTGGAAAGCTAAGACACGAGGCTACAAGTTCTCTGAGGAAGGAGAACCCAGTTCTGCCTCTAAGACAGTCAAAATTGCTCATCAACAAACATTTAGACTGTTACTGTCCAATTGTTACTGTCTTGTTTTTGAACTGTTACTATCTGACCTCTTCTCAGATTTTTAACTATATCTCGAGTTATAGAACTCCGATTCAAGCGAGATTAGTCTCGTTGGAAAGTTAAGACACGAGGCTACAAGTTCTCTGAGGAAGGAGAACCCAGTTCTGCCTCTAAGACAGTCAAAATTGCTCATTAAAAACATTTGGCCATTCTTGTCCAATTATTCCCTTCTCGTTTTTGAATGCTATTTATATCTGACCTCTTCTCAGATTTTTAACTATATCTGGAGTTATAGAACTCCGATTCAAGTGAGATTAGTCTCGTTGGAAAGCTAAGACATGAAGCTACAAGTTCTTTAAGGAAGGAGAACCCAGTTCTGCCTCTAAGACAGTCAAAATTGCTCATCAACAAACATTTGGACTGTTACTATCCAACTGTTACTGTCTCGTTTTTGAATTGTTACCGTCTGACCTCTCCTCATATTTTTAACTATATCTAGAGTTATAGAACTCAAATCTATTACTTAACATCCAGGCATCAATTCATAATCGACTTTAAAACGACTCATAAGACCATGTTTAAAATACCTCACCCAATACGAATCAAGATTTTGATCCTTCCTTTTCTTTCTAATGACAACCGACCCTCCCCTCTTTTCTTCTTCTTTAATTTTTCTTGTTAGTCCCTTGCCCACTAGTGTTTATTTTACCTATAACCCTTAATCTTGGATGGGTTCTTGAAATTTTAATGTTTCTCTCTTGATATGTAGAAATGGATACAAAAACTCCCTTTTTTCTTTCTTCACGATAGCTGCAGATTTGTTTTTGGTGAGAAAATGAGTATTTATGCTCTATAATTATTCTTATTTGCATTTGGCTCAATTTTCTTTAAGTATATTCATTTTGCCCCCACTTTTTTTTAGTTTAGTTTATTTTCTTTAATTTAATCCAGCCTTTATTTTCTCGGGATTTACAATGTGTCTCAAACAACCTCAATGGCCTTCACAGATTAGAGTCATTAATCAACATCTAGGATTGCAAACACTTCTACACTTATAAAGACATTTTCTTTCTAAACTACATGTAGGAATCCAATTTTATTAAGATGTAAATCAGCAAATTAGCAGTTCATCGGCATCTCATGAGTCAAATTTGCTTAAAGTTACATATCAAAATAAAAAAAGCTCATTAAAATGTACTCAAGCATTAACAAACAGTTAGCAAACACTGCTAAAAAAAAGATCTCCCTTTACATAGACTCAAAATGAACCAAAATTCCGAGTAATGATAAAAAGTGAAACTGTAAACCCACTTCGAATGAACTTAATTAAAACCCACAAAACTACCTGAACAACAATCACGCAAAGATTAAAGCACCAAATTAGACAACTTTAAATCATGAATAAAAAAACAAATATAGGTTTGTACCTCTGATCTGTGCAGATCAATATTGCAACCAGAGAAAATCAATCATGAATCCAATTAAACTTGGAGCCTGCGAATCCAAGCAAACTAATATTAGAAACCTTAAAAATAGAGTAAGAAATAATTAATGTTATTTTAGTTTATTTGTGTGCATTATGCACCGACAAAGAGACGGACAGGGAAAAAAACAACACCCCCTGGTAGTTAGCAATAGAGAAGAGAGAACCATTCAACCCATTTGGACAGAGAATAACTTACAATAGTTGGTGGAGACTGAAAAGATGTCAATGTTGTTGTCTGAACTCTGGATCTCACGGTGGCTATTGAAAAGGACGCCATCGATGATGGGAGAAAAAAAAAAAGAGGGTTGTTGGTGGTGGACCGGTTGTTGATTGTTGGACGACTAAGAGAAGGAGATTAAGGATTTAGAAACTTAGGGATTTTGATTTTTTTTCTCTCTGTGTGTGTGTGAAAGTCGATGAAAGAAAGAAAGTGTTATGTGATTTTGCTTTTGTTCTGTAATAGCAATAGGCCAATAGTCATTGGACACTTAGAGCTGGAGCAAACAGTAAAGATAAATTATGTTCTTTGCTGAAAGCGTTAAATCGGTGGTGAAATCACGATTTTACGCGATTTCACCCGATTTTAGCGATTTTACTCGATTTCAACCCGATTTCATCCATTTTCGAGTTTTTAGAATGATTTAGCACATTAAGTATATATTGACTCGTAAAATCGTACGATTTTAGGAGTCAAATCGCGATTTTAACAACCTTGGGTCACTTTACTTTATTTCTTTTCAATTGCATTCTTTAAAGTTATATTTTCATGGCAACCATAGTTATCAAACCCAACCTGGGGGCTGACCCGGGGTCTCAGGTTACATGGGTTGACTCGAGTCAACCCACAGAAATTAATTTTTTTTTACGTTTTAATATTTTATATGAAAAATTTAAGAAACAATCCATGTGGATATAGACTATAAATGTTGTAAATAATTAAGTTGAAAAGATTATTTCAAAATGTTTTTTATCCCACATTAAAAACATACTATCTTATTTTTTTAAGTTGAAGTATTTAAATCAAAAAGATTTTTTATCCCATATTTAAAAAACATATTTTTTTTCCCTTTTGAACATAGAGTATATTTACTAAAAGTTTCAAATCCCACATTGAAAAAATAAAACATTTTTTTTAATATTTATATAGTGAACTTTGAAATGAGTTAATAACCAACTGAAAAATATGAAAAAAAAGGGTCTCTGGGTAGGAGAAAAAACACATTTGAAAAAAAAGGGTCTTTATCGGGTTTTTCCGGGTCACCCGAAGTTTCGGTTTGTTTGACGGTTTGTGGGTCGACAGGTTTACTTTAGGCTAATTGTAGGTTCAAATCAATTAAAAATTGGGTTTTTTAGATTTTGATGATAATGCACTATAAAAAAATATTTAACATGATATTTAAATTGTTATTTAATTTTTCCATGATTTTTCCATAATAATATAGATTTTTATAGGGATGTCAACAATTTTTTTTTAATTATTAGATTCCTAATATGTAAAAAAAAATTTGTGCTAATGAATATTTAATGAAAATAAAATTTTATTTTTTTTATTGACCTTTAAAATGATATTTTCACACTAATTAAATTCTTTTCCTTTAGTCACACGTACAAAATATTGAGAGATTATCATAACTTTTTTAAAAAAACTTGCATTTGAGATGAATAGGAAGTCAAAGGGCCTAACACCTATGACCTGGGTAATGCTTTGCATGATAATCTTCTACTGCAAGCAAAATATTAAGAGATTATAATATATTTTTTAATATTAAAATAATGATATATTTGATTGATCCGGGATTCACGGCTTAACTCCTGAAACTTGCGATCCAAGTTATAGACTCCACTAAACTTTACAACTTTATTTAAAAAAAACTGTTTTTTTACCTTGAATAAAAATAAACTGTTTTTTTTACCTTGAACAAAAATAAACGCTAACGAAATTGAGCGGTAACGAAATTGAGCAGTAACTAAATGCTAAGATATTTGTTTGAGACTGCTATAATCTCATAGAAAAAAAACTAAGATAAATTATGAAGATCAATTCAAAATCAACAAATATTGAAGGATGATAAAAAAAAAAAATCCAAAAGGATTCAATAAAAAGAAAAAAAAACTAAAAGATGATTTAAAAAAAAATTATTTAGTATTGTTATTAAACTAGACTCAATGAGTCAATTTTGAAACCTCCTCATCCGACTCCTTCTCTAACCCGAGTTTAAAATTAACAGGCATGGTAGTTGCCCCTATATGACCTAGTCAACATGGCGGATAAAAAGAACAACCTGGATGACCGGTAAAAATATAATTTGGCATAAATAAAAATCAAGATGACAACTTTTTTTTTGAATATTGAGACGATGACATAATAGATCGACCTAGGTTTCGTGGCTTAACCCATCAAAACCGCAACCTAAATCATGGACTCCACTAGGTTTAAATTTTTTTTTTGAATTTTTCTTATTTAATAATATGATAACAAAAATAGACATTTATAAAATTTAGTACCAACCAAATGCCTAAACGTTTGTTTAAGACAGCGATAATTTTGTAGAAAAAAACTAAAATAAATTATGATGATTAATTTAAAATTAACAAAATATTAAAAGATAAAATTAAAAAAAACACAAAAACAAATACTCAATGAAAAGAAATAAAGAAGCAGATAGAATTTTTTTTTTTTAAGTCACCTTCTTTATTGTTCATATATGAACAACAGAACATGGAAACCTAACAATTGTTTTTTTAGCATGGTAGTTAAATGCTTTTGGTATTGCTGGTTTAGCAATTTTAAACTTTAGTCAATTTTTCAATAAAGTCTTCCATAAAAAATATTAATTTATCAGAAGATGTGTGATTTATTATATATAAATTACCTTTTTTTATAAAAATTAAATGGCAATACAAATTCATTTATATTTGTCATAAGATGTTAAAAATTTTGTTTCGTTTTGGCTCTTGCTACATGGTCGTGGAGTTATGTTGTGACTGTTTACTATGCTGTAAAACTAAATATTCACATTAACAATTAAAAATAAACTTGTGTTTTGCTGTGTAAAACGCTATTAATATCTGTTTGGCTATGCAGTTGAACCTGTGTTTGATTAAATTTTAATTTTTTTTAACTAAAATTGAGTGCGGTTTGTACTTTTTGTATTGTTTTGATGTGCTGATGTTAAAAATGATTTTTAAAAAATGAAAAAACATCATTGACATATATTTCGGCACGAAAAATTATTTGAAAAACAACCACTACCACACTACCAAACACACTAAATCCTTTTAGGTTCCTCGTGATGTGGTCATTGATTTTTATTTTCTTTCAATTTAAACCTTAAAAGTTATTATGCTTGTGTCCTACATTTTCTCATTCTCTCCTAGTAGCATGTTATCATGCATATAAAAGGCGGGTAAATCTACATTTCAATCCTTTAATTTTAATTTATTTACATTCAATCCCTCATGTTTTTAGATTTTTTGTTTAAGTTCCAAACTTAAATTTTTTAAATTTTAGTTTTTAAATATTAAAAAAAAAAGAGAAAGTCATAAAAAATTTCGAGGAAAGAGAAAGCTCTCGGCTACCAATAATTTTAATTTTGGTGTCTATTAATTTGGCTTCGAGAAATAAACCCAACAAAGGTGGTTCCATAATCAATGTTACTGGAAAATATAAACCATAGCTCAAAAGGTTTTTTTTATTTGATTTTGAATTTTTAAAATGATTATAATGTGTTTTCTTGTTAGAAACAAGGATATGGAAGTTCATGGATCTTTAATTAACATTAATAATTTTTTTTATGATTTACTAGTTAATATAATTTTTAATTTATTTTATTAAATCTAGATATTAACTTTTTAATTTTCAATTAAGATTTCTCATGATGCCAAAAAATATGTTAATATTTTTTTTATTATATTAAAAATTAACTTGAAATTCTATGTTAGTGTAATTGACTTGTATTAACTTGTTTGATTATAAGTGGTGATATTGTGTTGTCACTAAAATTATCTAATTATTTATTAATTTATTACTATGCTATTTAAATTAAAATTATTCTTAAATATGTAACTTAATTTATGATTTTTTAGGAAAAAATAAAATAAATTATTTGAAAACATCTTCTTTTCGTTGATAAAAACATAATTTTATAAATGATTTACGTAGAAAAAAAAGATTTAAAATATTATGTAAGAGTTTTTTTAAGTAAATATATAGATTTTATGAATACTTTAAATGATACACAATTTCTTTTAAATAATAAAATAAAAAAAGGTGTTTTGGTATCGTGTGTTTTAAATAGTATTTTTAAAATATTTGATGTTTTTAAAATTAATTTTTTATTTTTTATTTTTAAATTGTTTTAATTTACTATATTAAAAATAATGTTTTTCTATCAAACATCATCCAAGGGTTATCTCACTGATCCAACGATCTGGCTCTTTTTTCAGGTCTTTCCCCGAGTCGGTCGGCAACAATGCCTATCAGGAGGATTTTGTGCCAGGGAACCAGAAGGAAGACCATAAGCTGAACGCAGCGAGTCGGAATTTAAGATTCAAATAGAAAGGGGAGCGTAGGTTGGTGTGGTCTCTCAACTCTCGAACGGCGGATTGTTTCCATCTCACAACACTGACCCACTGAGTCACCACCCCCTCTTACTGAATCAATGGAACTTCCACCAAGATGGGCTTTCTTACTCTTTTTACTGTTATCTTCAACAAAGGCCTCTGGATCGGCAGTAGATAAAGAAGAGTTCCAAGAGGAATTGTTGTTGAAGCCGTTGCCTGATCGGAAAGTGTTGGCTCATTTCCACTTTGAAACTAGAGCTCCTCCTTGCAATTCCAATGGCCGCCGCCACCATCATCTCTTCCCTAAAGCCATTTCTCAGATGGTAATAGTTTTGTTTGACTCACTTCCCACGATTTGTTTTTTTTTTTTTTTTAAAAAAAAAGGTAAAGGAAGAGTGTGAAACGTGATATTTGGAGTAGTGGTTGTAGTGTTAAATTTGAATTTGTGTTATTTTTCTTAAACTAATTGCTCCGCCCCTTCAATTGTAGACTTTATGTTATGTCAATAATATATATATCTTCCTGGATTGAAGCTAGTGTAGTGTATATAAATCGTGGAAAGTTTAACCTGGACAGGTGGAGAAATTCCGGGTCAAGGAAATGGAATTATCGTTCACACAAGGTCGGTGGAACTATGAACGCTGGGGTGGGTTTGACACCATGTCAAGCAACAATGCCAAGCCTCCTGGAGTTGAGTTGTGGGCTGTCTTTGATGTTCCTAAAGAGCAAGTTGATGCTTCGTGGAAGAATTTAACCCATACCCTTTCAGGTCTTTTCTGTGCTTCAATTAATTTCCTCGAGTCATCTACCATGTATTCAGCCCCTGAATGGAGCTTTAGGCAAGCCTCTGGCAGTCTGAGGTATGGTATGCTGCCCCGTGAGGCTGTTTGCACTGAGAACCTAACTCCATGGTTGAAGCTCCTTCCTTGTCGAGATAATGCTGGGCTTTCTGCCTTAATGGACAGGCCATCAATTTATACAAGTTTTTATCATTCTCAGCGACTGCATTTGACTTCAAATGCATCTGATCTTGAGGGGTTGAATCCGGGCATTGTTCTAGAACAAACACTTACTGTTGTTCTTCATCCCAGTAGTCAAAGAACTAGCTTGACTCATATTAGTGAATCGTATCTTCAACCAAGCTGGTCTTTGAGTTCAATTTTTGGTAGGAAAGTCAATGGGAGATGTGCTCTTGCTAAGTCTAGTAAAGTATATCTTCAGCTTGAGAGAGGCCTAGTTTCTGAACTGGAGAAAAATATTGGCTCTGAAGGGTATGATGTTGAAGCCAACTTTGAATTGTCAGTTAATCCAGACAGGGTACTTAAAGAAGAAAATAGTAGGCATGGAATAGGCTCCTCTTTACTTTATGAATTTTCAGTTGACAAGTACAGCAACTCTAAACCATTTGATCTAGGCCTGACATGGAAATTTCCTGTAATATGGTCATGTCAACAAGCTCCATTACATGCTATTAGATTTTTGATGGGAAGCGGGAATGAAAGAGGTGCAATTGCTATCTTGTTGAAATCTACAGATTTGAATGACAGTTCCCCGGGTGCTGATAGTGCTAGTGATGGATGTGAGTTGCATGTTAATATTTTCCAAATTGTCCCTTGGTATATCAGGGTATACTATCATTCTCTCCAGCTGTTTGTGGATGATCAACTGAAGGCAGTTGGAGCTTTTGTGGAAAAGATACATGTTATGCCTTCCAAAGACAAGATATCTCCTGGTATGATGGAGATGGTACTGAAGCTTCCTTGTGGTGTGAAATCAGCTGCTTTGACATTAGATTTTGATAAGGTATGCGTAACACTTCATGTTTTCAAGTTTGACTTGGAATTATAGAGTGATCAGTGAATGAATTCGAGTGTCATAAAATATGTACAATGGTCAATAACATCCTCTGGGAAGCCAAACCATGGAAACAGTGGCTAAGGGCAAATAGATTATAATTTCCTGTCTGCAAGATTTGTTTATTTTTAATCTCAGATTCTGCCTGATGTACTTGACATGGACAATGCTTTGAATGGGCATTCTTTTTTTTAGTTAATCTGCTGGATACTTAAAGCACATTATAGTAGCTTTCTCAATGAACATAGGGCGTCGAATCAAGTCATCTAAATGCTCCAATGTACTGAATCTTGCTATAGTGATGATTTTCTGTTGCACCTAACGCATAGAGAAAGATAGTAATAGTCTAGCAGAATGGAAAAACATACTGTTATTAATGATCACATGCACAGGACTTGTGATGTTTCTAAGACAGCCAAGCTGCATTGGAATTGTGTTTCTTATCTACTGCTTCATGATATGTCAACAGGGTTTTTTGCACATTGATGAATACCCTCCAGATGCCAATCAAGGATTTGATATTCCATCAGCTGCAATAAGCTTTCCCAACTTCCATGCAAGTATGCATTTCCCTAGCAACGACTCTGAGAGAGAATCACCCATGCTGTCTAAATTTCAGGTGATATGATATTCGAGATTCTCAATGTGCTTCATATTGGACAATCCAAGTTTATTGGATTGATTGTAGATTTGTGATGCAGGAAAGCAGTCCTGTTCTCTCGTACACTGAAGTATTACTTGTACCTTTGACAACTCCTGATTTTAGCATGCCATACAATGTCATCACTATCACGTGCACAGTGTTTGCTCTGTATTTTGGATCGCTGCTCAATGTACTTCGGCAGCGGGTTGGAGAGAAGGAAAGACTTCTTAAAAGCAAAGGTAACTTCATGGCTTGAATTGTGTTGTTGCAGGATCACTGGAATATGGTCTGTAGATATGGTCTATGGATGGCCCTCGCTCTTGAATTAATTCAATAATTACAATCTAAATGTTGGTGAATCAACAAAAAATTGCTGAATTGAAATGTTAATTATGTGATGATATCAACGCACATTAAAATGTGTGGACCCGAGACATTTGTTTTGAGCTAATCATTTCCAATATCTAAAAAGGGACACTATCTTTGAATAACAGTTTCTATTGGCTCGACTTGCACATATACTCGGCTCCTGATCTTTGAATAACAGTTTTCTTTGAATAACAGTTTTCTATTGGCTCGACTTGCACATGTACTCGGCTCCTGATCTTTGTCTTTCATTCCTCCATTTGCAGCTGCTGCTGTAAAAACCGGTCGCCCTTCTGAACTGCTGTCCAGACTGTTAGCCAAGCTTAGAGGAAGATCACAGGAGCCTTCCCAATCACCATCAGAATCATCACCCTTGATAAATTCTAAATTAGTACTTAAAGTCTTGTTAATGGCTGCACTTGCTGTTGCGTGGCAATATTATTTTGGATGACAGCATCAAAGGGTAAGTTAGGGACCTCCAGTCCAATGTACAACAATACGCGCAGAAGGAAAGCATGGTAAGGGACGAGTAAAGTGATTTTTCTACCATTAAACTACTTGTAGCCCAATTTTGTATCCCAAGTCGTACTTTCTTAGGTTCTATATTAATCAATTGGTATTTTCGAAATCTGTTTTGTATCCGTCGCCAGCCAATCTTGATTGATTGATATTTTCATTCGAATTGAGGGTTTCATGTGCTCTTTTTTTTTTTCAAGTGAAAGATTTTGAAAAAGCAAACCAGAGTTGTGTTGTCAATTTCGTGCTAGAAAGCTGGAACAACAGCACTAGGGTTGATCAAATGACCAATACCAGAGTTGGCTCCATTTATTACACGCAGACACAGAGAGATTTATTAGCACATTGGGAGTTGGCTCCATTTATTTTTATCTTCTTTAAAGTGTGTTTGGCAGTGTGGTTGTGGTTGCTTTTCAAATAGCTTTTTGTGCTAAAATACATGCTAACAATGTTTTTTTATTTTTTAAAAATTATTTTTGACATCAATACATCAAAATGATTTGAAAACATTAAAAACATATTAATTTGAAGTTAATAAAAAAATAAAAAAATTTTAAATTTTATCAAAAACGTTTTTGAAACGCAAAAACAAACAGGCCTTTAGCAAGGTGACATTTTCTTTTATCGACCGCTTCCTCTTGAAGCCAAGACCATTCCATCTTGGCATCCGATAACCTTCATCGCATCTTGAAGAGACAAATCCTCAGTACTGTCTTTAGTTTCTTCTCTTCTAAATCAAACATGTCAGAATGCATAAAGACCAAATGTTTCCCTTCATCTTTTTATTCAGAGCAAGTCGCTATCTTGATGCTGTCGTCTGCTACTGCTTGTTCTCAAGTTCAGCTTTTGAGTTAGAGTTTTGTGGTTGTTTTTTAAAGTGCTTTTTATTTATAAATATATTAAAATAATATATTTTTTTATTTTTTAAAAATTATTTTTGATATCAGCACATTAAAATGATCTAAAAATACAAAAAAATAAATTAATTTGAAGCAAATAAATTTTTTTTTTAAAACATACTTTTAAGGTCAAATCCGGCCCTCGAGAAGAAACAATTCCATCAAATTAAACTAAGCATTTAGTACAGTGCTATAGTTCCCTTAAATTCTTCTAAATGTATTAGACCCATATGGGTTCATTTTTTAAATTATTCGAAGAGAAACTTAGTCTCAATTGATATCTTCACCATAGAATAAAAAGAAAACAACAGTGTTATGATCAAAACACGAAAGCATGCAAGTCTATAAGCTGCTACATTGATCTCTTGATAGTTCCCGAGAAAAAAGAAAACAATACTACCGCTACTACTACTAATAATAATAAAAATAAAAATAAGAAAGAGCTCTCAGTGTTTTTTGATCTACAGTGAGAAATTAGAGAGAGATGCTCTCCTTCTTTTTGAAGCTTTCCCCTCGTGTTCTTTGATCTCTTCCACTGTTTGCGTCCTTGTCTCTTAATCTGTAAATCTTGGCACTTCTTGGTTATAGCAAACAAAAAGAAGAAGGTTGGGTCCCACAAATCCCGTCTGAAACAACAAAAGATGCAAGCTGATTCTCAGCTTATCAATGATTCCACTGTTTTTGCTTTAGCTGCCTCGTCTCTTCCCTGTACTGTTCATGCTACAGTTCCCTCAAATTCAAATTCAAATTCCAGCCTGCCTGTTACCTTCGCCCCTGTTTGTCCTCATCCTAATACTCATCTTCACTCCCCCCCCACATGACCCTGGGTCCCAATATCATGTTGATCCATCCCCTAGCATCAATCATGTGTTTGTTGAAGATTGTTCGGATGTTGATGAGGAAGTTGATTTTGATTCATCTGAAGAGGATTATGAGGGGGGCTCCAAATTCTTCACCACACCAGTGTTTGCAGTGCCTCCTAGTCCTTTTGCCCCTCCTGTGGTCACACCGCCGACCCCTGTTCTTTCCCCCTCATGTGCTGATTCTGCTCTGGCTGCTATTCCAGCCCTGTCTGCCCTGAAGGCTCCTATGGATGCCCATGTCCCTTTGACAGCCACCACAAGTCCCGGTCCCGAGCCTTCCTCTAGCACTTGGCGTCATCTTTTCATGTCCAACCGTGATACTACCAGGTGCCCTAAACTCCTTCATTATTCTGATTTCACTGAAACTAGAGGTTGTAATTTGGTTGATGATGATCTGGACACTAAATGTGATTATTGGAAGTTATGTCTTGGTGGGTACATTGTGTTGGTGGGAGAAACCACTTGTGGTGGTTACTTCAACAAGTGGATATACCACTCAAGCAAGAAGTCAACAATCCAGAGGAGATTTTCAGCAATTCCAAGGAAGAGGATCTTGGAATACAAGTTTTAGAGAAAGAGGTGGCAGATATACCACCAGAGGAGGTCAAGGACAACAATCATTCACTCCTAGAGGAAGAGGAGGCGGTTACAATAACCGTGACAAGAGGAATATCCAATGTTATAGTTGCAATCAATTTGGGCACTATAGCACTGAATGTAGAAGGAAAGCTCCGTTGGAGATACGTGAGCAAGCCAACTATGCAGAGAAGGATGATAGAGAAGAAGCTGCATTTCTTGTCCAACAAGAACTTGGCGAGAAACAGGAAAATATATGGTATCTAGATACTGGAGCCAAAGAATCACATGTGCGGCTACCGAGAGTTATTTGGTGATCTAGATGAGACCAAGCAAGGTCTAGTTACTTTTGGAGATACCTCAAAGGTTCCATTCAAAGGTAAAGGCAGCATCCCAATCAAGTTGAAGAACGGTGATTCCAGCTACATCGCCGATGTGTATTATGTCCCGCCCATAAAAGCGTAACTCCGATCAGCTTAGGTCAACTTTTGGAGAGAGGATATACTTTTTACTCGAAGAATTGTCATCTGACAATTAGAGACAACAATTGGAGATTAATTGCCTATGTGAAAATGTCCAAGAATATGATGTTTCCTTTGAACATCCAGTTTGATGCAGCAAGGTGTTTGAGTGCCATCACCAACAGTGAAGAATGGCTTTGGCACCTGAGGCTTGGATATCTGAATTTCACAAGTCTGAAGATGCTAGCAAGCAAGAAGATGGTCAAAAGTTTGCCTCACATTGATCATCCAGATGAAGTCTGTGAAAGTTGTGTCCTCAGCAAACATCACAGATCCAGTTTTGCCAAAGAAGTCAACTGGAAAGCAAAGAGGCCACTGGAGTTAGTACACACAGATGTGTGTGGCCCAATAACGCCTATGTCGACTGGACAAAATAGGTACTTCCTCACTTTTATTGATGATTTTAGTAGAAAGACGTGGATATACTTTCTGAAGAGGAAGTCAGAAGTATTCAATTGTTTTAAAGATTTTAAAGCAATTTTGGAGAAGCAAAGTGGCTACATGATCAGAACCGTGAGATCTGATCAAGGTGGAGAATATACAGCAAATGACTTTGAAGCCTATTGTACACAACAAGGCATCAGACATCAGACAACACCAGCTTATACACCACAGCTGAATGGTGTAGCTGAAAGGAAGAATCGCACGATTCTTGACATGGCAAGAAGTCTGCTCAAAGCAAAGAAGTTGCCCAAGCAATACTGGGCTGAAGCTATATCATGTGCAGTGTATCTACTGAATCGCTGCCCAACCAGAAGTTTGCAAGGAGTCATTCCAGAAGAAGCATGGAGTTGTCACAAACCAAGTGTTACTCATCTACGAGTCTTTGGTTGTGTGTCATATGCAAAGATCCCAGATGCAAGAAGGAGAAAGCTCGATGATAAAAGCGAGAAATGCATCTTTGTCGGATATGGTGAAAGAAGGATGGGATACAAGCTGTATAATCTCATCACGAAGAAGGTGATTATGAGTAGAGATGTTATCTTTGAAGAAGATAAATCTTGGGAATGGAATGATGATCAAAAAGCAGTCAAATGGATCACCACTGATTTGATCCTTGAAGGTGAAGAAGTACCAACAGTACTTGTCGAAGAACTGATTGTGCCAGCAGCTGAACCACAAAGTCCGGTACACAGATTCCTTGTATTCAACAGGAGGAACACACCAGGAGCATCATCATCAACACCACCATCAGCATCCTCATCAGAAGAACCAAGAAGGATGAGAAATCTTGAAGAGCTGTACGATGCCACTCAAGTAATGGAAGATACAAATTTGTTTTGTTTCTTTGCAGATAGTGACCCATTAAGCTTCAATGAAGCTGTCACAAAAGAGAAATGGATTAAAGCAATGGATGAAGAAATACATGCCATTGAGAAGAATGATACCTGGAAGCTGACTTATCTACCAGAAAACAAGAAAGCAATAGGTGTCAAATGGGTCTACAAGACAAAGAAAAATGCAAAAGGAGAAGTGCAAAGATACAAAGCCAGATTAGTGGCTAAAGGCTACAAACAGAGAGAAGGCATTGACTATGGAGACGTATTTGCTCCAAAGAGTCCCTGGCTAGAGACAATCGGGACCGATGATCTCACTAGCTGCACAACATAGATGGAAGATCTATCAACTCGATGTGAAGTCAGCATTTCTGAATGGCTTCCTAGAAGAAGAGATCTATGTTGAACAACCACTTAGATACATTGAAGCTGAAAATAAAGGCAAAGTATACAAGTTGAAGAAAGCTCTCTACGGTTTGAAGCAAGCTCCGCGTGCTTGGAATACTAGAATTGACAGGTATTTTCAAGATAATGGATTTGAGAAATGTCCATATGAACACGCCATATATGTGAAGAAAGGAGCAGATGGCATCATCTTATTTACGTGCCTGTATGTTGATGATTTGATATTCACCGGCAACAACCCTACCATGTTTGACGACTTCAAACAAAACATTGTACATGAGTTTGAGATGACTGACATTGGTCTAATGTCACATTTTCTTGGCTTGGAAGTAACGCAGAAAGAAGAAGGGATTTTTGTATCCTAAAGCGGTTACGCCAAAGATATTCTTGAAAGGTTCAAGATGGAAAGCTGCAATCCGGTATCAACTCCAGTTAGAATGGAGTAGAATTGAGGAAGAGTAAGGTTGGAAATGTTGATCCAACTTACTTCAAAAGCTTAGTAGGAAGCTTAAGGTACTTGACATGTACCAGACCAGATATACTCTACGGAGTCAGACTCGTCAGCAGATACATGGAGACGCCAGACCAGTCTCACTTGAATGCAGCCAAGAGAATTCTTCGCTACATCAAAGGCACAATGAATGAAGGTATGTTTTATACCTCAAGTAAAGACTTTAATCTTGTAGGCTACTCGGAGAGTGATTGGGGTAGATATTTAGATGAAAGGAAAAGCACAATAGGGTTTGTCTTTTTCATGGGAGACACATTTTCACATGGTCATCCAAGAAGCAATTGATTGTAACATTATCAAGCTGTGAAGCTGA
Source organism: Populus deltoides (assembly GCA_015852605.2). Taxonomy (NCBI): domain Eukaryota; kingdom Viridiplantae; phylum Streptophyta; class Magnoliopsida; order Malpighiales; family Salicaceae; genus Populus; species Populus deltoides. The sequence goes on along the minus strand of CM027583.2, from coordinate 18,234,233 downwards.
GTATGTTGCTGCCAACTCAGCCGTATGCCACTCAATATGGTTAAGGAATATGCTGAAGTTTTTGGGATTTCCTCAAGAAAATCCTACGGAGATTTATATTGACAATCGATCAGCAATCGCATTGGCAAAGAACCTAGTGTATCATGAGAGGAGCAAACACATTGATACACGTCATCACTTTATCCGAGAACATGTGAAGAATGAAGAAGTCCAACTGATATCTTGCAACACAAATGATCAAGTTGCTGACATCTTCACAAAGCTATTAAAAGGAGAAGTATTTATCCGATTAAAGTTCATGCTTGGCATGATATCTCTCGATTGAGTTTAAAGGGGAGATTTGTTGAAACTTAAACTCAATCCAGAAGGTCAAGGAAGGCAACCACCCACCGACCAGCCGCAACCGCCAGTCGCCTTCACACTTGGAAAGTTTAAATTTTTGTATTTTGATTTCGTGTATAAATAGAGTGCCCAGCTTCTATTAAATGGTGTGGAGAGAGTAGAGAGAAACACTAGAGAGAAAGAGAGAGGGCCTGTATTAAGCTTTTTGTGTTTGTAAGCTATTTGTTTCTTGAAATATCTCTCTTTGAGCGACAATTTTGCTTGTAAGGCATGCTCGATGGCCTTATCTCCATTTCGCTTTACAATCTTTTGCTCATGAGCTTGCAAAGAACTCATAAGTTCATCCACTGTCAACTTGTCCACTTCCTTGGACTCTTCAATGGTGACAACAACAAAATCAAATTTTGGATCTAGGGATCTCAAAATTTTCCCAGTAATTCGAGAATCGACGATGGCTTCTCCATTTCTCCTCATCTGATTGACTATCACCATAATCCTTGTGTGATAATCAGAAATAGATTCTGAGGACTTCATTTGCAATAACTCAAAATTCACCTCGCAAAGATTGAAGACGAATCTTCTTAATTCTGTCAGCACCTTTGTATTTTTGTTGGAGAGCCTCCCATATGTCTTTTGATGTTTCAGTGGACTCGAATGTATCTTCATCAAGACCTTGGTAGATGATGGTCTTTGCTTTGTTGTCCTTCTTTCTATTGACTTTCAGGGCTTGCTTCTGTGCCTCTTGTAAAGCATCTTCTTCTTCTTTGGACTCTGGTTCATCATAACCATAGTGTACAATCTCCAAACACTCTTGTGAACCAAGGAATGCCTTTAATCTGATGCACCAACTATCATAGTTGTCTTTGGTCAGCTTCGGGATGAGTGTTTGTGTACTTTCTGTAGTCATTTTGCTCTTTGAATGACTATATCTCCTTCTGGGAGTTGGATTTGGCTAAACGGACACCGTAGATCGATCCGGAATGGTCGAAATAGTCGGGAACCGGTTTGACTTTGTTGAAACTGGGTCAGAAATAGGGTGAACCGGTCAAAACACCAGTCCGGGCATCAGGCGGTTCATTGGGGTTGAACCGGGAATATTCTGTGGAATATTCTATCCGCTCGGCTACGGCTATCAAGCGGCTCGGCTTACGGCTCGACTTTACGCGGGAATATTCTTGGGAATATTCTCTTGGCTCGACTTTGAAGTCGGCTTAGTGGCTCGGCGCGGCTTGAATATGGCGCGCGCGTGGCTCAGTCGTCGTCTACCTCTGGGCGTGTGGTATGCGCGTGGTCAAACAATGCAGAATCTTCAGGTGGCGCGTGTGGGCTACCTCCGTCTCCGATCTAGCTGATTTTTGCACCAGTGAGTTCGTATGGATGAGCTCGACACTGTGGAATGATCAAAACGTGTTTGTGACAACTTTAAAAATTCGGATATCTCCCAAAAACATACGCTTTTCGACTGAACGGGGCTCTGATACCAATTGTTGGTGGGAGAAACCACTTGTGGTGGTTTTGAAACACTCGGAGGGGATAAAACACACTGTTTTATTTCAAGAAACAAATAGCTTATAAACATAAAAAGCTTAATATACGCCCTTTTTTTTTCTCTCTAGTGTTTCTCTCTACTCTCTCCACACCATTTAACAGAAGCTGGGCACTCTATTTATACACGAAATCAAAATACAAAAATTCAAACTTTCCAAATGTGAAGGCGGCTGGTGGCTGCGGCTGGTAGCCGACAACTGCGGCTGGTCGGTGGATGGTTGCCTTCCTTGACCTTCTGGATTGAGTTTAAGTTTCAACACATTGCTGGCCGTTCCCCTAGCTTTAAAGCCATACAACATCTTATTACCACAACTTGGCACTGTGAGGCTTCCTTAACTATCCACGCCTCTGGCTGGTTGATCTTTAAATTTGCCACTGAAGCAGACAAACTGAATGTTTTATCTGAGGGCCCTTATCTTATTTATGGGCGGCCTCTCGTCCTTCAGGCAATACCAGAATATTTTGATTTCTCTTCCTCAGACATGCACACTGTTCCAGTTTGGGTTAAGTTTCCCAATCTTCCACTCAAGTGTTGGTCCATCGAGTGTTTATTTAAGATCGCTAGTGTTCTTGGCAAGCCCGTTCAAAGTGACATGCTTACCTCTACAATGTCTAGACTCTCCTATGCCAGGGTGCTGGTGGAAGTTAATTTGTTGTCTGACCTGCCATACTCCATTGAAGTTTCTCTGCCTAATGGTAGCTTACTTCATCAACAAGTTGTGTATGAAACCCTTCATCGTTTTTGCAAGCATTGCAAAATCCTTGGTCATCTTACTTCCACTTGCACAAAATCCCTACCTCCTACTGTTCCCGGGCAGCAGCAGGCTCCTGCCCCTGCTCCAGCTCCAGCTCCAAAAGGAAGGGATTCTGTTTTTCACCGGTTGGGGCCCCAAGTAGGCAACCTTGTTGTTGATCGATCAGAGGCAAATCTGCATGCTGATTGTGTTCCTTCTCCAAAACAGGTTGAAGCAGGGCCTGTTTCTCATAATGAAGCTGATGGCACTTCCACTGGAGGATGGGAGATTGTTCAGCGTAGAAAAGTGCAGCGCAAGCCTTCAACCCCACGACCTTCCACTGAATCCCCACATACTGAGCTTCGCTCAGCCCAAGGAGCTTCTCATAGGCCGCAAGGTGACTGTCTGCTTCCACCTCCAACACCTGTACCCTCCATCACTTCAGCACCAGCTTCTGTTTTAGCTGGCTCTAGGGGAAATAAGGGCAAATCTGTGGTTGTTTCTGGTGCTTCAGGTCATTCCTCATCCCGCTCAAAAGGTCTGCCCCCAAGGAAGGGGGCTCAGCAACGCTCTGATGGTGTCCCTAACAGGGGCGAGGGGTTACTTCCCACCCCCTCTCATTCATGAAGATCTACTGCTGGAATGTGAGAGGGCTCAACAGTCCTCTCAAGCAACATGAGGTGGTAAGCCTCATGAAGAAGAATAAACTAGATGTTTGTAGTCTTGTTGAAACCAAGCTGGCTTCTTCTGCTGTGTCTTTCATGCACAAACTCCGGCTTAGGAATTGGAGGTTTTTGTCTAATGTTGCAGTATCTAACACTGCATGTATTTTGGTTTTTTGGAACCCTTGTACTGTTAAGGTGGAGCTTATTGATCTTACTGTCCAGGGTCTTCATGTCAACATCAGTAGCTTGGTGAATCACTGTTCTTTTACTGCAACTTTTGTTTATGGCTATAACACTATTATTGCTCGCAGAGCTCTTTGGACAGACTTGCAGCAATGGAACTCAAACTCTCCCTGGATTATCATGGGTGACTTCAACTCTCTCTTGTCTCAAGAGGATAAACATAATGGAGAGCCTGTCTCCTCGTATGAAGTTGCTGATTTCAGATTCTGTTGCTCTCAGTTAGGTTTTTCTGACCTCAACTTCACTAGTAGTCACTTCACCTGGACCAATAGGAAGATTTGGAGCAAGATTGACAGAGTCTTGGTTAATCCTCATTGGTTGAGTTCTCAACGATTTGTTTATGTCCATTTTAGCAACCCGGGTAACTTCTCTGATCACTCTTCCATAACAGTTTGTCTTGGACCCCAGTATCAGCCAAAGAGAGCTAGCTTCTAGTTTTTCAACATGTGGGTTGAGCATCATGACTATAAATCTCTCCTCTTGGAGCATTGGCATGCTGAGGTCTATGGCTCCCCAATGTATGTTCTATGCAGGAGGCTAAAGCTCCTCAAAGGCCCCTTAAAACAGCTCAACAACCTTCATTTTGGCCATATCTCGGAGAGAGTCCACAGAGCAGAAGTTCAACTGGAACAACACCAATCTTTGCTTCAAGACCATAGGGATAACGTACTCTTGCTGGACCAGGACCATAAGCTTCGTCTGGAGCTTGTTAATCTTAAATCTTTGGAGAAAATGTTCTATAGCCAAAAACTGAAATGTAATTTTTTTAAAGACAGTGATAGAGGGACTAGCTTTTTCCATGCCTTGATGAATCAAAAGCACAAGAAGAACTACATTCCTGCGATTCACCGTAGTGATGGTTCCCTCACATCTTCAGCAAGTGAGGTAGGGGATGTCTTTGTCACCTTCTTCACGCAGCTGCTGGGTACTTCGCGTGCTACATCCCCTTTGGATGAGTCTGTTGTTCACAGTGGTCCCTGTGTAGATTCCTCCTTGCATGTTTTTTTGCTAGCCAATGTCTCTTCTGATGATATTAAAAAAGCCCTCTTCAGTATTGGTGACACCAAATCCCCGGGCCCGGATGGTTACTTTGCTTTTTTCTTTAAGAAATCTTGGGACATGGTTGGTCCAGACCTATGTGCTACGGTGCAAGGCTATTTCCAATCTGGTCAACTTCTTAAGCAGATAAATCATTCTATCATAGCTTTAGTACCGAAGCTGCTCAGGTTTCTAATGCCAGTGACTTTAGACCCATTTCTTGTTGTAACATAGTGTACAAGATCATCTCCAAAATTCTAGCAGACAGAATGGGGCGTGTCCTTGATGGCATTATCAGCCCCATGCAAAATGCCTTCCTCGGTGGTCGCCGCATGGGTGACAATATCAATCTTTTACAGGAGCTGCTCAGGCATTATGAAAGGAAACGGGCCTCCCCACGATGCCTCATAAAAATTGATTTTAGAAAAGCATTTGACTCTGTTCAATGGCGTTTTCTGCGGCATCTGCTTCTCCTTCTTGGCTTTCCTGACAGGTTTGTTCACCTAGTCATGACTTGTGTTGAAACAGATTCCTATTCAGTTGCTGTCAATGGAGAGCTCTTTGGTTTTTTCCCGGGTAGGTGCGGAGTGAGGCAGGGGGATCCTCTATCGCCATACCTTTCCATCATTTGCATGGAATACCTCTCTCGGATGCTGAGCTTAGCATCTCAGAATCCTGCTTTTTGGTTCCACCCAAAATGCAAGGAGCTTGGTCTCACTCATCTTTCCTTTGCTGATGATATTATTCTACTTTGTCGAGGGGACAGGAGCTCAGTTGAGGTGCTCCTTCAGCAATTGCAGCTCTTTGGGAAAATGTCTGGCTTGAATATTAATAATCTTAAATCATCAATATTCTTTGGTGGTGTAACTGCTAGATTGAAGCAAACCATTCTAATAGACACTGGATTCTCTAAAGGTGCTTTCCCTTTCAGATACCTTGGAGTTCCTCTCAGCCCTCACAGGCTCCTTGCAAGCGAGTATTCCCCCCTCATTCACAAACTAGAAACTGCTATTCAAGGATGGATGGGTAAGCATCTCACCTATGCAGGAAGACTTGAACTTATTAAATCTGTATTATATGGGATGGTCCAGTTCTGGGTCAGTATCTTCCCTATGCCGCATGCTGTCATCAAACAAATCATCTGCCTCTGCAGAAACTTCTTATGGACAGGTAATTCTTGTAGAAGCAAGGCTGCCCTTGTGGCATGGAAAACTATTTGTCTCCCGAAGAATGAAGGAGGTTTGGGCCTGCTCGATATTCAAGTGAGTAACAACTGTTTTATTGCCAAACATCTCTGGAACATCCATCTGAAGCAAGACTCCATTTGGATTAAATGGATCCATCATTTTTATCTACCCACACACTCCATTTGGAGCGCCCCTGCTCCAAGAACTTCCTCACCGCTGTGGAAATCACTCATCCTCCTCAAAAACCAACTTGATGAGCTGCACGGAGGACATCAACAAGTTATTGATTTAATGGCAGGCTGGGAACAGAATGAAGGTGGCTTCACCTCTAATGCTTATGCCTCCCTCAGACATCGAAGTCCAGTAGTCCACTAGGATAAGATTGTTTGGGAACAATGGGCCCTTCCAAGACATAATTTCACCTTATGGCTGGCCATGCTTGGGAAGCTTCGCACTACGGACCGCCTGAGGTTCATTCCCATTGACACTTTGTGTGTGTTCTGCAGGCAGGCAGAGGAAAGTCATGAGCATTTGTTTTTTGGTTGTACCTGGACATTCAATCTGTGGAGCAAGGTGAAATCTTGGTTAAAACTTAGCAGGCGTATGTCTACCCTCAATAGTGCAGTTCAAGGTTTGTCCTGCAAAAAGAAGAACTTGGTTGCTAAAATGCAACGAGTTTCTCTCTGTGTTCTAGTCTACCTGATCTGAGAGGAAAGAAATAAAAGAATTTTTGATGATAAGTGCGCTTCACCTGCCCTCTTCTTTCGGAAGTTTCAAATCATATTCTACATGATCCTCCACTTTCATGAGAAGGATCATTCCCTCATACAGGTACCTTGGTGATTTCTTCAGTGGATGAGTCCTCTTCCTGGTTGGGCTGTTTGTGGCTGCTTGATGCTTAGAGTCCTCTCCCTGGAACGAAGAATATACTGGCCAGGGATGTATTTGTGGCTTCTTGTGGATTTGGTGATTTGAAGGGTTTGGCCAGTTTTTGGTTGCCTGCTGTTCCAGAGCTATGGGTTTTCTGTGATTCTTCCTTCTTGTTGCGAGATCGGGGTTTTATTGCTCAACAGTGTCCTTGGGGAGCTGCAGCTTCATTATCAGGCTGGTTTCTATTTCTTCTGCATGGTGCATGCAAGGGGTTACGTCCCAGCCTTAATAACTCTCTCCTTTATCTTGGATGGGTTGGCGTGCTTTGATTGGCCATGCTTTGTTCTATGGCTGTGTGGCAGGAATTCATTTGCATGCTCTTGCATGTGGCTGTGATTTCTTGGAGATCCACTTGCTGGCTGTTGTTGACTTCGGTTCCTTCTCTTTGGCTATGCTTTGGACAACTGTCTCCTGTGCATGGCTTCAATTGTTTCGGCTGGGCTGGGCATGTACTATTCTATTGTTGCTGCTGTAGCCGTCTCCTCCTTCAGCGGCTTGCAGCCTGCCTTCGTGATCATCGGCTTGATGGTTCTTCAATGCAGTTCTAAGTTGTGCCTGACCTTGCATGGCTCGCTTTTGGTTGTTCTGTTACTTCTTGTACGCTCTATTTGTGGTTATCCGACTGCTCCATTGTCTTGTCTTTTGCTTTGTGTTAGGCTAGGAACCTTATAGTTTTTGTTTCCTCTCATAACCATTGTCTGTTTCCCTGCTGATTCTCTTTTTAATGGCTTGTTGTATAGGTCTTTAAGGGAGCATGTTCCCTTTCTGTTCATCCTTGTATCTGATTTTGCTGGTTTTCCAGCAATATATATTTTTGATCTTTTATACACTTACATTAAATAAAAAAAATAATAATAAAAAACAAGAAAGAAACAAAGCAAATAACTTACGCTTAGTGCCAATTTTAGAGAGTTTGCCATCCACAATAAGAGCTTCCTTCTCATCTTTACTAGTACCCTTTGCAGAGAAAAGGTTAAGATAGTGAGTATTACATGCAAAAGGACTCTCCGATGTTAGAGTTAATTTGAAGTTTTACACGTGGATATTATGTAAGAGAAATGAATGATAAAAGATAGATATTTCTTTTCTGAATTAAAAATGAGAAAATCCCCTTCTCTCTCCCCTAAACTTGAGGATATATAGCTTTTCTTAGAAAAATTACTAAGTTACTTGGTAAAGTGACAGTTTTTATACATAGCTTACCCCATTACATGATAATTTGCTCATGTCATCAGTAGCTCACCCTAAAAGGTGGTAATTATATATGAAGTATGGCTTGTACAACTTGACGTGGTAGCCTAAAAAAATAAGAGACAAGTGATAAAAATAAAAGGAGAGAGAGAAAAAGAGAGAGAAAGGTGGTGGGATGGGTAAAGAACTAAGGTTAAGGGGAAGAAACCAATAATACACAAAATTTTCAAAGGCGTGAACTTACAATGAACATCAGTGACATTAATGCATTATGTCAGGAATCTTGCGACACCTTTCTTATGGTTGTGCATATGGCTATGAGAATTTGTTAGTTTGTATCAATCAGTTTGTTAGTTTGTATCAATCAGTCAGTTGGTTATATTTGATACTATTTTATTCATGTAGAACATATTTAATTTTATTAAATAAAGATATTATTTATCTTTAATATTTATTTATATTTAATTTATGAATTTAATGTTTGATAAATAAATTTAGAGTAAAGATAAAGTCCATGAAACAAAAACAATTTGTAAAGAAAATTATAAAGATGTTATAATTATGAGATTTCTATTACATCAAAGTTTTGTTCCTAAATGTTCCTAATCAATGCTCTCTTAATAATGAACATTTATTAGAGCTGTTAAACTGAGGTATGAGAGATACCTAAAACTAATATATAGATGCTTGTCAGATAATATATACATTGAACTAATCTGTATAAGAACTCTATATAGAGATATCACTTGTGTCTATAAAAAAACTCATATGATAGTTGTGTAAGTGATCCTTAGACTTGGGATCACTAAGTTATCTTATATATGAAGTGTTATGTTTTCATCCGATTACATGTAATCCTGTTAAAGGTAATAAATGGACAAACATTGGATATAACATAAACTATGTGAAGATATTTGAGTGATCAAGAGAGGATTCATTACCCTAGGTGAATTAGAGAAAATATTCCACATATTCTCAAATATTATTGATTGTTAAATCTTTACGCAAGGTGGAAAGAGATTTGAAAAGAGTTTCAAATATTATTTAAATGATCAATGACTATAATATTATAAACAAATGTGATTTGACATGACAGACACACTTCATACTAAAATGTCTAAATCAGAACATTATTGATGAAGAAATAATAATTACACGAAAAACCGGTCATTGAAAGGTTAAGTCAAACCACTTATAACTTTCCTAATATTTGGGGGATCATGACACATAGTTAGATGATGCACTTGATCTTCAAATATAAATTAATCAATTATGGAATTGATAATAAATTAAATTGTTTAATTTATTTAATTCTATTTATTTAGAATTATAATTTATATTTGATCCAACATATTAGGAACCTAATAGGTTATATACATTAAGAACCATTAATAAGAAATTAAACTGAGATAAAAAATTTAAAGTGTGACTTGATTGAAAATAATTTTAAAAATTAAGCAAAGATAATGTATTTAATTCAAAGATTATAATTCTAGTTCTAGAATAATCAAGTAGGGACTTGATTGATTAAATTCAAGAAATTATCCTTAAATAATTTATGAATATTATTTAAAGGGTAAATTGATATTTTTTTTCATTCGTAGGGTTTTTAGGATTCCCTATAAATATACTTATTATTTTAGAATATAGAGAAAAGTTATGTCAAATAGTTTCTACAAAAAAACTACGTAAACACAAAATTAGATCTAGCACTCTAGGCTTACTAAGTCACTCTCTTCTAAATAGGGATTTTAGATATTTCTTACAGGTAGTTCGTGTGGATTACCATTAGAGGTAGAACAATTAGACGACTTGTGGTTTGCGACAACCTAGCCGTAAAACATATATTCAAAGCCGAAAAGAAGTTCAAATCTTCGGTAATCTTATAATAAACTCTAAACAACTCTAGATCCGTCTAACGAGGTCCTTGGGACTTGAATAATTTTAAATTTATCATTTTCACTGCGTGTATGAATTTCAGGAACCTAACAGAATCTTGATCCACCATGATAACATGATAATAACAATTGTGTCAGGAATCTTGGTCCACCTCTTCACTATTCCATATGGTTATGCTTGAATCATTTCACCATGATAATGGTTGTCGGCAGAATCACTGCTATAAATAGCTAGTACTCTCATTTTCTTCATAATCGTATTCTTCTTTCTTTTGAATTATTTGTGGTTAAACCCTTAGTGTGCAAAGAAATGTGAGGAACCTTACTTTTTTTTTCCTACTTGCTTTTAAATGTTTGTCTGGATTGAAAAACTTTTGGTATAGAAGACTTTAGAGCTGGAACTTTTACCAGTGGAAGTGGAGGAGCTAAACCTTCCCATTCTACTGGTGGAAATAGAGGAGTTGGTGTTAGTTTAATATGCCCCTTAGCCAATCAGTTGCCTATATGTGACATTATTATATTCATGTAAATACATATTTATTATTAATAAAGGCTTAATTTATCTTTAATATTTATATAATATTAGATTCATGAATCTAGAGTAAAGATAAAGTTCATGGGACAAAAATGCTAAGCAAATAATTATGAAATTTCTATTACATTAAAGCATTGTTCTTAAAATGTTCCTTGTGATGCTCTCTTAAATACTGAATATTTATTAGAGTCGTATAGAATGATACATATTATGTTCTTTTCTTTATGAAAGGAAGCAGTTGTTCTCATAAGTTGAGGTATAAATGATACCTATAACTAATATGTAGGTGCTTATCATAAGACATGTACATTGAACTAATCCGCATGAGAATTCCATATGGAAAGATCACCTATTTCTATAGAAAGGCCCGCATGATGATTGTGCAAGTGATCCTTAAACTTGAGATCACTAAGTTATCTTATATATAGAATGTTATGCTTTGATTCTATTATATGTTATCTTAATAGAGGTAACGTAGGGGTAGATATTGGATATAACATGAACTATATGAAGGTACTTGAGTGATCAAGAAATGATTCCTCACCCTAGGTGAATTACAAAATTTGTTCCATATGTTCTCAAATAGTATTGACTGAGAAGTCCTTGGCCAATATGGAATGAGATTTGAAAAGAGTTTCAAATCTTGTTTCAAATGATCAATGACTACTAAGTAAAGAACAAACATGATTTAACATGGTAGACATACTCTATAATTTAATGCTAAATCAAAAAAATTATTGATGCAAGGATATTAATTATACCGAGAAACCAGTCATTGAAATGTTAAGTCAAATCACTAATGACTTTTCTAATATTTAAGGGATCATGACACGTTGCTAGATGTTGCACATGATCTTCAAATATAAATTAATTAATTGCTGAATTGATAATAAATTAAATTATTTAATTATATTTAATTAGAATTATAATTTATATTTGGGCCAACATATTAGGAACCTAATGAGTCACACACATTAAGAATTATTAGTCAGAAATTAAACTGAGATGATTTAATTAAGTATAACTTGATTAAAATATATTTTAGAAATTAAAGACTAGAATATAATTAATACGTGGATTATATTTCTAGACCTAGAAAAATCAAGTAGGGACTTGATTGAGTTAATTTATAAAATTTTACTAAATTAAAATATGAATATTATTCACGGGGCAAATTGATATTTTGCTAATTTATAGGATTTTTCAGATTTTTCTATAAATAGTAAGATACGCCTCTTATTTTTGTAGTTGTTGTTTGTTAGACAGAAAAACTATACAAGTCATAGAATAAAGAGCTAACACTATAGGCATAACAATCCTAAATAGAAATTTAGGAGATTTTTCACTGGTGGTTCATGTGGATTACCATTGGAGAATGAACAATTAGACGACTTATGGTTTGCAACAACCCTTTCTTTAAAGAACTATTAAAAGTCAAAGAAGATCAGATCTTCATGTAATAAATCTCTAAACAATTCTAGATCTATCTAACAAAATCTTAGGGACTTTTGAATAATTTTGTTTTATTGTTTCTGTCGCATGTATGATACTTGGGAACCTAACAATTGGACCTTTTCATCAAGGTGATAAGAGGCATCTATCCTCTAGACAACAAACTAGCCAAACCTAACCTTTAGACCCATATAGAGGTTTTGTAAACATTAATATTATTACTCAACTAACCATAAACATGAAAGAATAAGTAGGACACCTGAGGCAATAATTGCGAATTTTGAGATCACAACACCTATGTGTATTTTTAAGTTTGGGTATTTCTTTTCCTTGTCTAGTTTTGTTAGAGATATATTTTTCTACTACAACCTGTGTGTGAGCCAGTTGCTTCCAAATGAGTGGATGACTCTAATAACTTTTTATAAGTATTTAAGACTTAAAGATCAAGTCCCAATTGTTGATTTGTTTATATATTGCTATAATTTATCTACTTCTTTTTAGGGTAAGAAAGGGTTGATATGGTTTTATACTTTTTCTAGGGGGAGAATATGACATCCCTTGAACGATATTTTTCAAGGTAAATCACTGTCAATAAAAAATTAGATGAATGATTGGTTAATAAGAGGTTATAGTGGTTCAATAACGTCTTCTAAAAAGGTGTTGGGATGTTTTTTTGGTTTGGAGGGTATCTGTCATATATAATATTGCTCCTTCTTTATGCCCAAATAAGGAGAATGTCTTCAGAAATTTTGCTGATAACTGTCAATACTACCTTCTTCGGTTGGCTAAAAGGTATTTTCTAAGCTACAATATTTATGGTATGAGAGATATTTTTCATCTTCCTTGCTTTTGAAATATATCTGTTATACTAATATTTGTCTATGTTGTTTACATGTGGGAAAGAGTAATGAGCTCCAACTTCTTCTTTGTTGTTGTCATCATCATTAAAAGGATACTCAATGGGGGAAAGAGTCTTAAGAGGAGGAATCTTAGAAGGGAGACTAGACTAAAACAAAGAAACCTGAACCTAAAATAGAGGTAATAAGAGAATCACAACAAGGAAGTGGTGAGATGGAGACTAATATTGACATGGAAACCTTGGGAGCAGATATGCTTTGCATTGGAGGACTAAGAAGAGACATAGTTAACAACCTGTTATTCCTAGTTCTTTTATGCCAATGACACCCATGCCAAGTCCACTTTCAAGCCATGTACATGTTGTTACCCCCACCAAGTCTTGTGCATGTTGCAATATGTCTCATTAATACTCATGTAAATTTGAGTGGTAACACCATTTTTGGTATTTCTTCTTCTTCTTTCCTTTGGTTTCCAGCCATTTACCCCAATTTTTTTTTGCTATAGAACAACCAGTGGTTGTGGTTCCCAACCTAAAAAATCTTTTTTAGTGGGATTTTAAACTCATAGAAAGGTAATTTATACTAATAGAAAGAGACTTTATAACTTCTATATTTGGGGATAATCCTTCGACTATAGATAGCCATGGTTAAAATATAGATAGTTTTGCTAGAATATCTTAGTTTCCCCAGATATACACCAATTTAAAGGAGGTGGTTGTCCCATCAGTTGGCCAATAACATGTTTGTAGCTTTCCATGTGAGTATGAAGATATTGATATCCTTATTATTATCATTTACTATTTTTAGCACTACTAATAGAAGGTTCTTTTTTTTTCTTCCAAAATTTCCAAATGCAAGTATTAGCTCTCTAGAGATGGGAAGAAGAACATGAGCAGATAACCAAATCTTTAATGCTAGCTTATCAAGAGATTATAACTTGCAAGGAGAGACAAACTCATATAGAGGAGAGGCTTCGTGAACTATAGTCTACCTATTACTCCTTACACATATAAAGAAATGCTCTCTATACAGAGCTTGCGTCCTTTAATGTTGTTATTGTGGAGTCCAAACAAGAAGTGGTTAGTCTTAAGAAGAGAATTAAAGAGTTTGAAAATACATTTTCTGATGTGTGCAGTAGTTGGTGTGCAATATGAACTTGCTAAGGTATAGGGTGATATGACTTGGTTACAAGCAGAATGTTCACATTTCCAGGTATTAAGAGAAAATCCATATGACTTTGAGACTACTTACAACAACAATCCCGCATTAAAAATAATAGTGGAGGACGGATTGGTTGACATGATGGGAGACGTTCACTTCCAAAACAATTCTTAGAACATTAATATAGATTTCTCTTATTTGTTTCATGGCAATGTGCCTTCTTTTAATGAGATTCAACCTAGGAGAGCTATAATAACCTCTGAAGGTCAATATTTGTTTGATGAACTAGACTAAGAGTAGGAGACCACAAGTAGTACTTGTATTTTATTTGATGTGTTTGGCATTATATTTTTATTATGTAATGTTTTTGTATTTACCATGTAGTATTGTGTTGTGTATGTTTTGATAATGAATTAAAGGAAGTTTAATTTATCATTTGGTTATCTATTTTTGGAGTATAAACTAAGTGTAATTTGAAGATTAATAGTTTCATGAGAAATTGTCTAGGGTACAAATTGAAGAAAAATAATCCAATTTGAAGAAAAATTTTAAGTTGGGTAAGAATGATCGTATTGCTTGGTTGAGACCGAACTATAAATGTAGTTCGGTTTGATTGGGCTATCTAACTAAGCTACATGTTTAGCTTGGTCTGATCAAGGTAATGTTTAACTTAGTCTGACCTGAGCTATTATATATCTCAGTCTGTCTTTGACTATTTAGAGAATATTTTAATTTGTAGAACAATTATCCTTGGGAAAAAAAAGTCAGAAGAGAAACCTTGAAGAAAATTACATGGAGATATGAAAATTAATCATAGAGAAAATAATCAAACATTAACTTGAAGGACTTAACTATGAGAATAAAACCTTAGAGATAGTAAGGAGAAAATAATCAAATATTAACTTGGAGGACTTAACCGGAGAATAAAAACTTGGAGATTGCATGGAGATATGGAGATTAATATGGAGAAAACTTCATTGAAAAAATTTTTAGTTCAAAAACCAAGGCAATGAAACATATATATATATATATATATATATATATATATATATATATATATATATATATATATCATATTGGAGATATATAGGAGATATAATACTCGTTGAAGATACATGGCTAATTAGAGATGTGAGAGATTGAACAAAAATACATCTTTAAATGATTTGAGTGTCATGCATAGAAAAGTACTTTTCATTATTCATCTTATAAATAATACATATTAAACTTAATGAGTCTAACCTTAAGAGTTACCAGTTCTTTCAATTTCCTTCATGTCATGTCTCCCACTTTAAATCTTTTGTTTTTTACTCTTGCATTGTGGTATTGAGAGACTAGGTATCAAAATGCCTTATTTTTAATTGCTATACTAAGTCTAACTTCCTCAATCAAGTCCAAGTTCGCCCTCATCTCTTTACCATTGTTATTGATGAAGAAAAATAATACTCTATGATTGAGGCATCCCATCTTAGTAGGGATTACGACCTCTGTGTCATATGTTAGAAAGAATGGTGTTTTTCCTGTGGAAGTCTTTTTCATAGTCTTGTAGGCCTATAAAATCTCATCTAGTAGTTGACCTCATTCTCCTTTAGCCCATTCTATCTTCTTTTTTAATCCATTCAATATTATTTTATAAGTGAGCTCAACTTGTCCATTTGTCGATGGAAGTGAGGTCGAGGAGGATCAATGCTTAATCTTAAGCCTTTGACATTGATCCCTCATATTTTTGTTATCAAATTAGGTTTCATTATCAGTGATCAATGTTCAGGGGAACTCAAACCAAAAATAATATTCAACTATTACCAAAATGAGTTGTTTTCTTCTAGGGGCTTTTGGGAATGGTCCCAATATATCTATTCTCTACTAGGAAAATAACCATAGAGAAGCAATGGTGGTTACCTTTGCAGAAGGTTAGCGAGGAACTGAAGCAAACCTTTGACATTTGTCACATTTATTTACCGTATATGTAGCATCTTTTAAAACATTAGGCTAATTAAAGCATACATGTGTTGTTTTGAAAGCTAAGGCTCTCACCTCCCATGTGGATCCCTTATATCGTACATGTACGATGTCGTGACGATCATTTTTTTTGATCGGGTTTGGGTGTGAAAAGAACACGAAATTCTTATCCTTTTATAGTTTAAAGGTTTCGAATCTCCACCTGGTGTTTTGATCACCAAGAACCCTAATTGGTCTATAAAATCTAGATAAAATGATTGGTTGTATATAGAGAAAACAATATTATCCCTAATACATCCAACCTAAGGTAAGTTGCATTGTTTATTTGTCTGATTATTACTAAGGCTCTGTTGTGTTTTTATGGGTCAAACCTAACCATTCTAAATCCAAAATATATTTTATATTTTTTCCCTTAATACTAAGAATGCATCTTACGTATAAGTTTGTAATTCCTTAAATATTAAAAAGTAAATAAAAAAAGAGAGAAAATGAGGGTTATTTTGGGCTTAATTTGCTTTTTTTTTTAAATTAGAAATATGTCTTATATGTAAGTTCATAAATCCTGATATTAAAAAAAAAAAATTGATTTTGTTTTTTGTGTCTATGAAATTTAGGTCAAGTTCTATAAACTTTATAAACTTGTTGTAAAGTACAAATATGCAAGAAAATATTTTTTTATTTTTTTTATCTTTGTATGACACTAAGACAGAAAAAAAGCTAAAATATGGAAAGGTATTTTTTTTTTGCTTCTTTTTTCTTTTTATACGAAATAAAACAATTTTTTTTTCAATGCCAAGATATGCGGAAACCATCTTTTGAAAGAGTTTGGCTGAGATTTTTTTTTGAAGTGTATATTTTAAAGTATTTGTACAAATCCCATGCAATACATTCATATTTTTTGAAGTGTATATTTTTTTTGGTCACAATGTTAAACGCGAAACCGCTCTAGCATGCATGTGGTAAAAAAAAACAATAAAGGCTAGTCTATAAACTTCACACCTAACTTAAAGCAAAAACAACAATTACCATGATTTTCATGCACGATGCAAGCTAAATATCCACTACCAAATTTTTTCAATTTCTAGACATAATATTTCGTTGATATTTATACACTCAATCCATTGGCATGACTTTTACCAATAAGCTTACAAACATAAATACTTCGTTAGAAAACTTATCGTCGGTGATTTATGATTTATTAATGAGTTTGTCAGTAATGAAATTACCGATGAATTTACAAATGGCAAAAGCATGCCAAAAAAATATTCATTTTAATCCGTCGGTATTTCCATCAGTGATATGACACATCATCGACAAAAACACTATATGTAATTCCATCAGTGATGTTTTTTATTCCATCGGTGAATATGACATGTCACCGATAAAAAGACCGTATGTAATTCTATCGGCGATTTTATTTAATATTACCGACAGAATAAAACTGTATGCGATTAAACAATGTCACTGTGGTATTTGCAATAATTCTTTTCCAATTCTATAGAATATATCGATGGACTTAATCCGTCGGTAAAACCATCAGTAATAGTTTAAAAATAATTTTTTTAAAAATCTATTAAACAAAAGTAGAAAGTAATCAAAAGAAATTAAATTAATATAAAAATAAAATACTTATTACAAATTTAAAAATTTATACGTTGAAATACAAATAATTTAGAATAAAGGGGTAACTTGGGGTCCATCTCCTTTCTTTCTTCCTTTAACTTGAGGAGGAAGAGACAGGTCTTCACCGAGATCGTGGGGCTAATGGCTTTACTTGACTTTACGAAAGCATTTGAAATAGAATGTGATGCATCTGGAATATGAATAGGTGTTGTTTTGATGCATGATCAGAGACTTATTGCATATTTTAGTGAGAAGTTAAGTAGAACAACCTAGAACTATATCACTTATGATAAAGAACTCTATGCGCTGGAAGAGCACTTGAGACATGACAACATTACTTGTGTCCAAAAAAGTTCATAATCCATTCAAATCATGAGTCCTTGAAGCATCTAAAAGGACACGGTAAGTTGAATAGGAGACATGAAAACTAAGTTGAATTCATTGAAACTTTTCCTTACGTAATCAAGTATAAGCAAGGCAAAGAGAACATAGTGGCTAATGCACTTTTGCGCAGGTATGTTTTTCTAAATACCATGAATACTAGATTGTTAGGCTTTGAATATATGAAGGAATTGTATGTTAATGATTCTGACTTTGCCAAGATTTATAATGCATTTGGACATTCGACTTTTGGTGAGTTTTATTTGATGGATGGTTACTTGTTCAAAGAGAATAGATTGTGTGTTCCTGATAGTTATTTGTGTGAATTGCTAGTTTGTGAAGCATATGAAGGTGGTTTAATGAGTCATTTTGGGGTTATGAAAACTTTGGATGTATTGCATGAACATTTTTATTGGCCAAAGATGAAAAGGCATGTGCAACGAATCTGTGAATAATACATTGCTTGTAGAAAGGAAAAATCTAGAGTGCAATCGCATGGACTGTATACACCATTACCTGTTTGACATAGGTTTTGATTCGAGATCAAATCCTTTCAAGAAGAGAGAGGATGGTGTGGATCAGACCATAAACACCAGCAATGACCCATTACATATTCCAAATGGGCCAATGACTCGGTTCAAGAAAAGACATTGAATGCATTGGTTTTGAAGGTTTCAACTAGGTTAGATTTGAAGGTTTCATTAGAGTATTAAGAGGAGGCCTTAATACATCTTATCCATGTGCAAAAAGGGTCCAATCCAACATTATTTGGGCCATAAGGTTTCGATACAAGGTTGCCAATTTTCCAAATTTTCAGCCAGCTTTGTGTTTATGATGTTTCTATTTGTTTTGTGGATTCCTAATTAGTTTTGGACTTCCTATTATGTATGAGAACATTAATTATTTCATTTAAGTATTAGGATTTATTATTTTGTTTATTTTCTTGTTAGGTGAGGAGAAAACATAACAAAGAAAACTAAAGAATCCAAGCTGACTTAGGAAACAAAGTGGCGACAAAGCTTCCTAATTATGCAAGGAGATTCTTCCAATAACTTCAATTATGTTTTCTAGTATTAGAAGGATCCTAAGAGACGACAAAAGAAGAGAATTAATACTAACAATTTCTTTCCTTTCAAAAGAAAAGAAAAACATAAGTTTGATATCATAATCCTACTATAACTTGGAAACAACATAGGCGACTACCTTTTCTTTAGTTTCTAAGATTAATGGGCTGCATGGAAGGCTATATATAAGCCTTGAATCAGTTATGTAATATTTTCTTTCATTCTCTTCTTTTAACGACAGAATATGAATTTAATATTATGGGTTTTATTTTATTTTGTTAGCTACAACCCAAGGCTTGTTTGAGCTTAATTAATACTGTTTTTAGTGGGATATAAGGCTTGTTTGGATCAGGTTATTGGCTTTTTAGTTTAAAATTTTTGGGTCAATTTTACAAGTGGACTAAATCAGTCCACTAGGGTAAATCCTTTATGGTTAATTTTTTTCAAGAACTATTTAAACACATGTAACCTAAATTTCAACAGTCATTGATAAATAATACTTCTGAATTTTTTAGTTTTAACGTGTGAGAGTGATTCTTGCATTCTTCAATTCTTGAACAATCTGAATTTGACTTATCAAAGATTAATTAGCTTCATGACGTCATTCAACCATATGATCACGAGGTTCGCATCACCTTCTCTATACAGGATACTACCCAAAATTTGTTTATTTGCAAATACACATCAATTTAAATTCGATTGCCACAAACCAGTTGATTTTATTCAATTTCTTGAAGTGTTGAATTTGAAGAAAATGAAAAATATAAAATACTATTACAATACATGTAAAATAAAAATAAAAATAAAAATAAAAATAAAAATAAAAATAAAAATAAAAATATATGAGAAAAAAATGGTCTCGAGAATTGAGTAAATTAATTGATATGACTTGTGCATGTATGAAATATAAAAATTTGAATTTTTTGATGAAAAATCACAAATCGGCTAATTTTACGTTATAGCATATAACTTTCAATCTGGTCATCAGATTAAGTTGAAATTTTGCATGAAGTCTTATAAAATATTATTTTAACCTATGTTAAAGTTTCAGAATTTTTGGAGTATGATAAGAAATTTTTTCCAGATAAAAGAACAAATAGCATAAATGAGTGTCTAGAAATTTCTTTAGGGACCAAATTGAAACTTTGCCTAAAACAACCCTCTTTATAAGCTGCTAGCAATGAAAAAAAAAAGAGGGAGTGTGTATTCACCCGAGAGAAGAAAATGTGAAAAGATGGCTTTTGTCATTGTACATGGAAATTGCTTGAAAAATAAAAAACAAAGTGTAAGATAGAAAGAGTGTTAAGTAATTAAAGAGAGGGTTTGATACATTTAGGAGACTACAAGGAGTTCAAAGATTTTAAGTTTGCTTTTAGAGAAGGAAAAAAATTGAGCTTAGAGAGAAGTGTGAAGGAAAACTTGATTCAACTTGTTTTGGCTTTTAGTTCTTCATTCCTTAAGAGTAAGAAAACTCTCTATGATGATCAATTGTGTTGTTTTTTCATGTTTGTTATTGGATTAAGTAGAATTGGTATTATGTGAAGGTGGGTTCTTGATGTTATGATGGTTTGAATGCATGGATTTATGTTAATTATATGTTTATTGAGGGAATAAATGTTTGGGCTTGTCATTAATTAGGTTAGTTTGAAAAGAAAAAAAAATGTATTTCTTCTTCTTAGTAATGAGAATTTCGGCCAAGGGTGAATTTTTGGGGTGACTAGATTGTTGAATTAATGACAAACAAATTATATTTAGTTATGATAATTGAGTATTTGGTGATTGAAGAATGTGTAAAAAAAAGAGAGAAAAGAAGAAAAAGGGGGGATACAAAAATAGTTTTCACCTTGGGTTTGCTATTAAAAAAATAGTTTCTATAAGTAAGTATGATCTTATGGTATTGATTAGTGAAATTCCATACATGGATGCTTAGTTGTAGTTATGTGTGATTATAGAACTCTTAGAAAGGTGAATTTGGCCATGGAAAATATAAGAAATAAAATTTCAAGCTTGAAAAAATTAATGAATTGTATTTAAATAGTGGAAGAAAAATAAAATGAAATGATGTGTTGAATTAAGTTTAAAGGAATTAAATTTCCTTTAATTGTTGGGAAAAGTTTTATAGTGATATAAGATTTCCTTATAATTGTGGTGAATTAAAAGTTTAGGTGGATGTAGCATTGTATAAATTATTTGTAGAATTATTAAAGAACATGAAACTATGTTAGAATGATCACAATAGTTTCGGATGTTAAAATTATATTGATCGAAAATCTTACTATGTGATGAAGTTTTAAGAAAATTATTAAGTGATAAAATATTGAAATCATAAGATTTTTCAAATGAGACAGGAGAGGTTGGAGGCTCTAGACAACAGCAGGGAGTTACTAGTCAAGCATCACTAGCAGGTAGGTATCCGACATCTTGAATTTTTGTACAAAGATTAATTGAAAAACTTGTGTTAATTTTAATTAGAAATTCTATAATTTATGTTTGATGTTAACGAATGAACATATTTGGGTGGATGAATTAATACTGGGTAATTGGGCGAGTGAATTAATGTCTAGTAATTAGGCGGATGAATTAATGCCAAGTAATTGGACAAGTGAATTAATGTCCGGTAATTGGACGGATGAATTAGTACCGGTAATTGAACGAATGAATTAGTACTGGTAATTGAACGGATGAATTAGTACCAGTAATTGGGTGGATGAATTACTACCCAGTAATTGGGCGAATGAATTAATGCCCGGTAATTGGGTGGATGAATTAATACTGGTAATTAGGTGGATGAATTACTGCCTGGTAATTGGGCGAGTGAATTAGTACCGGTAATTGGACGAGTGAACTAATGCTCGGTAATTGGACATCTGAATTAGTGCTGATATTTGAGTGGATTAACTAGTGCCCGATATTTGAGCGAATGAATTACTATCCCAAATGAGGGAGCAATACCCCCGTGAAACAACTAAGATTGAAATTTAATTTGATGAATATGGAGGTGTAAGATATTAATAATTCATAATAAAGTACATAGAAAAAAATATTTTTATATGGATGTAGTGAAATGATACATTGCATTTATGTTGATAAAATGTTAATCTTATTTTCAGGACCCTCGCAACAGTAAAATAGATCTTGCTTAAATATATGTTACCTTTTTGTTTATTTATATTGATCAACATGTATTTTAAGAATTATAAATGATGTAAAAGAGGTTGAATGAACCTTTATATTTGTAGAACAAAACTTTTATATATAGTTAATGTATATGCCATATTTAAGAATATTTTTATGTTAAATTAGATATTTGCATTCTATCATGGTTGCTATATGATTAGAAATGTTGGAATGATAAAATAATGGGGGTGTTATATTCATAATCTAAGTTTCTATTGTTTTCTTTTTATTTGATTATGCAAGTTAAGTAATTCTTAGAATTGTTTATTTTATTTTGTTTATTTTATTATTATTGATTACATCTTGATTATCAAACAATACGTGTTTTTTTTGTGATGCGTTGTTTGGGAAAGAGGTCCAAGATGATTAGACCATGATTATGATATGAGTTGTGTCAGGAATGAAGATGTTGGTAACTTGGCACGGTCGTTACAAGGAAAACTCTATCGAATTTTTAGTAAAAACATTTACACCACATAAAATTTTACACTTTTAAATAATTATATTTTTTTAATTTGGGTTGTGACAATACATGCATGAATTTTTGGATTATTTTTTATTAATATATTTAGTTATTATAGAGTAGACTTAATTATTGAATCTTATTTTTTAACTAGAATTTTACTATATAAATAGCAAAGCTTCTTTTCTTTAATTGTTTTTTAATATATACAATTATTTTAATAATAATATTATATTGTATATCCTATAAAAACCAATCTAAATTTATAACTTTCACTTGTAATTGAAATTGAACTTATAATTATGAATATATGATAATTAATTATTATTAACTAAAAATATTTAAAATTTATTAATGTTTAATAGAATATTATTAACTAATAATATTTAAAATCAATCTTATTCCTTATACTCTTCAAACAATAATGTCTTGTCTAATTTGCCATTTTTTTTCTTGGTGGACTCTGAAACTTTAGTTGGTACTACTTAACAATAGCATAAATAAAGTAATAGATTACCTTAGCCCTAGAATCAAAGTTGTAAGACAACGTATCACTATTATAGATAAAAAAAGAAACTTTAATCTTGTTTCCCTCTTGAGTTCTCAAATCTATTATTAATGGCAAAAGCAATGAAAAAATGTTCTTTCATTACATTCATAACCCTAATAATAGTTGATGTTTCTTGATGATAATTTTTTACTTTTCAGTTATGCAGTGGTTACAGGAGTAAACAAAGGTTTTCGGTTTGAAATTTATAGGTAGTTGGCTTCTAAAGGTATTGTGGTGGTCTTGACTTCCAAAGATGAGTAGAGAAGTCTTAAAGCTATTCAAAAACTCTGATTATGTAGTTTTTATCAACTATAATCATGATAAACTTTTAAGCAACACCTAAACTCTGATTATGTAGTTTTTATCAACTATAATCATGATAAACTTTTAAGCAACACCTAAACTTGTTCTAATATGAAAAAAAACTCCGATAACAACATTCCAACAATTATTAAGAACATAAAATTACAAAAAAAAATACAAATATGATGCAAAAAACATAAAAAAAGAGAAGAAAAAAGACAAATCTTACCTTAATTTTGTTGTGAGTAAAGTTGAGAAGAGGGAGATGTTAATCAATAAGAAAAAGGCAAAAATGAGAAGAGAAAAGAAGAAGAGAAGAGAAGAACATACCTGGCACGCTTGCAGGAGGATAAATAGAAGGAGAGAGAGAAGAGAAAGAAAAAGAGATGCATTTTTGTTTTCTGCAGAAGAAGAGGAAGTGCACGTCTATAATGAAATTAGAGATTCTGGTCTTTTAAGTTGAGACTTTTCTACAGATAACTTTATCGACGGATAATTAAATATTAGTATTTTTAACATTTTTGTCGGTATTTCCATTTGTAACATTTAATTAAAATTTTTAATTTAATAAATTTTTTTGAGAAACCCCCAAAATACATCAACGACTTTTCAGTACATTGGTGATTCTATCTACAATGAACAATAATTAACATTGCCATTGAGAAATGAATAATTCTAAAGCTCTTGGAAAAATACCAACGGACTTAATTCATCGGTGTTGTCGTTTGTAATGAACATGGTGAACAGTGCCATAGAAAAGTAAATAGTTCCAATGCTCTCATGAAAATACTGATGGACATTAACCATCAGTGATGTTGTGTGTAATGAACACAATGAACAATTCAAATGAGAAGTGAACAGTTCCAAACCTCTCAGGAAAATATCGAAGGACACTAACCATTGGTGTATCTGTATGTAATGAATATAACGAACAGTTTCTTTGAGAAGTGAACAATTTCAAACATCTCTAGAATATATCGACATACTTAATCCATCAGTGTATCTGTTGGTATTTTACATTCCATTGGTAATTAAATTAGTATAAAATAGTTTCCATAATTAGATTGTATCTGTATTTCTTATCTATCAATCCTGCAAATTCTTAAAATCATAGCAACACATACAACACAATAACAATAAAATCATATAAAATAAATATTTTCTTGTCATGTAATAATAAATTCACGTCATTGTCATTACATTAAAGTTAATTTCATATAGAAATATTACATTATAGTTAATTTCATTATACATTTATGTTGTGCACATTAATTAAAATGTCTTCTTCTTCTTCTTCTTCTTCTTCTTCTTCTCCATCACAATCTTCTATATTGATTTCGTCGCTATCATCATGTTCGTCAAATTTTTTAAGTTTATTGGATCTCTAAACATCATTTAATTCTTCAATGTCAACATCAACAAAAGTATTATTAGCGATGCGAAAATTTAAATTTTCTTCTAAGTCAATAGATAGAGCAATTCGATATGAATCAATTAACTCATCAAGTTAAAAGGCATCGTATCTCGCAGTTACTTCATCGTTACTATCTTGGACAACTTGGACATGATCCATAGGTTTGGTTTCACTACGAATAACCAATCAACTCTCGAACGATCATTTCTAAAGGAAGGATTGTATATGTAACAAACTTGCTGGCATTGCTTGGTAAAAACAAAGACATCATCGACGTTGTATAGTCTAGTCTTTATATTAATTTTGACCAAACAATGATAAGGATCTACTATGATTTCTCTGTTAGTGGTATCTTACTAATATCATTTGAATAGAAAGACTCTATTCTAGTAGCTATGATATTGTAATTCAATGACCTCTTTTAATTTCTCATAGTGGTCAACTTTAAACTCATTAGAAATCGATCCCTTAACACAAACTCCACTGTTATATGTCTTTCTACCCTGACCATTCTTTTCAGTATGAAAAACATGTTCATTGATGAAATACCCGTTATAACACTTCACCTTTCTTTCAGGATCCAGACTTAGTAAATTCAAAGTAACACAAGCATTCCCACCCAATTGATAAACTTCATACATGAATTACAACCATTAATAGTTAATAAGAAATGTCTAATGAAATTAAGTATCTTGAGAGATAAGAATAATTAGATAGTCCCTACATGTGGTCTGAACCACGTGAAAAATTGTTTATCTTGTAATCAAAAGATTTGAGACTCAATCATTTATGAGTCATGAGACAATAAAAATTAATGATGTTGCCTACGAGAAATTCAACAATCTATCAATTTATGATAATATAATAGACAAATTGTTCGAAAGTAATGACATGTTAATTATTATACTTACTGAATAAAAGATTTTAGTTCATCGCAGTTAAATAACACATAATTATGTGTGTGTTTGAACTCAATTTATATTAGATGTCTTCTCCCCATAACATTGTTTTGGTATAGGTCATCTAGGATGAGAGAATATTGACAAGTTCCCACTCCAAGACACTTCCCCACCGTCATCATGCCTTGAAAAACATGGTTTATTCTTGTTTTGAAGTGAGGCTCGAAATAATACGAGATAAATATTGAGATCTCTTCAACAATATAAGCCTCGCATATTGAAGCCTTAACATACATCTTATTTTAACTTTTTTCTTAAGGTTGAACAGGTGCCGATATGGAATTAATGTATGTTTTGATTTTTTTTAAAGACAATAGAATTTCAATTACGATGCATGCGTAATCTCTAACCTCTCGAATGGATACATTCATCTATATTGGATCGGGCCTCCAATTTTTTCCTTCTGTGAGTGCATTTCATATCTTCTTTGGTAATAAATCCCAGCAAACTAGTGGAATGGGTATTTGCATAAGCACGTGGAAGTCATGACTTTTCATTCCATACAATGAGCAATCCTTTAAATTCACCAATTTAGATATGTTTGAAGCATGTTCATCAGGAAAACATAGTTTCTTATGCCATTGGTAGATAAATAACTATGCATTCTTGTCTAAAACGAAGCTAGCTTCAAGCTTTGCTACTCATGACCCATCATAAACTAACTCCATATTTTTATGGTGACAAAACAAAGGTATATTCATTCTAGCTTTCATGTTGTCCTTTATCTTTCTTTTCACATCCATAAACATTTTAAAAATGTTTTCAAACATGTTCTTTTCAATGTACTTGATATCAAGTTTATGGAATAAGAGATTGGTCTTCCAATGAGGAAGCTTCTAAAAAATATTTGTTTTACCCAATTGTGGGTCAAACCAAAACTAGAAAACTTCTGTTTACCGAATAGAAAACCAAACTCAATATCATCGTATTATGACACCACGTCATACAATTCTTCACTTAATCGTAGCGACAGTGCAACATCCCTTTCAGCTATACCAATAAAGAAGTCATTTTTCGTTCTTTTTGTTCGTGTGATCCTTTGGCAAGAACTGCTGGTGGCAATAAAAAAAATAATGTTTTACCACCATTTGTTAATGTAAAGGCCTTGTTATTTTTCATACTATATGGACATGCTAATTGTAACATCCTCCATAAATTAATGCAATCATTACTTAATTTCTTATGAATATTACAACTTTTAAAGTGAAAATTACAATTTTTGGAGTGATTTTTTTTTTAATATCTATCGAAATTTCAGCAGAATCTCCTCTATACCGAAAGATCTCAAGTTATCGACTATGTCCTGAAACACTTCAATATTCAACAAATTCACATTCAAATCATTGTTCAATCATCTTGGACTCATCTCATCACAACCTCATACATCATATTCATCACAATTCATGATGGTTCACTACATGCATATAATTATCAATATAAAATTTTCAAATCTTAAAAAATTTTAAAAAGCACAATCACACACTAATTATCTCGGACACAATAAAAGAACTAATATGAAATCATAGGTTTAAATGATTAAGTCGATTTCAAATTACATAAACCTTGGTGTAATTAATACTTAAATATAGAACCCATTACAAAACAAAAGGGCATTTAATACAAGTTTTGAACAAAATTATCAAAAGTTGTTCTATACACATCCATCATTTTGCTTGAGGTTGCAAGGTACTTGTAATTAATTTATAAATATTAATTAACTTCATGACATGCAAATTACTTAAACAAATAGAACAAATGAAATGTTGAATTTAAATTATAATTTGTCATCATCAATTATTCCTCAATTATTTATCAATACAATTCATCTTTTCATCTATATTGTTCATTCACCACATTGAGGTTTCTTGTTTGTTATTAGTTTAATAAATCATTCTTTTCATGACAATTTATTTTCTAATACTCAATCTTTTCAAATAATACCCAACACCGAGTAATTCATTTCTTCACCTATGTTGAAGCATCATTCCTAGTTTTGGGAATCTAAACTCTTTTCCTTTATTACTGGGTATTAATTCCATTTTTGGGAGTTTAGCCTATCTCTTAGTGTCGGGAATTAACCCCAATACCGGGAAAACTAACCCCTTATTCCTATTACCGGCATTAGTCCCATTGTCGGGAAACTAATTCCATCACTCCTTATCTAGCATTAATCCCATTACTGGGAAATAATACCTTCGTCATAAACCACAATTTAAATACGATATAATAGAACATTTCCAGAACAATACAATAATAGACTAAGGAAGAAAATGACAGGGTATATGACACCTACTTGCTGTTAGAACTCGAGTAGGACCTTCTTATTGCTGCACAACTCTCGTGGCCTATCTTGTATCAACAAGTATACCACATTATTCTTCCATTGCATGTTCATTCCACGTAATATCATTTTAAGTTCACTTTCATCAATTTAATCTTCATTTTCAATTAAGTTCTTGTTTTACTCATTTCTCTTTTTTTTTTTCAATTTCCTTAGTTTTGTCTATTGTTCTAGGATTAAGACAACAATAACACCTAAGGGGTGAATTAAGTGTTGCACTAATTATGTCAAATAATGCAAATAAACACACAAAGCACATATAACACAATAACTAATAATATAATTAAAATGTTTAAAGTAAAGAGATAAAGAAAGAGAGATTGCAAACTCAGTTTTTAACGTGGTTCGGTAAGCCTACATTCACACCTCAAGTACCAATTGTACTTGAGTAATGTACTCTTTTACTAATCCAAGTGAAAGATATAATGCCCTTGATGAATCCACTAAGCAATTACACCATTTAAAGATGTTTCCTCTTCAAAATTTTTCTCTTCATGACAATACCTCACCAATGTCTAGAGTTTATCCAAACTCTCAAGTGTTTACAATTATGATTTGTTTATAACAAGATTCACTCTCTAAAAGAGCATATTGTATATCTAAAAATCATAATCTTTATAGCTCACTCAAGAGCACTTAGGATGATTGAAGGTGTGTAAGTGTAATTTAGATTTTATACTCAAGAGTATGTTAGGATTGATGGTTTTTAGTTGATTTTTCTTTTGGAATAGCTTCTATATCAAGTATATTTAGAAATTCATGTTTATTTTGCATAAAATAAATCTATATATATGTTTCCAAATATTGTTTTCCAATTATTTTGCATAAACCTTCATGTTAATCTTTAAATATTCAACATCATAAATTACACAAGTTCAAGTTCAACTCTTTCCCAAACACACACTTCTAACTTAAAGTTTGTATTTCTATACAATTTCTTTTTTAAACACAATTATTAATATCATCATATTAAATAAACATGCAATCTCATAGCTTTCAAATCAATTTAGCTATCTCTCTATAATCCCCTATATGGCCAACCCTAGGTGTTCTCTTTTCTCCTTAATTTATTTCCAATTCTTTACATGATTTTCACCCTAATAACATTCATTTTATATCAACTCAGCAATTTACAACTAATTTCCATTTCCTCTAATTTTTGCTCAAGAACCCTAGAATTATATTTTTAAGGGGTTTTCTCATTCTTCATCAAATTAACCTAATTAAATTCATCATTGTGCATATAAACAACCCAACAATAACAATACATCACCCCAATAACATTTTAACAAATAATTTATCATAAACCCTAAGTTCAAGAATTGAGAAATTTCAATCCAACATGAAAAAATCACCAAAACATGCCATAAGTTGATTAGAACCACTTATTGCAACTAATTCAATCCCATGAAGTTGTCTTCTAGTAAAAGTCTCAAGCTTCCACCTTCCTCTTTAATTTTCCCTTAATTTCCCTCTCTAAAACCTAAGCTTCCCAACCTCATTCCCTCTCTAAACTTTCTATTTTAAATTGGTCTTTCTTAACAAAAATCACTCTTACACACTCTTTAGCCCAAGTTTTTGGAAGAACAAGCACTAGATTTGAAGAATGAAGAAAAATCAAGTTTCCTCTTCTCTTTAATGATTGACGGCGGAAACAGTGGTAAGGAGGAGAATTTGGCTAAAATTATAGTATTGCCATTAATGAGTTCGTTTCTTTTTCTCTTCACTTAAAATACATGTGTAACAATTTATAGAAATGTAATTCCCATAATACAACAATTCATTCTCAATATTAAGCCTCAAGCCACTTAATCAACCAATCATTATTTTCATCCAATATATACATTTAATGTTCACTACACATATAGACAATCACACATAACCTTCCATTAAGGACAATTATTGTAACATCCCCATATCCGGGATAAAACAACAATCTCATGTTGAATGAAAAACAGGGTATTTTTTTTTTAGAATCAAGAAAGAGCTCTCAGTGCAGTCGGCTAGAGAGAGAAACAAGAGAGAGATGCTCTCCTTCCATCCGAAGCTGTTTCCTCCCGTGTTCATGGCCGTCCACTGCACTTGATCCCAAAGTTGTTTCCTCCAATCTATAACCCACTTTTCTCAACCCGTTTCCCCTTCTTTTCCCGCTCTTTTTCTCAAATGGCAAAAAGCAAACGTAAACCTGCAGCAGCTGTCAAGCGTTCACAGGTTCCATTGCAAGCTCCTGTTCCATCTCACACAAACCAAGGTGGTTCGCTGGTTCTTGGTCTCAAGTCAGCTCTCGGTACGCTTGATGGTGCTATTTCCCATATACCAAGAACAGATCTACCCCCTTCCCCTGCTGTCATCCCATCCAACGGGGCAGATACAAGCACTGCCAGAGAGGTAGATGGGTCTCCGGTGGGCAACACAAATGCATCTTTTGATGGGTTCCTTGAGGAGGACCGTTCTGCAGATGAAGAACTTGGAGAAGAACAACTTGATTTCTCTTGTTCTGAGGAAGACTATGAAACGTCTCCCCTACCACCCTCTCCGGCTCAGGTGGCTGACACGAACAAAGAGTTGATGTCTTATCCCAAGTGCAGGAGTGTCACAGTAATAAATAACCCGGTAAGACCGGGGTCGAACCATAGAGAGGTTAATTGTATAAATTATAATTAATAAAACAACAACAATAATAACAACAACAATAGTAATAGTAATAATAATATTAATAGTAATAGTAATAATAATAATAATAATACTCAGTACGTGGCGTTGTTATACCTGAGAATGATCTCAAAGATCGGGTCACAGGTTTCCAGCCTATATACTAAGTTTATGAAAAGATCAAAGAGATATATTATATAATATAAACAGATTTCTGATGCGAATGAACAAGGCAAGACCAACAATGTCAGGATCCTTGATCAAACACAGAGCATACTTAAAGTACATAAAATATAACACGAATAATAATAACAACAACAATAATAACAACAACAATAATAATAGCAATATTAGTAGTAGTAGTAGTAGTAGTAGTAGTAGTAGTAGTAGTAGTAGTAGTAGTACTAATAATAATAAAAAAGGAGAGGAAGAAATTAAAGAGAACTTTGAGATGGAAGATTAATGTAAAGATTAAACAATGATAGAAACAAATGTCAAGGTTAGAGGATCCACTAATAGTATTAGAGATAAGTAAAGTATAAACTCTTTATAAATTATCAACATAATCATATTAATCATCTTATTTACGTAACACCATACTTATAAATTTTATCAGGTATTCATGATGCTAACTTATGTTGACAACAAATCAAGTTCCTCTCATAATAACGATGTCGGCCGAAAACTATGAAGGATCAAGTATTTGATGTACCAAGTGTTATACAACACAAATCTAGATTAACCATTTAACAAGCAAGGTATTAAGGATTGATAAGATAAAAATGATAAGACATGTTAATAACAAACTTGTTTAGGATTTAAGCAT
Organism: Populus deltoides; assembly: GCA_015852605.2. Taxonomy (NCBI): domain Eukaryota; kingdom Viridiplantae; phylum Streptophyta; class Magnoliopsida; order Malpighiales; family Salicaceae; genus Populus; species Populus deltoides. Next base: position 18,202,740 of record CM027583.2, on the reverse strand, counting down.
TGAAGTCCATGTTGAGTTCATATTATACTTATTCTAACACCATTAGTGAAACCTTGTCACCTTGACATAATTAACTTAGCTAGACATAATAAAGAAGAAGAACATAAATAAACAAGATAAGAACATAAACATGATATAAGTTAACTAAGTATAGTAAAGGAAATGAAAAGCATGAACAAGAGATTAATGAAAATAAAACTTAAGCATTACAACAATAAAGAGAGAGCAAGAACATGATCTTGATCTTAGAACCCAAGCTTCTTAAATGAATGGCAAATGCCTCCTTTTATAGGCTAAAATTCAGAACTATTCATTTGGTAATTGATTATTGATGTAGTGGCCAACTATTGATTTAGTGGACTTGGTGGACAGCAGCACTCAAGCACTTTGGCTGGATGAAATGACATTGCTCCATTCAAAATTTGGCAAAGTGTTCCTCATGAATGTTGTTGGAAATCATCTTATCTTTTTACCCATAAAATTTCAGAGCATTTGGATGACTAGAACTCGAGATATGGCTAAAATACTGAGTAGTGCTGTTGGTGGACGTGGTGGATAGACCTCAAGCTCTTGTTTGGACGAAATGTCATTGTTACCATCCGAATTTGAGAAAATATTCTCATGAAAGTTGTTGGAAATGGTCGTTTCCTTCCACCCACCAAATTACACGTCATTTGGCCTTCTAGAAAGCCAGATATGGGTAAATTTCTAAGCAGTGTTTGGGCTGGATTACAGGACAGATTCTGACTTCTCTTTTGTGGCTAAATTTTGAATTTGAAAATGGCAGATTTGGGTCTTACACTATTCATGAACATTGTAGGCCTATTTCATAGCTTTCCATCCATATAAATTAAGCTGAAATCCAAGATCTACAGCTCCAGATATGACCCAATAACTGAACAGTGTTCCAATTTGAATTGAATCGGTATCTCCTTTCTAATCTTAGCCGTTTCTTTGTCCTTTCACTTTCAATAGTTAATCACATCAATCAATCCTTTGAATTGTGAGATATGCCTGCATTTAAAATGAACATTTACCATAAATTAAAGTTATCTTATATTATCAGATCTATTATTATAAAACATGCTCTAGTTAAGGAGTTATTAATACTTCAAGTGCAAAATGATGATATAAAACCTTGATAAAAATGCACTTTTAAGTACTAATCAGTGGCTCCAGATCTGCCAGCTTCTCAGGCCCCCGTGGTTCTAGTAGCGCCAGGTAGTCCCAAAGGTGCCACCTTTACCCCGTCCAACTCTGCTTAAGCAGGTTCCCCTCCTGTTTCCCTACCTGTTAATGGAAAATGGAAAGATTTATTCTCTTCCAACAGAAATGTCTCATCTTGTCCAAGGCTTATGCACTTTTCAGCCTTATATGATATTGAATCCTATCCACTTTTAACTGAAGATCTAGATCACTCCTGTGATGATTGGAAATTGTGTGCTATTGGTTATGTTTCTGGAAAATTTCCCGGTTACAGAGCTTTAAATAGCATCATTGAAAATGTATGGAAATGTGAAGCCCAGCTTACAATTCATGAATCGGGTTGGCTTGTCTATAAGTTTTAAAATGAAGAAGATAAACTTTCTATGCTGTGTGGAGGGCCATACCTAGTATATGGTAGACCTCTTATCTTGCGTCCTATGTCTGAGTATTTTGATTTTTCAAATTCTGAAATGTCTCAAGTTCCTGTCTGGATTAAGTTCCCTAACTTGCCATTAAAGTGCTGGACGCCTAGATGCTTATCAAAATTAGCAAGTGTCCTGGGCAGGCCTTTGCAGTGTGACAAACTGCCACCAAAGAGAGAGTTTCATACGCCCAGGTGCTCGTAGAAATTGACCTCCTAGCTAATCTCAGATCCTCCGTCAATGTTACCCTGCCTAATGGAAACCCACTCATACAAAGGGTTATCTACGAGACATTGCCCAAATTTTGCAAGCACTGTAAAGTCCTGGGCCACTCTACTGGAGCGTGCTCTAAGGGTAAGAAGAAGGCCAGAACCATTGAGAAAGCTGCCCCTGCTTATGTAACTTCCAAAGAAAATGTCAAAGGTAAAGGTAGTGTCTTTACTCGTCTCAGCCCTGTTGTTGATACTCTGGTTGATGCCCCACCTGCTGCTGCCCCCCCGGTCGAAGACTCCCCTACTGCTCCTCCTGCAGTGGATAGCCCTGAGCTTGCTGCTCCCTCTGCCCCATCAGAGTCTTGTGTGGCTCAGAATGTGCAGCCTCGTCCTCAGGTCACAAATGCTGGTTCAGAGGAGTGGCAAACTGTTCGCAATAGGAGGCATAACTCAGGGAACAAGCGACAGACATCAATGCTTTTGCCTGGTGAAGGTAACCCACCAACTTAGCAGCATGTCTCCTCCAAGGGGAAAGCTCCTGCTCTCTCAGTTGAAATAGCAGGCAACAAGGATCCCCATCGTCCAGGTTCAGGAGTGCTCACCAGGAGCTCGGTTCAAAGGACTTCACATAGACGTTCTGGCAGTGGTGGGATTCCTCACATCCCTCCTCAACTATGTTAGTACACTGCTGGAATGTGAGAGGGCTCAACAACCCTCTCAAACAACATGAGGTAGTAAGCCTCATGAGGAAGAATAAAGTGGATGTTTGTGGTCTTGTTGAAACAAAGCTGGCTTCCTCAGCAGTTTCTTTTATGCACAAATTCCGGTTAAGGAATTGGGAGTTTCTTTCTAATGTTACAGCAACCAATAATGCACACATCTTGGTCTTTTGGAATCCCTCCACTATCAAGGTGGAGCTTATTGATTTTACTGCCCAAGGACTTCATGTCAGCATCAGTAGCTTAGTGAACCAATATACTTTTGTTGCAACTTTTGTCTATGGCTATAATACAGTTATTGCTCGCAGAGCTCTCTGGGATGACCTGCAGAAATGGAGCTCAAATTCCCCCTGGATCATTCTCGGTGACTTTAACTCACTATTATCTCAAAAGGATAAACACAATGGAGAGCCTGTATCCTCATATGAAGTTTGACTTTAGAACCTGTTGTTCTATGTTAGGCCTTTCTAACCTAAACTTTACAGGTTGCAAATTCACCTGGACAAATGGCAAGATATGGAGCAAAATTGACAGGGTCTTGGTGAATCCTTATTGGTCGGGTCTTCAATGATCAGTGCATGTGCACTTCAACACCCCAGGTGCATTCTCAGATCATTCTCCCATAACAGTCCGCATTGGTCCTCTGCATCAGAGAAATCGTGCCAGCTTCAAGTTCTTTAACATGTGGGTTGAGCATCAAGATTATAAGTCACTCCTATTGCAGAAATGGCATGCAACAACTGTTCACGGCTCTCCAATGTATGTTCTATGCAGGCGGCTCAAGCTACTAAAAGCTCCCCTGAAGCAGCTCAACAAGTTACACTTTAGACACATTTCAGAGAGAGTGCGCAGAGCTGAGGCTGACCTGAAGCAGCACCAAGTTCTATTGCATAATGACAAGGACAATGAACATTTGTTGGCTCAGGATAAAAAGCTTCGCTTGGACCTTGTCAACCTTAAATCAGCGGAGAAAATGTTTTACAGCTAGAAATTGAAATGCAACTTTTTCAAGGACTGTGATAGAGGGACCAGCTTTTTCCATGCCTTGATGAGTCATAGACACAAGAAGAACTTCATTTCTGCCATTTGCTGCAATAGTGGACCACTCACGACATCCATGACTGAGGTAGGGGATGTCTTTGTCAGCTACTACCAGCAGCTCCTGGGTTCTTCACGAGCCACTCTTCCCCTGGATGAGACCGTTGTCTGCTGTTGTCCTTGTCTTGATGCCACCTCACAAGCCTCTTTGTTAGCTGCTGTCTCAACTGAAGATATTAAAAAGGCTCTTTTCAGCATTGGTGATCATAAATCCCCGGGGCCTGACGGGTATTCATCCTTCTTTTTCAAGAATTCTTGGGATGTGGTTGGGCAGGATCTATGTGCTGCAGTGCAAGATTTTTTCCAATCAGGGCAGCTTCTAAAGCAGATCAACCATTCCATCATAGCACTGGTGGCGAAATCTGCTCATGTTTATACAGCTAGTGACTTGAGGCCCATTTCTTGTTGTAATGTTGTTTACAAAATCATTTCAAAAATCCTAGCTGACAGGTTGGGGCATGCTCTTGATGGCATCATCAACCCCATGCAAAATGCCTTCCTGGGTGGTCGCCGCATGGCTGATAATATTAATCTTTTGCAGGAGCTTCTCAGGCAATATGAAAGGAAAAGAGCCTCCCCTAGATGCCTTATAAAAATTAATTTCAGGAAAGCCTTTGACTCAGTCCAATGGGCATTCTTACGGCAGCTACTTCTCCTCCTTGGCTTCCCTGATAGATTTGTTCATCTGGTGATGACTTGCGTGGAAACAACTTCATATTCAGTGGATGTCAATGGGGAGCTGTTTGGATTTTTCCCTGGAAAATGCGGGGTGCGGCAAGGGGATCCCCTGTCGCCATATTTCTTCATCACCTGCATGGAATATTTCACTAGAATGCTCAGCTTAGTATCTCAGAATCCTTTATTTCATTTTCACTCGAAATGCAAGCCACTTGGCATTACTCATCTCTCTTTCGCTGATGATGTTATGCTGTTATGCCGTTATGCCGAGGGGATAGGTGTTCATTTCAAATCCTCCTCCAGCAACTGGTGCTCTTCGGGCAAACATCTGGATTGGATATTAATACTTCCAAATCATCAATTTATTTTGGTGGTGTTGCTATAAGTTTGAAACAAGCCATTTTGTTAGATACTGGTTTCTCTGAAGGCTCCTTTCCTTTCAGGTATTTTGGTGTGCCTCTCAGCCCACACAGACTTCTTGCAAGTCAGTTCTCACCGCTTCTCCACAAGTTAGAAGCAGCTATTCAAGCATGGGTGGGTAAACATCTTTCATACGCTGGTAGGCTAGAGCTCATTAAGTCAGTTTTATATGGTATGGTGCAATTTTGGGTTAGCATTTTTCCTATGCCGTGTGCTGTCATCAGGCAAATTACTTGTCTCTGTCGAAACTTCCTATGGACAGGAGATATATGCCGAAGTAAGTCTGCTCTTGTGGCATGGAAAACAGTTTGCCTGCCAAAGAATGAGGGAGGACTGGGTCTGCTTAATATTCAAATCAGTAACAACAGTTTCATTGCCAAACAGCTTTGGTACATCCACCAGAAGCAGGATTCCATCTGGATACGATGGATACACCACTACTATTTACATGCCAACTCCATTTGGAATGTCTAGAGTCATAAAGCTTCGTCACCACTGTGGAAGTCTATCATTCTTCTAAAGAACCAGCTTGTCCAGAGCTATGGGAGTCATCTAGTAGTTATTGATCTAATGGCCGACTGGGAGCGGAGAGAAGGTGGATTCACTTCCAATGCCTATGCTTCACTTAGGCCCCAAAGTTCAACTGTTCCCTGGGAGAAGATAGTGTGGGAGCAATGGTCTCTGCCCAGATGCAACTTCATATTATGGCTAGCTATGCTTGGGAAGCTCCGAACTAGAGATAGACTGAGGTTCATTCCCGCTGGTATATTCTGCACCTTTTGTACACAGGAAGAGGAGAGTTATGGACATTTGTTTTTTGGTTGCACTTGGACATCTTCTCTTTGGAACAAGATTAAAGCCTGGCTAAATATAAACAGGCGTATGGCCACTGTCAAGAGTGCAGTGAGAGGTCTGCCTTCAAGAAAGAAGAATTTAGAGGCAAGAATGCGCAGAGCCTCTCTCAACATGATAGTATACTTGATATGGGATGAGAGGAACAAAAGAATTTTTTAGGGCAAGAGTACCTTACCTGACCTTGTCTTTCGGAAATTTCAAATTCTCTTCTTCATGGTTCTGCATTTCCACGAGAAAATCACACACACATCAATGTTGCCTGGTGATTTCTTTTTTGGATGTGATAACAGTGTTGTGGCTATAATGGTAGTAGTCGAGGTCCTGCTGCTTTGGGTACTCTGATTCAACCTGTTGTTTGTCGAGCATGGATCTTCGTGGCTCTTCCAAATAGGGGGAAATATGGGGGTGGATTGCAGTTCGTTTGGCAAACCTTCTTAATTTGCCTGTTCTCTTTGGTTCATTAAATACTGCATGGTGTTGCATGGCATTCTACATTGTATTTATTCTGGCTGGGGATGAACAACTCTGATTGGCTGGTTCTTCTCTTAGAAGCTTGTGATCCTGGCGGCCCACGTGTATTTATTTATTTGTTTTGTCTTGGCTGTTTCCTGCTGAGCCTCTATCATCTCTACATGGTTGGCTGATGATATCCACATTTCACGTCCCTGCATGGATCCTTCGTCGTCGTTTTGCTGAGCTGATGGGATGTCTCTATCTCCTACGCTGTAACACATTGACTGGGCATGCATGGGTTTCCTTGCCTCTGCTGGCCACTGTTCATGTCCGATATGGTGGATGGCTTTGTTGCGGCTGTTATTATGGTGAGTGTCTGTCGCTGATTGGTTGCATTGACTCTGCGTGGTTCATTATTCCTGTGTGCATGAAATGTCGTTTGCTGCTTTTGGGCTGTTTTGGCTGTGTTAGGATGATACTTCTTTAATCCCTGGTGGCTTGCGAGGTTGCACGGCTCAGCTTGATTTCGGCTTCTATGGTCTAGTCCTTCATGGCCTGCATGATTTCTGCATGTTTTATCTGCAAGATGATGATTTTTCGGTGGCCGTTGTTGGTCATGAGGTTGTTTCTTTTACTGTTATTTTCTAGGGAGCTTGTTCCCGGTTTTTGTTTAGGGTGCCTAGTACCCTCCTATCTGTATATAATTTGTTTTTGCTGCTTTTGTGGCATAGTTACTTTTGATCTTAATATATTCTTATATTTGATCAAAAAAAAAAAACAGGGTATTTTTTTTTTGTATATATGATTTTCTTATAAAAATCTATCGAAATTTCGACAAAGTCTCCCCTATATCGGGAGATCCCAAGTTATCAACATATAACCTGTTTACACTTCTAATATCTCACTTTTCATAACTCAATCACGACTCAATCATCTTGGGTCTCAATCCCATAAACATCATCGTCGTCATAACCATAATATTTATAACATACATTGAACAACAAATATCATTATAGAGGAATAAATGAGATAAATACGTATACATGGACATAATTTTATGAATTTCAGAGTTAAGACTTTCTATTCAAGTTTAAATATCAATTTTACAAATTAAGTTATATAAAAGTTGTAATGTTACAAAATACAAGAATATACTCCCTATAACTAGATTACAAAAAGTGAACATAAGTTAGGATCTACTCTTGTCGTGCATGTGATGGTCCTGAAACAAAATACATATTATTGAAACATGAATATCACAATAAGCATATAAACACAAATATCCAACAATTTAAAAAGGCAAACATGTATTCATATGTTATTCACTTCTCCCTTCTATTTCTATTGGAACTCTTTCTCATTCCACTACTGAAACCGTTTCCTCTTCCATTATCAACTTCCATTCAAGATTTCATAAGATCAACCATGATTATTTTCGTTTAACACATTACCGACACCAATTTCACTAGTATCATCATCACCCCGTAGGTGTCGATGTATAGTGTCCCCTTCCCCAAGACCCTAACACACACTAAATATATATGAGTCGATGCATGGTGATCCTTTTACCCGGGATCCTAACATACACTAAATGTATGCTAGTCGATGCATGGTGATCCCCTTACCCGGGATCCTAACATACACTAAATGTATGTTAGTTCACGCCACATATCCCACTTCTTATATTCCCTTTGTCAGTGATAATTTCATCACTCGACAATTCATACAAGAACCATTCACCTTGAACACACATACATTTGGAATACTATCCAAAATATCAACATCATTACGCAAACTTTCATCCTTTTACATATTATCCAACATTTGCTAATTCACATTTCACATCAATAACATATTAAATCATGGAATTTAACTAGAAAGAATAGGTGTGAATCACCTACCTGCAGTAGAAGCTCTACTCGTGCTCCCCTACTACTGTTGCACCACCTCCATGGTCCCTCTTGATAATCATAAGCATATCTCATAAATTATCATCATTTAAGGATACATTTTATAATAACCATATTAACAATCAATACATGTCTTTCTTTTAATTATTCCTTTCTTTATATTTTACATTCTCTCATTTCATTCATTAATATCGTCATTTTTTGTCCGACCATAGTTATCATTATAAATTTTCATTTTCAATATGGCTCATTTTTTTTTGGAAATTAAAATGCAATATCACATGTTTCCCAAAGTAAAAAGTCCTAATTTTCACCCTTAACGAGTCTAGATACTCGCTTTAGCAACTTTTCAAATATGTCAGTAGAGGTCATATTCCGACCTCTCAAATTTTTTTACTATATCTGGAGCTTTAGGACACCGTTTCGAGCGATGCTGGTCTCTTTAGAAAACTACGACACAGGGCTACAAGTCCTCTGAAGGGAGGAGAACCCAATTCTGCCCCCAAGACACTCAAAAGTACTCGTCAACGAATCAGACCTACTGCTCTACAGGGTTTGTCATGACCCAGTCTCGGTTGGTGAACCATAATTCAAGTTTTATAGATCCAAATTGAGCAAAACCAACTTTTTTGGTTAGTCAACATTCAAAACTACAATTTCTATGAGGAACATAATCCTAATTCTCTCATCCTTCTACTTTAATTCTCTTCGAAAGTCAGGAGACGAATCTGTCCAGATTCGTCAACCTTTCCATTTACACACAACATCCACAATTTAACTTTCCCTCTTTTCTCTTCATATGGTCGACTACCCCTTACTTAATTACCCATACATTTTATTTGATAAATGATTATAATTTCATGCCCCCAATCACATACAACACTTGAATTTACTTAATTTTAACAATTAATACATTTCCTCAAATCAAGTCTAAGAACCCTAATCCAAAATTCAACATTAAGGTATCAATTCGTAATCGAAATTGAAACGACTTATAAGATCATGTTTAGAACTACTTGCCTAGTAAGAATCAAGGTCTCGATCTCTAACTAGTCAAAAATTTTCGACTTCCCCTTTTTCTAATGGCAGTCGACCCTCCCTCCTCTTTCTTTGTTCAAATTTTCTTGTTAATCTCTTTCCCACAAGTATTTACTCTACTTATAAACCCTTAACCTTAGATGGATTCTTGGAATTTGGTGTTTTTCTCTTGGTTTGACAAGAATAAATTCAAAAACTCACTCCCTCTCTCTTAATAGTTCTTTGCTAGTTTTGATGAGCAAGGAAAAGAGGTACTTATATCCCATAATTTCTCTTATTCGCTCTTAGGCCCAATTTACTCTAAGTGTATTATTTTTGCCCCCACATCTTTTTTTTTTATAATTAAGTTATATCTCTTTTCTTTTCTTATAATTTCACCCCTCAACTTTTTAGTTTAGTTCATTTTCTTTAATTTAATCCAACCCTCAATATTTCTAGGTTAAATTTATAATATCTTGAAATATTTTGTTCGGAACTTTACATCTGAAAATTTATGAAGTCTCATTTTATTTAAATCTGTACATGAATTTCATCACTTTTATTTTCCATTTATTTAGCTTGCAATTTACACATACATTTATTTCCGGGGTTTACAATTACATAACTTAAGATTCATACACATTTAAGTTCTAATTTCATTCCTAAATCACACTAATTATACGGATGTTTAATTCTCATCTCTATTTACTACATTCCCTTTAGGACAATAATCCACTACAATACTAGTCAGCTCACAAGCTTGGACACCATTTGATAGAAATGTTAGTGATGCCCCTACAACCATAAATTTGTTATAAACTTCCAATCTGATAACACAACAAAAGTCAAAATTTGTGCATGCATTTTACAAGTATAACTAGGTAGTGAACATATTTGTATTCCATGCATTACATATAGAATCAAGAAAGTATATCAATCTTACACTTCATTTTGTGCCTTTATAAACATTTCTTTCTTTATACATTTTCCTCTAGTTTTTACTCTTTCATTACTCTTTACAAAACTCCCTACCAAAATTCTCATTTATAAATCCAGTAGTATTCTTTTATCTGGATCTTTATTTCAAAAGCTTCCTCTTTTGAGTCTCATCTCTAAATTTTATTTATTATGTCTTTTTATCTCATGATATAACTCATCAGGATATATTAACAAAGAAAGCTCTTACCTAAAGCTCTCATTATAGATACTCTTAAAAATACAAGCACCTTCCTACAAATTCCAAACTATAATGATCAATATTTCAACTATCAAACTATACATATTGATCATTTAGTGCACACCTTATCAGTCTCCTCTTATCTCCATGTTATGTGGGCCATTGTTTAACTACCACCTTCATATCCTAACATACACATCGACCATTGTTTAACTACCACAATACACCTTGCATATTTTCACGTCATGGAGTCTATATTTCTTGCTAAATAGAGCTGCTACACCAATCCATCTTCTTCTAACATCCGAGATTGCCCTAACCACCATTAATTATCACTTTTAAATTGTCATTTTAACCATCATCCCATTACACTAGGACCATTTTAACTGCTTCCAAATGTACTATACTTCCACTATTAGAACAACCCTAAAGTGCATCACATTATGCTATTCAATGTAGCCCCTCCTTGCAACACAATATATTGTCACCATAGCTCTTAAATGCATCTTACCTATACTTCCATAACAACCTTTATATAACCTTCATTGTTATCCCAAAAATAGCGTTCAACTTCATATATTACATTGCCAAAAATAGCCTTTGAAACAATCATAATGTCATCCTAAAGATAGTCTTTAAACTCACTTCAATACATTACCAAAACAACCTTCAAAACTCACCTTAATGTTGTCCCCAAAATAGCCCTTAAACTTACTTCAACATCGGCAACCTAACCTTTAAGACGTACCCTAATGTTGTCCCAAAAACAACCCTTAAACTTACTTCGTTATGCTGCCAAAAAAAAACCTTATAAACTCACCCCAATGCTCTTCAAAATTGAAAATAGCCCTTAAACTCATACACCACGTGTTGTCAAAGTAACCACCTTTCTCATTAAAATTTGACTACCAAAATCACCATTACCCTTACCTCTTCTAGTTCACTAAACCACCCTTTTATATACATCATTACTAAGCTACTTTACCAAATTCTACCAACCTTACAACCTTAGAAGTGGGCTACCCAAGCCTTTTGTTGCCCCATGATTATGTTTATTATCACAACCCTCATACTTCATTTTCTAACCATTAAATGGGTTATTTTCATCTACAAGATTTTGACACAACTTAACTTCTTTTATTTTATCCCTCACGAAGGTCAAACCAGGCTTTTCCTTGTAATGCCCATGTTCTCTTGTTTACTTCCCTTGCAATTAATCTTTAGCCCACCATCTCTTTATGGCTAACCATTCCATCTTAAAGATAAGCCACTTAGAATGGAAGCAATTTGTCATTATATTTTTCCTTGATTGTATTCCTTAAATAAACTAAACCTTCCACTTGAGGTCAAACCACTTAATCAAGCTCAACCATCCAACACGGATGCCAATCATCTCTCACGGACGCCAAATAAATATTTTTTTCTTCTTTCTTTTTCATAACATTTCTCTATCTAGCATTTTAAAAGTAACATGTCCACATCACTATTGCATTAATAACAATTTGTAAACTTTAAAACAAGTGAAAAGTGTCGAGCACCTACCCAAATCCCGAGTACATCCTGCTGCTCCTAATTGTTGTTCAACTCACTCACTACCAGATTTTATAGTTTTACTAACGGAAATTTTTATCGGTATTTGTACTCACAGTCCATCAATACATATATTTTCAACGGGCTTACGGATAGAAAGCGATCCATCGAAAAAACTCTCATCGGTAATTTATGGTCTGTCGGTGAGTTTGTTGGTAATAAATATACCGATGGATTTACAGACGGATAAGCTATGTCAAAAAAAATTACCTACTTCATTCCATCGGTATCTCCATCGATAAATTTAACATATCATTGACAGAAAAATCGTATATGATGTCATTGGTCTTTTTATTTATTGATCGGTATATCCATCGATAAATATAACATATTATCGACAGAATATCATCTATAATTTTATCGGTGAGTTAACAGTAGCAGAATTATTTGCAATAATTATTTTCTAACTCTCTCTGAAATATATCTACGAAGTTTTTTCATTGGTAATCCCGTCAGTAATATTTTAAAAATATATATATATTGAACAAAAATAGAAAAATAATTAAATAATATAAAAATCAAATATTTATTATAAACTTAAATATTTGTACGTTCAAATATAATAAATTTAAAATAGAGGCGACACTAGAGGAGGAGGAGGTTGGTCGTCGCTAGGACCATGGGGCCAATTAGAGGGTGCATATGTACCATCCATATGTAATCTTATCTACATTTATAATCAGCAGAGTTCTTCATAATTAGTGAGTCGTTCACATTTTTCATTAAGATAGGTCATTTGATCCTGTACTTATTGATCTAACATCGCCGTGAACTCTAAAGTTGATTTTATTCAAATTTTAAACCTACAAATACACAAGATATATGCTACAAACTAGTTGATTTTATTCAATATCTTCTCATAATTTAGCATAATTCAATTTCGTAGAAAATTTTCATTTTCCACGTGATAATATTTTTAATCCTAAATTTAAAAAAATATATATATTCTAAATTTAAAATAATAATTAAAATTAATCATACACATTTAATTGAAATTGAACAAAAAAATTCAAAATAAAAAAACTAAAATTCAACAAAATAATGCAAACATTATTACAATAACAATTAAAATTCAACACAATTATTTCTAAGTGGTAATATTTTTAATCCTAAATTTAAAAACATTTATTCTAAATTGAATAAATACAAAATAATAATTAAAATTGAACATGCACATTTAATTGAAATTGAACAACAAATTTGAAAAAAAAACTAAAATTTAAAAAAATAATGCAAAACTTATTTCAATAACAACTAAAATTCAACACATATATTAATTCATAAAATTATTAAGAACACAAAATTGAACAAAAACAATAATAAAAAACAAAAATAATGCAAAAAAGACATAAGAAAGAAAAAAAAAATGAAAAAATATTACCTTAATGGCGTGCTTAATTTCAGTTGATAATTAAAAAAAAAAGGGATTGTTAATAAACCCAAAAAAAATAAGAAGAAAAATGAAGAAAGACAACATACTTGCGGATGAGAAGAAAGAGAATGCTTGATTTTGGGAGTGGGGGGGAGAGAGAGAGAGAGAGACGACTCTATGCGAGAAGAAAATACAAGAAGAAAGAAGAAGATGAAGCCCTGTCTGTTTTGATTTTGGTCTTCTAATATAGTTTTACCAATGAAATTACCAACAAAATATGAAATATTACTACTTTTAATATTTTCATGAGTTATTCTGTTGTAAAGTCAAATTGAGATTTAATAGTCTTAGTATCTGGGCACTTTTTACCAACAGAATGATAAACGGAAAATTAAATATTGATATTTTTAATATTTTCGTTGGTGATTCCATCTGTAAAGTCAAGTGAAGATTTTTAACTTCCATAAAAATTTTTAGAAAGCCCTCCAAATATTACTGATGACTTTTAATTCCATCAGTGATGTCATTGGGGAAAAAAATGAACAGTCAAAAGCACATTAATTATCAACGCATTAAGAAGTGAACATTACTATAGTCACTGGAATATACTAACGAACACATTTCATTAGTATACCGGTATGTAATTAACATTATGAACAGTGCTAGAAAAAAGAAAAAAGCAGTTCCTATAATCATTGGAATATACCGCATACATATTCTGTTGGTATACCCATATGTAATGTACAATATGTTTGTATTTCCATTAGTATAAAACAGTGTCTGATGCTAAATTGTATCTGTATTCTCAATCTATCAATCCTGCAAATACTTAAATTCACAACTGCGCACACAATACAATAACACCAGTTCACATCACAATAATAAAATAAATATTCCCTTGTCATTCAATAATAAATTAACATCATTGTCATTACATTAAAGTGAATTTTGTCCATAAATCTTACATTATAGTTTATGGCATTACACATTCATGTTGTGCAAATTAATCAGAATTGTTTTCTTCTTCGTCAATTGACTCGTCCTTAACTCCATTGCAATCTTCTATACTAATTTCATCGCTATCATCTTCATCGACTTGTGTATGTTTGTTGTAGCTCAAAACATCATTCAACTCTTCAACATCAACATTAACAAACATAGTCTCAGTGATGTGAAAATTTGAATTTTTTTCTATATTATTAGACTGAGCAACTCAATATGGATCAACTAATTCACCAAGTTGAAAGATATCATCTTCCATTATTAATTCATCATTATCATCCTGAACAACCTCATCGCGACCCCTGGATTTGATTTTCACTATGGATAATCAATCAACTTTTGAACTATCCTTTATAAAGAAAAGAGTGTATGTGTAATAAACTTGTTGATATTGCTTGGTGAAAACAAAGACATCGTCAATATTACAGAGTCTAGCCTTTAAATTAATTTTGATCGAATCATGATGGGCATCTACTATGATTCCTCTATTATTGGTTTCATCATTGACTTAGTAGTACAAAAGTTCTCTTTCAGTTTGTTCCTTTCAAATAAAATGCTTCTTGCTCATTCGACAATTCTGTCATAATCAACCTTACTCAACCCATGATCTGACTTCATGGTGAACATTTATGCAATGGTTCATCAAAATCTTTCAAAAGATCAAAAAACATGCCTGCATCTACATTAGGTTCTTCATATATGATTGGACATTGACCAGTATGACCCTAATTCATTCTCATCATATCCATAACAAATTTCCTATAAGGATTACTATTATCATCTGCAACTCCATGCATGTTACTAAACTTAGAAGTTGACCCAACCATCATTCTTACCATGATATCGCGAGGAACATATACTTCTCCGTGTGCATACCAACATAAGTATTTCTCTATGAACCTTTTTTTATAAAAGATGCATCATTACAATATATAGATCGAATTTTTTTTATTTTTACACCTCTTAAATGGATATTTAATACCCTTTCCACTAATATTTCTCAAATTAGATATTGCATAATTAATAAAACCTTGAATTTCATTATAATAATCCATCTTCTACAACTCTTGGGGTGAATCTATATACATCCATAAATGACTATCCATTACTTATATCAAACCTATATAAAATAATGATGACAACATGTATTATTAACTACATTAACTAAATAAATTTGTACAAATATTGATTTAACTCAAACTTATTCAATCTATTTCAATAGTACTTTTAATTTATTATCAATTATCTACATAAATTCAAATTTCTATACATTTACCAAAAATTTCAACTTGGCAATAAAATTGACAAAATATAAAACAAACTTGTTAAATAAGCTTTTATTTATTTCATCACAAAACACCCAAATAAAAAATTCAACATAAGTTTCATTAATTTACGAACAAATATAATTTTACAAAATCTAAAACAAACCCTAACATGTACAAATCATAAATCCAGGCAAAAAATTTGTATAAGAAAAAAACTATAAAACAAGTAAACACCCAAACAAAATACATATACTACAAATATATAAAAAAAAAATTAACATTTTAAAATTGTGTTCAAATAAAAAAAAGGGTAGATTTTCTTACTTAAAGTAGAAAATCCTTAATAAAATTTGAATAAGAATACAGATGCTGACAAATTGAGTGTTGTGGTGGCTAGATTTGTTGTGGGAGGTTGAATTGTGTTGAGATTTGGATTGTAGAAAAAAATGCATAATAAAAAAGAAAAATGAGGAAAGGGGAGAGAAGGGTCAATCGTTAGGTCATAAATTAAATATTATTGATGGCATGACCAAAAGAATTATTCCGTCAATAACTTCGTCAGTCATTTTATTAGTAAAAATATCACGTCACTATATGATTTGTCTTTTTTTAATCTCATTATAATACCCTCCGTAATTTCCTCGGTCTATACCAAGAAAATTTTTCTCTTGGCATATTTATGAACATACTTTACCATCGGGTTAATTATGTTAGTAATGTTGTCTATAAAAGTTACATGTCATCGTCTTGTTTGGTTTTTTTTTCCATTCCTTATTTTCCTACTGCAATTCCCTTGGTAAATACCAAGGGAATTTTTATGTCAGTACTTACCAATAGATACAAGGATAGAAAATTCTATCAATAAAGGTCATCGCAATATACCGATAAAAAATTTATGTCGCTATTTCTGTTTGTATTTGCTAATTTTCTGGTAGGGACTCTAGCAGCCTCCTTTGTATCAACAAGGTTTCAAACCATTATAAACACATTAATTCATCGTAGGAACCTTTTTTAGTTCTCATTCAATTTATGTTTATAAAACAAAGATAAGTAAATTCATATAATTAAATGCACATTCTTGTTTTTCAATGTCATAATTGTCACGACCTAGAAATATATTTATTTATATGTGTTATTTTTTATTTGGTGTAAATTTTTTTTTACTAAAAATTCCGCAGAATTTCCCACGTAACGGGATCATACCAAGTTATTGACATCTTCATTCCTGATACAATTTGATATTAGGTTGAGTTATCTTATATATGTTGAAGGAATCACCAATACATCACCATTAAAATTGATTTGGACCAAGACTTACTTTTTCTTGTCATTTAAAATCTATTTACACTTTTTCATCTTTGAAAACAAATCCATCAATTATTTTCAACCAAGTTATTGTTAATTTAATTTCTCTTGAGTTTTTTTTGTTACCTAGCTTAATTTCCAAATCTAGCTCTCTGTGGATATGACCTTGATTTTACCGAGTTAATTGCTACATCGCACACTCGTGCATTTGCGAGTTAAAACAAGCCGAACATAAAAAGCGGTCAAGCAATTTTGGCGCCGTTGCCGGGGAGCTAGCAAGCAAAGGTAACAAATTTATATTTGATTATTGGAAAAAAATACATATAAATAAAAAATCAAATGGCTGGTTTTACCGCCTAAAAAAAATAAAATTTTCCTCAACTTTTCGGATATTGGACTGTGGACTGGACTATTAATTATTGGATTTTGGTTGGTTCAACCATTTTTCTTTTATTGTCTATTCTAATTAGTTTCTAATATTTATTGTTTATATTATAAGGCTGGTTTTACCGCCTCTTATTTATTCTATTTTATTTTGTTGTTATTATTTTTCTTATATTTATTGTTTGAAGTGCTTGGCCGGTATTACCGCCTTTTGTTTATTTTATTTTCTTTTGTTGTTTTGTTGTGATTATTTTTCTTATATTTATTGTTTGAAGTGCTTGGCGGTATTACGCCTTTTTTATTCATGCTTGTTATAATTATCTTTTAATGTTTATTGTTGTTAATATTGCTTATTAGTTGGAGAGTGAATTTCTTAATTTGCTGTATTTTTATTTTTGAGCTATTACTTTATCTTTTACGTTTCATTTACTTTTATTTGCAATTTTTTTCTCTTCTTTCCTTTCCTTTCATATTCATATAATTATTATATTATTTTTCATCATGGCTAATGTTGAAGATGTAGAGGGTGAAGGGAGTGTTCAAGGTAATGGACCTCCACAATTCAATGATCAACCTAATTTTGAACTCTTAGGGGAGTATCTTCACCCGGCTAGACAAAGTACACCTTCGTGTATTATCTTGCCTCTTAACCAACAAGCTTTCAATTTGAAACCGGGCATGATTCAACTTCTTCCCACATTTCACGGTATGGATTCTGAAAATCCATACATACATATTAAGGACTTTGAAGAGGTATGTAATACTTTTATTGATAGAACATGCACCGAGGAAACTATTCGGCTTAAATTGTTCCCATTCTCTCTAAAGGATAAAGCCAAGCTTTGGCTAAACTCCTTGCGTCCTAGGTCTATAGGTACATGGAGAGAAATGCAAGCTGAATTTTTGAAAAAATACTTCCCCACTCATAGGACGGCTGCCTTATAACGTCAAATGATGAATTTTTCTTGTAGTCCAAATGAGTCATTTCACCAAGCTTGGGAAAGGTTCAAAGACTTGTTAAATGCATGCCCCCACCATGGTTTTGAGATGTGGAGGTTAGTGAGTTTCTTCTACGACTCTCTTACCGTGATTTTAAAAAGCTAGTGTCAACCATGTGTAATGGTGAGTTTTATGACAAAGAACCAAGTGAAGCCTTTGATTTCTTTGATCAATTGGCTGAAAATACAAAGCAATGGGAGACTTCTCTCTCACTTCATGTTGAGTCTAGAAACACCATTTCTCATTCAAGTGGGAAGTTCCAATTGAAAGAGACTGATGACCTTAATGCTAGATTAGCCTCATTGGCTAGAAAAGTAGAGTCTCTTGAAATTAAAAAAGTGCATGTCATGAGTGAACAACAAGAGGAAAGTTGTGTTGTTTGTGAGAGCAAAGGGCATAGGACAACTGAGTGTCCTACCATTCCAGCCTTCAAGGAAGTGCTATATGGCCAAACTTCTGATTCAAGTAATGTTAGAAAGCCATTTTCAAACCAAGTAGGCAATCCCTACTCCGAGACCTACAATCCTGGATGGAGGAACCACCCAAATTTTGGATGGAGAAATGAGGGCTCTTCAAGACCTCAAACATTTCAACCTCCACCCCAACCATTTCATACTCCCACACATAACACATACCAACCACCTCATAAGAGATCCCTAGAGGATACTCTTCAACAATTCATGCAAACACAAGGAGGAATCAACAACCAAGCTTACAAATTTCAAGACCAGACCAATAGGACCTTAGATGACATTCAAGTCAACTAACCAAGTTGACTCAATCACTAAGCATTCAAGAGAAGGGAAAGATCCCAGCTCAACCAATGCCAAATCCTAGAGGTCGTACACATGAGTGAATCCTCATCTAGTGAACCTTCAAACCATGAACAAGTCCAAGCCATCACAACCCTTAGAAGTGGAAAGATTGTTGACAAAGCTATAGGTTTTGAGATTCCTAGAGGTATTGTGGAGGAGAAATCTAAGGAAAGTGAAGAGGAAATCAAAACACAAGTGACAAATGAGAGCTTGAGTGACAAAGAAGGTGAGATAAATGAGAAAGAGATGAGTGAGAAAGGAGATGATTCAAGAAAAATTGGAGTCAAAGTGAGTGATTTAGAATTTGTTCCTAGAGCACCATTTCCACAAAGGTTAGGGAAACCTAAACATGATCTTATGAACTCGGAAATCTATGAATTGTTCAAACAAGTGAAAGTCAACATTCCACTCCTTGATGCAATTAAACAAGTCCCATCTTATGCAAAGTTCCTCAAGGACTTATGCACAGTCAAAAGGAGATTAAATGTGAAAGAAAGAGCCTTTCTAACTGAACATGCTAGTGCCATCATCCAGTTTAAGACCCCTCCTAAATATAAAGATCCTGGTTGTCCTACCATTTCATGCATTATTGAAAATCATAAGATAGACCAAGCTTTGTTGGATTTAGGAGCAAGTGTGAATTTGATACCCTACACCGCTTTCTAACAGTTAGGTCTAGGAGAAATCAAGCCTACTCGAATCACCCTTCAATTAGCTGATAGGTCAATCAAGATTCCCAGGGGTATTGTTGAGGATGTGTTGGTCCAAGTAGATAAATTCTACTTTCCTGTTGATTTTGTAGTGCTAGACACCGCACCAATTCAAGGTTCTAATGCTCCCATCTCAGTCATCTTAGGTAGACCTTTCCTAGCTACATCCAATGCTTTAATCAACTGTAGGAATAGGGTGATGAAATTGTCTTTTGGGAATATGACTGTGGAGATGAACATATTCAATGTCTCCAAACAAATTGGTGAACATGAGGACATTAGAGAGGTGGATTTGATCCAAACAGTTTGTCAAGAACACTTTGAGAGAGAGTGGATCAAGGATCCATTAGAGAGAACTTTAATTCATGATGAAAGATTTTGTTCTTTGGAATGTGTTGATGAGGAAGTAAGAGAACTCGAGACTTATCTAGATCCAATGCCTATTATGTCAATAGGTCAATGGACCCCATCGTTTGAGCCTTTGATTTCACCTCAAGTGAAAGTTGAGGCATCTCTTGTCCAACCTTATAAACCAGAAAGGAAGCCTTTACCGAGTGATCTTAAGTATGCATTTCTAGGGGAAGATGAATCATATCCTATTGTGATTTCTTCAAAACTTAGCATAGAGCAGGAACAAGATCTTTTGAGAGTGGTGAGAAAACACAAGAAAGCAATTGGGTGGACTATTACTGACTTGAAAGGAATTAGCCCTCTTCTATGTACACATAGAATCTATCTTGAAGAAGAGGCTAAATCTGTGAGGCAAATGCAAAGACGATTGAACCCAAACATGAAGGAAGTAGTGAGAGGTGAAGTGCTTAAGCTACTTGATGCAGGTGTCATTTACCCCATTGCAAACTCAAAATGGGTTAGTCCAACCCAAGTTGTCCCAAAACAATCTGGAGTTACGGTAGTGAAGAATGAAAATAATGAGCTAATACCAACTAGAATCCAAACTGGATGACGTATGTGCATTGATTATCATAAGTTGAACATGGTGACTAGGAAGGACCATTTTCCACTTCCATTTTTAGACCAAGTGTTTGAAAGAGTAGCCGGAAGAGCTTTTTATTGTTTTCTTGATGGATACTCAGGTTACAACCAAATTGAGATTTCTTTAGAAGACCAAGAAAAAACCACCTTCACTTGTCCTTTTGGTACCTATGCTTACAGAAGAATGCCTTTTGGCTTGTGTAATGCACCAGCCACTTTTCAAAGGTGTATGATGAGTATCTTTAGTGACATGGTGGAAAATTTTTTGGAAGTTTTCATGGATGATTTTTTCAGGTTTATGGGGATTCTTATGAGTTGTGTCTAATGCATTTAGAAAAAGTTCTTGAAAGGTGTGAGGAGAGCAATCTTGTACTCAATTGGGAGAAGTGTCATTTTATGGTGACACATGGCATTGTTTTAGGTCACATTGTCTCATCAAAAGGGATAGAGGTAGATAAGTCAAAGGTTGAAGTCATTCAAAAATTACCTACCCTCGATCGTGAAAGATGTGAGATCCTTTTTTAGGACACACTTGGTTTTACCGAAGATTCATTCATTCTTTTAGTACCATTGCCAAACCATTGTGTAACTTGTTGTCACAAGATGTTCAATTTGATTGGACATCAAAATGTCAAGAAGCTTTTGAAAAGCTTAAAGGGTTGTTGACCACTGCACCAATCATGCAAGCTCCTGATTGGTCTTTACCATTTGAACTGATGTGTGATGCTAGTGATTTTGCGGTAGGGGCTGTTTTAGGGTAAAGAAAAGATAAGAAACCTCATGTCATTTATTATGCTAGCAAGACTTTGAATGATGCTCAATTGAATTACACTACAACTAAAAAAGAACTTTTAGCTGTGGTCTTTGCATTAGACAAGTTTAGGTCTTATTTGGTTGGATCTCTTGTTATTGTTTTCACTGATCATGCAGCATTGAAATACTTGCTCACAAAACAAGATGCCAAGCCACGTTTGATTCGATGGATCCTCCTACTCCAAGAGTTTAACCTTGAAATTCGAGATAAAAAGGGAGTAGAGAATGTAGTGGCTGATCATTTGTCTCGTCTTTCAAGCTATGAGACCATAATTGATGAATCTCCAATAAATGAATTCTTTGCTGATGAAAATTTATTTTGTGCAGGTACCGTTTCCTACATTGGCTCTCCATGGTATGCTGACATAGCAAATTACCTAGCCACAAGTCAGATTCCTTCTCATTGGTCTAAACTTGACAAACAAAAATTCTTGCGCAACGTGCGTACCTTTTTTTGGGATGACCCCTACCTATTTAAATACTGCCTGACCAAATTGTTAGGCGGTGCATCCCTGATCATGAAATTCCAAGTGTAATTAATTTTTGTCATGCATTAGCCTGTGGTGGGCATTTCTCTTCCAAGAAAACCACTGCCAAGATCTTGCAGTGTGGTTTTTATTGGCCCACCATGTTCAAAGATGTTCATGCCTTATGTGTTGCATGTGACCGATGCCAACGACTAGGTAACCTCACTAGGCGTAATATGATGCCCCTAAACCCCATTTTTGTTTTGGAAATATTTGATTGTTGGGGGATTGATTTCATGGGACCTTTTCCAAGTTCATTTGGTTACCAATTCATCCTTGTAGCTGTTGATTATGTGTCTAAATGGGTGGAGGCTATTGCATCTCGAACTAATGACCATCGAGTTGTGGTCAAATTCTTGAAAGAAAACATTTTCTCTCGTTTTGGCATGCCCCGGGCTATGATTAGTGATGGGGGAAAACATTTTTGTAACAAGCCCGTTGGGATTTTGATGAGAAAATATGGTGTAATTCACAAGGTCAGTACCCCCTATCACCCACAGACTAGTGGCCAAGCTGAGTTGGCAAATAGGGAGATCAAGAACATTCTAGAGAAAACAGTCAATCCAAACCGTAAAGATTGGTCCCTACGACTAGTTGATGCTTTGTGGGCATATCGCACTGCTTACAAGACCTCTTTAGGAATGTCTCCTTATAGGCTAGTTTATGGAAAGCCTTGTCATCTCCCTGTTGAGATTGAGCACCGTGCATATTGGGCTATCCGGCAATTCAATGACAATGAAAACGAGGTTGGCAAAAATAGAAAGCTTCAATTGGATGAATTAGATGAGCTGAGAAATGATGCATTTGAAAATGCAAAAATTTCAAAACATAAGATGAAAACCTTGCATGATAAACATATTCTTAGAAAATCCTTTCATGTTGGTCAAAAAGGTTCTCTGTATAATTCACGATTACATCTCTTTCCTGGGAAGTTGAGGACAAAATGGATTGGTCCATTTGTGATTAAATCCATATCTGAGCATGGTGCATTTGAGGTAGAAAATCCTAAGAATGGAAATGTTTTCAAAGTAAATGGTCATCGATTGAAACCTTATCTTGAAAACTTTGTGGTGAAGTTGAGACATTGGATCTTGAAGATCCAATACCATTGTAGTATCAAAAGTAATGAGTTTTTATTTTTATTTTTTCATTTTTATTTATATTTTTTTTCTCTGTCTTCCATCTCTTATATTTTCTTGTTCATCCATTAGAGACAATGCATTATTTTAAGTTGGGGGGGGGGTGTGAGGTTGTTTATTTTCAAAAAAAAAATTATGTTTCTTTTAGTTGTGATATGGGGTTAAAAAAAAAATCAAGCAAGAAGTCGACTCATATCCAATTCAATCGGACATTCATCCTTGAAAAAAAAAAAAGGGAAGTAATGGGTTTTCTAATCTTTATACTTTTCTTCTCTTCCTCTTTTTTTTTTTTTACATTAAGGATAATGTAAAACTTAATTTTAGATATTTGATTATGTTCAATGCTTGAGATGACCATGCTTGTTTGAAAAAAAAAAAAACTTGCATTCGTATGTGAATGAGACTTGTTTAGGATCAACATTACATTTTTGGATTCATTATTGTGTTGAACATTGCATGCTTTAATTTGGGATAGATAATATCTTATAAAGCAAGATATAGCATACTTTTTTTTAAGATTATTGAAGTACATCTTTCCTTATAAAAGTTGTGTGAGTTGTGTGATTATGCATGAAAGATGAGTGTGATGCTTTACTTGTGATCATCCCTTTTAATCTAGTCCTAAACAAGGTTTAAGTAAATAGAGTAATCATTATTACACAAATGTGTACAAAGTTCTATCTACTCCAATGTTTTGAGTTGCACAGTAACTAGGGGTATTCATCACAAATGTTTATCTTTACGTCAAACGGCAGCTTGAAATATGAGTATGCAAAGCACTTTAAGTTTGTGACTTTGTGAGTAACCGGGTGCATTCATCACAAATGTTTGTATTAGCGTCAAAAGGGAAGTGACCACTTAAAGAAAAAGAATAAATAATATTATCAAAAAAAAAAGAAGAAAAGAAAAAAAAATATATAGATATTTCTCTAGTTTGCTACCTTGTTTGTAGTAGTGAGAAGGGAAGATTACAAGTTGAGTTTTCGCGTGAATCAATTATGTTGGTTGCATGATAAATACGATTGAATTTGGAATTTTGTATGGATGTTTGATTTAGAGAATGTGAGTATGCTTATTTTTCTTTATTTGTTATTGTGTACACTAAGTTAAAGATACCAATGTTTGCATGATAGGTCCTTTAAGTGTGATGAGTCGAGCCTAATTATGTTATTATTATTCTTTTTATTTCAAAGGTTTTATGTTTTGTTTTGCTTGAGGACTAGCAAAATCTAAGTTGGGGGGTGTGATTGTGCATCAAAAGTATCATTAAGTCTCTTATTTTACATATGTATTTATTGTTTTTATTTGGGTTTTTTATAATAATTGATGTGCTTTTTAGTAATGAAGTTTCTTTTAATGTTTCGATAGGTTTTTGGAGCTTAAATGAATTATTTCAGAAAATTCAACGTCGGAATTCGGAACAAAGAATTGAAGAGAAATTTAGTTGAAGATTGAAGAAAATCTTGGTTCAAATAAGTGCTCCAAATTTGCCCCAAAAATCAATTCTATTCTAATTCTAGAAAAGAATATCACATGATCTATTTCAAGCCCAAACTTGCCTTATGTTGTGTACAAACTTCAACCATCAAACACTTAAGGTTTTAATGTCAATCTTAGCCCAAATAATAGGTACATTTGTATCCTTATTTGATGCTTAAATTCAGCCCCAAATCAGCCTCAAATCAGCCTCCAAATCAGCCCAAACACAATCCATGATCTTACATGTCCACACAACAAATAACATTTGATTTATTTTGGATAATTCATTGATCCAAGAGGGCAAGCACATGGATGGAAAGCTGGAGGGGACATTGTCACATTATTTTGGGTCAAAAAGAAGAAAAAGACAGCTCACAAAGGAGGAAGAAAAACGTGCACCAAAGTGTTCTCCAAGCTGGCCTGATTTGATTTTCCAGAACACCTTTCGGTGTTTTGTCCATAAAGTTTGACTCAGATGTCCAAATGAGCTGTTCTTTAATGATTTAGAAAGCTAACAGAATGGTCTATAAATATGTCTCTAATATCAATCTTCAAAGGAGGCTTCTAAGAGGGTCTAATTGCTGTCCAAAGTTAGAGTCAGATTTGTGTCCGAATTTTTTCTGCAATTGTGTTGTGTTCTTCTTTATAGATTTCGGTTCTTTAGATTGTAAAACTTATTATTTCAGTTTGATTTAAGTTATTTCATATTTATTAAAGTGTTATTACATATAATCATGGTTGGCTAATCGCCTTCTTGGATCCAAATCAAGGATGATGGTGGTTGAGGTGAGTTCTTTAAGATATGAATGAATCTTAATGTCTATCTTTTCATTTTCTTCATGAATGTTTATTATTGTAAAGAAATTTTAAAAATCATTTAGGTAATGTTATAATCTTGAATTTTTATGCACAAACCTTAGTTTTGGTATAGAGATTGCTTGATTCAATGTCTTACTTAATATGAAAGTACTTGTTCATTCTTAAACAATAATCAATCTTCATCTTTTTAAACTTCATTGTAATATCTTCCAAACACCAATTCACCTCCCTAAATTGCTTAACTAGTTTTAATCAATCTATTTACACTTATCTCTCTCTCTCTCTCTCTCTCTCTCTCTCTCTCTCTTTATGCACTTAGCAAGAAAAACAAGTGAAAAGTTGCCCCACTTCCTTTTACCTCATTTCCTTTTCTTCCCGCCCTTTTTCAAATGGCTAAAAACAAACGAAAACCTGCAATTGATGTACGTCCACAGGGTTCGTTGCATGTTCCTGTTCCTTCTCACACAAACCAAGGAGGTTCGCTGGTTTTAGGGCTAAAGTCGGCTCTTGGTACTCTTTCTGGTTCTGTTTCCCATATACCACACACAAATTTATCCCCTCCTCCTACTGTCATCCCAACTAGCGATGCAGGCCCTAGCACCGTTAGAGAGGCGGATGGGTCACCGGTGGCTAACGGATCTACATCTCTGGATGAGTTTCTTGATGAGGATTATTCTGATGAAGAGGAGCTTGAAGAAGAGTAGCAGTTAGATTTCACCTTCTCTGATGAAGAATATGAGAAGTCTTCACCATCTTCTCCGGCTCCGGCGATACCTGCAAGTCCTAAAGGTGCTAGCTTGGACCCGTTTAAAATTGGAAAAGCAGGTATATCTCACTCTACTCCCCCATAGATGGAGAGATCTGTTCTCTTCTAACCGAAGCATCTCCACATGCCTAAAACTCATGCATTTTTTAAACTTTAATGTTATTCAATCATGTCCTCTTTTGGCTGAAGACTTAGACCATTCTTGTGATGATTGGAAATTATGTGTCGTTAGTTATGTGTCTGGGAAATTTTTTGGTTATAGGGCCTTGAATAACATCATTGGGAACACTTGGAAATGTGAAGCCACCCTTACCATACATGAATCAGGCTGGTTAGTATATAAATTTCAAAATGAAGAAGAAAAGTTCTCTGTCTTGTGTGGAGACCCTTATTTAGTATATGGCAGGCCTCTTATCTTACGCTCTATGACTGAATGTTTTGATTTCTCATGCTCTGAAATGACACAAGTCCCTGTTTAGGTTAAGTTCCCAAATCTGCCTTTGAAATGCTAGACATTGAGGTGTTTATTTAAGCTTGCAAGTGTCCTTGGTAAGCCAATACAATGTGATAAGCTAACATCTACTAAGGAGAGACTGTCCTATGCTCAGGTGCTTGTGGAAGTGGATTTTCTTGTAGATCTTCGGTCCTCCATTAATGTTGTTTTACCCAATAGAAACCCTCTCATCCAAAGGGTAATCTATGAGACTCTGCCAAAATTCTGCAAACTCTACAAAGTGTTTGGTCATACCACTGGAGCATGTTCTAAAGGCAGGTTCAATGAATGTTGCTACCATGAATAATGTCAAAGGCAATGTCTTTACTCGCCTTAGCCCCCCTGTTAATGCTTAGCCTGTTGATACTCCTTCGGTTGAAGCCTCCCCTGTTGATGCTCCTCCTGTTAATGCTCTTAAGGTTGATGCTCTCATTGTCCCTACAACACCTATTGTTGCTCAGGATGAGCAGTAATGTAACCAAGCTACAACTACTGGTTCAGAAGGGTGGGAAACTGTAAGGAAGAGGAAAAATGGCAATGGTAATAAGCAGCACTCATCAAAGACCTTGCCTGTTGAAAGTAATCAACGTCTATAACAGTATGTCTCTGCTAAGGGGGAAGCACCTGCAATCACAGTAGACATAAACAGCAACAAGGCTCTCCAAAGACCAGTATCAGGTATGCTCACTAGGAGCTCGGTTTAAAGGAATACAAACAGATCTTCTGGCAGTGGTGGGGTATCTCCCACCCTTCCTCATCAATGATAGTCTACTGTTGGAATAATGATAGTCTACTGCTGGAATGTGAGAGGGCTTAATAGGCCTCTCAAACAACATGAGGTTGTTGGCCTCATGAAGGGAAAGAAAATTGATGTTTGTGGTCTCCTAGAGATTAATTTGACGTTGGCAAAAGTTGCATGCATGCATAAATTTCGTTTGAAGTCTTGGTAGTTTGTAAGTAATGCTGAAGCTGCAATAAATGCTCGTATAGTTATTTTGTGGAATCCTGTCACAATGAAGGTTGAGATACTGCACTTCTCTACTCAGGGTATTCATGTTCATATTACAAGCTTGGTGCACCAATATAGTTTTACAGCCACCTTTTATATACGGTTTCAACACTATTATTGTCAGGAGAGTTTTGTGGGAGGATTGAAGGAGACGGGGCACAAACTAGCTATGGATTCTTCTTGGCGATTTCAATTCTATTCTCTCTTAAGATGATAAGCATAACGGTGATCCAGTTTCCAACTATGAAATTTCAGATTTCAGGGAGTGCTGTGCAGACCTTGGGATAGCTGACTTGAACTTTACGGGTTGTCATTTTACATGGACAAATGGCACAATATGGACTAAAATTGATAGGATTATGGTAAACACCTATTGGTTCACCTTGCAGCAAATGGCCCATGTTCACTTTGGTACTCCAGGAGCTTTCTCGGACCATTCTCCAGCCTCTATCCAGCTTGGATTGCGGGAGCTTCATGGCAAACAAAATTTTAAATTCTTCAATATGTGGGCTGCTCATCCCCAGTTCTTAGAAGTCATCTCACGACATTGGACCATGGATATCTATGGGTCTCATATGTATATTCTTTTTTAAAAAAACTCAAGCTGTTGAAGGGGGCCCTGAAGACTTTAAACAATCTTCACTTCAGCCACATCTCAGAAAGGATAGCTAGAGCAGAAAAAGACATGGATGATACTCAGCTTCTTCTGTAAAATGATAGGGACAATGGTCATCTTTTAATGCTTGATAAGCAGTAGAGGCTGAATCTTGTAAATTTAAAATCAGCTGAGAAAATGGTTTTTAGCCAAAAGTTGAAATATGCTTTGTTTAAAGACAATGACAAGGGAACCAGGTTTTTTCACTCTTTGATGAGCCAACAACACAGGAGAAACCATATTCCTGCTATTCTTCGAGTGACAGAATCGCCCACCACATTGGTTGAAGAGGTTGGTAGAGAATTTATCACATACTATAAAGAGCTCCTAGGAACTTCGAAGCCTACTCTCCCACCAAGTGCTGCGATGATTCATTGTGGTCCTTGCATTAATACTCGATTCTCATGGTTTTCCCGCTTGCTCTCAGAATCGTTGATGATACCAAGCAAGCTCTCTTTAGTATAGGTGATGACAAAGCCTCAAGCCCAGACAAGTATACCTCTGCCTTCTTCAAAAAAGCTTGGAATATTGTTGGTGGAGAATTTTATTCAACCATTAAAGATTTCTTTGCCTTAGGAGAGATTCTCAAGTAAATTAATCACTATATCATTACCCTTGTTCCAAAATCAGCAAATGCAAACTCGGAAGAGACTCCGGACCCATTCTTATTGTAATGTCACTTACAAAATGATTTCCAAGATTCTAGCAGGGTGGCTGGCTTATATGCTTAATGATATTATCAGCTCTTCTCAGAATGCTTTTCTTAAAGGGAGGTACATGCCAGATAATATTAATCTCATGCAAAAGCTCTTGAGGTAATATGGGCGGAAGTGTGTTTCCCCTCGTTGCACCATCAAGATAGATTTCAAAAATGCATTTGATTCGGTCCAATGGCCCTTTCTCTGTGATCTTCTTCATCTTTTTAGGTTCCTAGCCAGGTTTGTCCATCTTATTATGAAATGTGTTGAGACCACTTCATTTTATGTCTATGTAAATGGCAGTCTTTTTAACAACTTCAAAGGTCAGTGTGGTGTTCAGCAAGGAGATCCATTATCACCCTATCTCTTCATCATTGACATGGAGTACTTCTCTAGGTTACTGAAAATAAATACTCAACAACTTGGCTTCCACTTTCATCCCAAATGCCAAGCTTTGGGAATCAGTCATCTCGGTTTCACTAATGACATCCTCTTGCTCTACCGTTGTGACATGGCTTTTGTTAGTATTATTCTCCAGCAACTAAGTGTTTTTGGGGAGACATCTGGCCTTGCAATTAACACAGCCAAATCTTCTATATTCTTTGCTAGAGTTTTGGGGGAAATGAAGCAGGCCATTCCTCGTTTCTCAAAGTTCACTGAAGGGAGTTTTCCCTTCAAATATCTAGGTGTTCCTCCCAGTCCTCACAGGCTTCTAGCCAGCCAATTCTATACTCTTATACACAAGTTAGAATCGGTTATTCAGAGTTGGATGGAAGCATCTCTCCTATGCTGGTCGACTTGAGTTAATTAAATCTGTGCTACAGGGTATGGTGCAGTTTTGGATCAGTATTTTTCCAATTCCAACCATGGTTATTAGCAAGATTACTTGTCTGTGTTGAAATTTTCTATGGACTGGGGATGTGCTTAAAAGCAAATATGTTATAGTTCTTAGAAGTAGGTGTGTTTAACAAAATATGAAGGGCGTTTGGCGGTCCTGATATCAAAGCTTGAAATGACAGTTTTTTTGCCAAGCAGCTCTAGAACATACATTTGAAATTGGATTCTCTTTAGATTCAATGGGTAGATCATTATTACATTCCTCATACCTCTATATGGTCCTCCCGCTAAGAAGACAACTTCTCTACTTTGGAAGTCTATCTTCTCTCTTCGTAACAAAATGGTTAAGAAATGTGGTGGGATTGCTGCAGTGCAATATATGCTCTCAAACTAGCACTCTGGATTAGGGTCTTTTACAACCAATGCATATGATTTGTTTAGATATAAAGCCGATCATGTTCAGTGGGCTAGTGTGGTTTGGGAATAGTGGTTTCTTCCAAGGCATGGTTTCTCCCTATGGCTGGCAATGTTAGGCAAGCTGAAAACAAGAGACAAACTCCAGTTTCTCTCCTCTGATCCTATATGCCCTCTTTGTCATAATTCTAATGAATCCCATGCTCATCTCTTCTTCAGTTGTGACGGCTCATCTTCTCTTTGGAGCAAGACTAGATTTTGGCTCAAGCTTCACAATATTATGCCTTCCTTAAACAGAGCCATTCGGGTTCTTCACAACAGGAAAAAAGGGTTGCAGTCGAGAATGAGAAGAGTCTCTCTTGCTATACTAGTGTATTTGATTTGGGAAGAAAGAACAGATGTATATTTAATAACACTGCAAAATCAGTTAAGGCTATCTTCAGGAAATTCCAAATACTGTTTTACACAATCTTGTATTTCCATGAAAAAAATCACCTAGCCTACAGTGTTGCTAGTTAAAATGAGCTCCTTTGTATTTTGGTGTGGCTTGGTTGTGTATGGTTTTCTACATGGTTTCTACGTCTCTGCATTGATGAGCCAAAGTCTATTGTTTTTGGCTGGTAATGTTTTAATGGCTGGTGGTTGTCACTCTGTATGGTTTCTACGTCTTGGCTAGGTTGTCTTCATGGTTCCTTCATCCCTGTATGGCTACTATTCTTGATTAGTAGTGTATTAATTTGTTTTGGTTGTTCCTTGGCTAGGTTTCTTCTGTCTCTACATGGATGTATTGAAGTTTTCCTTATCTTGAATGGATGGTTGATGGCTGGGTTGCATGGATGAATTGAAGGTTTATGTCTTTGCATGGATGAATCTTTGTCTCTGCATGGAAGAGCTCATACGATTTTTTTTATTTTTTGCTAGGCTGCTGCTTTTTGGCTGATGGGTTATCACTGTTCTTGACTAGTTGCCTCTGTCTCTGCATGGATGATCCGAAGATTTATGCGTCTCTGCATGGATAAGTCAACGTTTGCTGCTGCTTTTGGCAGGTAGTTTTTAATTTGTTTTGGTCATTCTTTGGTTTTTGTTCTTTATTTTATTTAGTGGCGGATTGTAGTGCTTTCCAGATGTATTTTTATATGTCTCCTAGGGATTGTGTCCTCTTATCCCTTTGCTGGTCTATCTGTATATATTTCTTCTGTAATTGCTGTTTTTTTAGCATTGTTACTTTTGATCTATAATATATTCTTACATTTGATCACACACAAAGAAACAAGTGAAAAAGCATACAAGTTCTCCCCTTTTTTTATGGTTTCTAGCCATCTGCTAAGAGAAGAAAAATTGGGCCTTTATATAGTCCAATCTTTTAAATTTTGCGACCTATTTTTGTTTAGCCTTTTTCCCAATTTGCCCCCATCCTTTCCTTTTTAATAAATTCATGCCTTATCACTTTTCTTTCAGTTAATTTCATCCCTCTCAAGTACTTAGTTATTGATTTTATTTTAGTTTATTTTGGTCAGGTTAGATTATAACCAGCTTTTTACAATAATTATCCTCAAAAGTTGAAATCTACCATTTACTTAAGGTATATTCATTCATTCACCTAATAATGCATAGCCAAACATTTAAATACATTGGTCAAGAAACATGTACTCAAGTTTGACCAATTCTCCACACTTAACATACCTTTTTTTCTTTAGTAACATTCGCCCATTTACCGAACCCTTCTTATACGTGTTATATACTATATAATGATGATCATCAACATAGTTTCGCGTAGTATGGCAACTCATTTCCTTCATTTTCTTTTTATCATATATTTTTGGCTGAAAGCCAACATTTACATCCTATGACATTTATTTCAATTTTCATGGCCCTAGACCCATTTAAACAAATTCGAAGTCAACTTTCAACAACAATTTGACACAACGATCCCTTCAATAACCCATTTTCTCATCATTTTCTACTATGGCCGAAAACACTCAAGCCTTTAACCTTGGATTTTTTTTCCCATTTTTCTTTCAAACTTCCAATATAAATCAATTAAAACACACCATTATAATTAAAAAAAAACTCAAACCCTCTTTAAAAGCCCTTTGATCGAAACCCCATTTAAGAGAGACATGGGTTTTTCTTTTTAGTTTCTTGTTTAGAACTTCATCTAACATGTTCAATTAAGTAACTTATGATCCATTTCAAATAGCAGGAGTCCCTAAATCAATTTCCTCTCTTAATTTCCAATTATGGCTGAAAATTTTCTTTAATTAATCAAGGTTTCCTTTTAAATTTTCTTGTAATTTTAACTAAATACATTCATAAAATACCCTCAACAACACAATTCATAACAAACTCAACATTAACAACACACTAATCACGGTCAAACCCCAAGCTCAAACACAATTCATAAACAATATATATATATATATATATATATATATATATATATATATATATATATCAAAATCCATAATCCATCAAGAACTTGACAAAGCTTGAAAAGAGGTTATCTTACCTTTTAATCACCAAAAACCAATAAGGATTTGTCAAGCTTTTAAAGTCTTTCTTTTTTCCCTTCAAGATTTCCCACTTTATCTCTCCTTCTATCACTTTCTCTCTCATGTCTCTCACAAACCCTAGCTCACAAAACCTTCATTGCCTATTACTTGCCTATCACTTTCTTCCATTATTTCTCTACATCTCTCCATTTTAGGGGTATTCATGAAGAAATTTAGAGAATAAATGAAAAGGAGAAGCTTTTAGCCATTTTACATGGCTGTTACTTGTCAGTCAAATTGCTGTATAAGGGGAAGAATTTTGCTTCTTAACCATTTTGCCCATAGTTTTGAAACCTAGCGGGTCGACCCGGGCCTGGGACAAGGCCGGGTCTAAGTAAAAACCAGTCAGGGATTTGGCCCGATGAAACTCGATCGACCCGGCAGGTCGACTCGGGTAAACCTAGCTCAGACTCGGCCTTTTTTTTTAATATATATATATATATGAAATAACATCGTTTTGGTCTTTTACTATTAAAAGGACAAAACAATTGATGATGAAGACAGAAATGAGAATTGAAAAAACCTAATTAAAGAAATCTTCAAAGCCATTTCAGTCGGGAAGAAAAGCAGAGGAGCAAAAGACTCTTGATCGCTGTTTTAAATCTGCGATAGATGAAGTTGAAGTTACTTGTACCCACTGACACGACTAAAAGATTGATGTCTTCTCCCAAGTGCAGGAGTGTCGAAGTAATAAATAACCTGGCAAGACCGGGGTCGAACCACAGGGAGGTTAATTGTATAAATTATAGTTAACAGCAACACAATAACAGCAATAATAATACTAATAATAATAATAATAATAATAATAATAAAGGAGAAGAAGAAGATGATGATGAAGAAGTTGATGAGAACTTTGAGATGAAGATCAATATGAGAATTAAACAATGATAAAAAAAAACAAATGTTAAGGTTAGAGGATCCACTAATAGTATTTCAAACAAGTATAGTATAAACTCTTATTATTCAATTGGAAACCACACACAAAGGAGGTTCCAATCAGATTATAAATTGTTAACATGATTACATTAGTTATCTTATTCGAATAATGCTAATACTTGTAAATGTTGTCAGACATCCATGATTATAACTTATGTTAACAACAAATCAAGTTCCTTTCATAGCACATTTGTCGGTTATACCATACAGTTGAGCTATGAAAGTGCCAAGTATTTGTTGTACCAAGGATTATACAACATAAATCTAGATTAACCATTTAACAAGCAAAGTATTAAAAGTGAACAAGATAACAAATATAAAACATGTTAGTATCAAATATTAAGGTCCATATTGAGTTTATATTATACTTATTCTTACACCATTAGTGTCACCTTTTCACCTTGACATGATAAACTTAGCTAAACATAATGCAAGAGAGAAACATAAATAAACAAGAAAAGAAAATGAAAAGCATAAGCAAGAGATTAATATAAGTAAAACTTAAGCATTACAAAATATAAAGAGAGAGCAAGAGCATGATCTTGATATGAACACCAAGATGACTAAATACATGGCAAATGCCTTCTTTTATAAGCCAAAATTCAGAACTATTGATTTGTTGACTAATTGATGAATGGGTGGCCACATCTTGACTTGGTGACAATTCTTATCTTCTTGTCTACCAAAAACGTCATTGATAACATTATAATTTGAACAGACTTCAATAATGAAAGTTCTAGGAAATTGTCTCATATTTCTAGGGTAAAAATTTGAGATCATTTGGACTTCTAGAACTCGAGATATGGGCTGAACACCGAACAGTGTCTGGGTTGTAGGACAGATTCGGACTTCTTCGTTGTTGCTACTATTTGGACTTGAAAACGGCCTTGTTAAATCTTGGGCTCCCATGAAAGTTGTAGGCCTATATCTTACCTTTCCATCCATATAAAGTAGACCTAAATCTGAGATCTACAGCTCCAGATATGACCCGGACACGAACAATGTTCCAGTTTGGACTGCACCAACATCTCTTTTCTAAGTTTGGCTATCAATTTGTCCTTTCAATTTCAGTACTTCAACTCATCAATCAATTCTTTCATTTATGTGATAGGCCTGCATTTAAGATGAACATTTACCATAAATTAAAGGTATCTTATATTATTAGATATGTTATTATAAAACATGCTTTAGTTAAGGAGTTATTGATACTTGAAGTGCAAAATGATGATATAAAACCTTGATAAAAATGCACTTTTAAGTACTAATCACCCACATGCCTCTTCATAGCAGCCGATAGCAATACAGAGACTTTTCTCTCTTGTTTCGTCGCCCACGTTTTGTTTGATCTGTTGTGGAATCAAACAACCACCTACGTTAACAGTCAATTAGTATAGTAATTCAGAGGCTAATTGCGTGAAGAGTCTTCATAGTTTGGTAGACAATCTGCCCATATGATGGAGGTGTAGGGGGGAAGATTTTAACTCTCTTTTAATTTGACGTAAACAATCAAGGGTGTCGAGTATCTGCAAGTGGGTGGTGTTGTTTAACGACTTGTATAATTGAATGGGAATTTTTATTATTTCTTGGAATAATGGGAACACGCGATGCATCCACTCAATTTGCTTAGAGATTGCGTCATAGACGTTTGCAAGTTCTCCTTTTTTTTGGGTTGACCCGGGTCAACCTATCTGACCCGTGACCCGATTATTATACCGAGTCGACCACCAGGTCAGGTTTAAAAACTATGATTTTGCCCCTTATAATGATTTTTTGTATTTGTTTTTTAAAACATACCTGGCTGCTGACCTAATCTTAAGGTCTTAATGAATTCTGATTGATCTGAAATTTTAATCCAATGTAGAAAAATGTGTTAGAAGACTCTTCATAAAATTTAAGCCTGGTCTAATGGTTGATTTAAAGTTACATGCGATAACATAAAACTGGTTAATAGGTGATTTTACATCAAAATCCGATTTTTTTTGTTCAATCCCTACTAGAATCATATTAGTTATTTCACTAAGTCCTCAGAATCATTTTCTTATTCTAAAATATATTTATTTTATTTACGGACTTAATACAGTTTTATGATAACGTTATTGGTTTTTAACCGGTACTTACACTATCACTTTTTTCTTTTCTTTTCTTTTGTATCATACTTTCTTATCATTTATTCCTTATTACCATATTATTTTCTTGAGACCATTTTTCTCATTTTTCTTATTTTTTTATCCATTAAAACTCGTTACTGGTTTTGCCAACGTTACAAATTTTAACATAAGATTTGTAATCCTCATTTTAAATTCAACAATACCTTTAAATTTATTTGTGAAGGTTATCCTCTCCATTACAAGTCATATTTATTATTATTATTATTATTATTATTATTTATGTTATCTATTCATTTCTTTTCCTCTTAAGTTTTCATTACTCGTCGAAATCTCATTATCTTTGGTTCTATATTTATACAGGGATTTACATACACACTCTCTTCCTCATTTTATTTTTAGTGTTTTTCTTTTTCTTTTATGTTTTGTGTTTTCTTCCAAATCTAGAGTTTAGATTTACTTTATTGAAAGATAATTGAGTTATTTTACTTTGTTTTAATGACTTTGTTTATAAATGAATCTAAACTAAGGTAGTGTTGTTGTAAAGTGAGGAGCAATAAACCTTTAATGATAAATAATTCATCATTAACAATAATAAAAGTTTAATTACTTTAAAATACTTTGATAAATAAATATTTTTTTATTTTAATTTAAACACATATTTTTATTATTAGTATGCATGACAAGGATTTAATTTAATATTAACTATAAATTTTATATATATATATATATATATATATGTTATAATTTTATTATTATATTTGTATTGAAAACAAGTCTCATTAATTTTTATTTTATTATGTTTATAAATTTAAATTAGTATTAACTTAAGACCTTCACTGAATATATTTTATGTTTTGAAGGCTAATTTCTTGATAAAATAAAATAATACATTTCCTCCGAGAATTCAAATCCATCCATCCCAGAAAAAGGGAAAGAGAGAAAAAGCAATTGCTTCTTATTAGGCTTTTGTCTGTCTCTTCTGGACTCACGAAATCAATTTCTAAAATTTTGTGATTCTCCAAATTAGGGTTAGGGTTTTGACGATGTATGCTGATCGCGTAGACTCCGCAGCGAAGACTTCAATAAAGGATCGTCTTAATGGCAATTCCGTTGCCGACTCCTCTCGCCGCCGAGAAATTACCGGCAAAAGGTTTTGTTTTCTTTTTAATTTAGTAGAAATCAATTCCATTTTATCTCTCTCTCTCTCTCTTTACTGCTTTACTTTTCTTCCATTTTACTTTATGTTAGGTTCTCATTGTTAATCTTTTTTTCAAAGGGAATTCTATTAATTAAACAAGGAGAATTTGGGGTGGGTCGTCCAATTTAATATTTATAGTGAATCTACATTTCACTATTGGAAAAAAGAAATAGTTGAGCTAAGGATTTAGTATCTTCCACGTTGTAAGAAACGAGGATGGGCACTTTGCTATGCAAGTATATTGGGAATTGCATTGCAAACTCAAGTTTATGTTTAGAAACTTGTAGAGATTAGAGAGTAGGAAGCTTGATGTCCCGTTCTCACCCCGTGAT
Organism: Populus deltoides; assembly: GCA_015852605.2. Classification (NCBI taxonomy): domain Eukaryota; kingdom Viridiplantae; phylum Streptophyta; class Magnoliopsida; order Malpighiales; family Salicaceae; genus Populus; species Populus deltoides. The sequence goes on along the minus strand of CM027583.2, from coordinate 18,165,360 downwards.
TTGATCATCTTATTTAACCGTTTAATTTGGTTTTTCTATTTCCATATGAAAAGACTGAATGTTTGAGAATGCTGCCACACCTGGTTCTTTTGATGCTCAGATTATGAATAAGCTTCTTGGGATTTTCATTTTTATTCAGGGAAAGTGCGAGAGGTTTTGGACATGAAGTTTCATTTGCCTTAGCGTGTGTGAGAGATTGAGATCCTTTAGCACAGAGTAGATCAGCAGTTAGTTATATCAATTATAGGCTCTGTATAGGTGAAAAGGTTTTGCAGTTGTTGCTTGAAACTTGCTTACTTGAGGTGCTTGAAGTTGCATACCTTCTTGTGCTTATACCGAAAACTGCAACAAAAGGACCTTTGAGGATCTGCTTTCTATATTTGGGTTCTGTTTGGTTTGAATTTTGCAAATTTATTTAAGTTGTTTTGTAGGTTCTGACTCAAAGTAAAGTCATAAACATGTATGGTTAGAAATAACTTCTGACTTATATAAAAAAAATTGTTACAAAATTCAGTCAAAACATTGCTTTATTGGCAAGTTAAAATTTTTAACTTTTAACTTATTGATTCGACTTGTATTAACTGTTTCTCAAAAAAACGTTGCTTCATGTCATTTTTGCCAAGTATACTTTTAACTGAACTCTTTTTTGCTGTATGTTATTTCTCAAAATGATGACTCAAAGTCAAAAGTTACATTTCATTAGCCATGCCCAACAAACTTTTGGTCATAGAAAAATTTTTACCTTCAAGTGAAGGCATTGACTGTTTGTGCTGTGACTTACAAGAGTACAGGTATTTTTGTTCATCTAATGAAAATGGATTGAATCTCTTCCATAATAATGCTCTTGTATAATTGTTATCCTGGTTGGTTTTTTGCTGTTCTTGAGTGACCTAATATCCAGAAAAGTATCACTGAGCTCATATCACATCTTTTGCAGGCAGAGGCTAGATGATAAATGGGAACATGATCTCTATGAGGACAATGGACCACGTGTTTCAAGTATGGATTGAGTATGACAGAATTACTGGCATAAAAAAATTGCTGATATTGTTGGATGCAACTAAATCAACTATATTTCTTTTGACTTTTTGTTAATGACTTGTGAAGATCGCAAAATTGGTGCTCAAGATCTTCGATTAAATCTCCAAAGGAGAAGCCTCCTGCAAGCATCTCCAGGTTCAGGTGTGTGGGATCTGCGTGAAAAACTATATGGGACAATGAATTCACAGCCAATGAATGCTGATCGGCCCAAAATAGCTGTAGCTAAACCATCCAGGAAAAGTGTTGCTGTTGAAGCTCCTGAACCAGAGATTAAAAAAATTACCAGTGTGGCTTCTAGAAAAAGATCTCAGCAGAAGGCATAAATCTTATCTTATTCTCGTCAAGTGTTTATCTTGTTTCTGTTTTCTTGAAGTTTTCCATTAATGCTGAGGCATAAATCTTCTGATTTATTGATATTTGGAAATTACTGTTTAGGTTGCCTTCCTTGGTTGAGTTTATGTCATGTGGTCGTATGCGTGCTTCACTGTCACTTGTTTCAAAGAATTTTCTCAATTTTGGATGAAGTTTTGGAGAGTTGTGAACTTGAAATATTGTGCCTGAATAATTATGAACCTGAAGTATTAAGCTTGCTGTGAATTTGAAAAGACACAAAAGGAAAAAGTTTGCACTGGCCTTAAAGTTTATTAGTTTCATCAGTCACCATATCACTTTAAAGACAAAATTTAAGAAGCTCTGCTATGTGGAGTTAGAGGTTTCGACATTGCTTAGGTGCCTTGATGCACTGTGGTAGAGACAACTTTTTTTATTTATTTCAATTTATCTCTGGCCTTTTGTGTTTTGTCAATTAATTGAAAACTTGACCAGTTGATGCCATGGTGAAAATTAGAGACTCCTGCGACATGACAAATGATTTTAACTAACAGGATGTTGCTGCTTGAAGTGGTCTAATTTGTGCTAAGTTTCAGCATTAGTTAATGATTTTAGGTATGTATTCCATGACAAATTGACAAGAGGAAGTTCTCATAGACATGCAATTATAGGATCACTTGGTGTGCATTCATGTGAGCATGTGTTTCCATTTCTTTTTTTGTGTGTGTGTGTGTTCTGCAATGTGTGTTTGCTTTAAAACAGTTCATTAATTGGCAGTTAATCATGATGCTTTGTATTGTTTATTGATCCTTTAGGTTGATAAGGTTTTGCCTTCTCCTTACTTTAAGTTGAAAAGGGACAAGTTGGGATGGCTCTACTATAAAATTACTGCCTAAAATTCCAACTCAAGTTATAACATGTCAACTGAAGTTGTGAAACCGTTTTTTCCATGTAATATCATTACCGCAGACTCTTTTTGTGTATTTCTAACTCTTGGATCTTTGTTGCAGTTGGATTCATCAGTTGATGTTTTTTTGCAGTCTTTGGGTCTTGAGAAATACCTCATTACTTTTCAAGCTGAGGAAGTATGAAATTGTCTTTTTTTTTTTGTTTTTATACTATAGATATGTGTACTTGCATATCATCTTCAGGAGTTTTCTTTTGATTATTAACATGCTCCTATCTGTACAGGTTGATATGACAGCTCTTGTGCACATGACTGATGAAGACCTGAAGGCTCTAGGGATACCAATGGTAAACTCAAGCTGATCTCTTGGCCAAGATATGCATATATTTTGTGGTTGATTTTTTCTATTGAAATCTCTTGTAGTTCTTGATCATTAAGAGATGAGTAATTTGGGCAGCTGTCTAAAGCCTCGTACTTGACAACTTATTTTAAGAATAATCCCCCCCCCCCAAATACACAAAAAAAGAAGATAAAAGAAAACAAGAATACTGGTACCTGTGCTGTTCTCAACTATTGGAATGGTGTCCTTCTTTTTTAAACAATTTGCATAATACACTGTGCCATTAGACTAGGACTCTGTTTTTTAGGGTTGACACCATAATATATTGTGATATTTTTTCATTAATTCATTTAAAAATACATGGAAAACTGATTTCTGATCTCAACTTGAAGGTGTTCGCATCTGGGATGAGGCATTTGCTTGTCATAACATTTTGATTTTCCTTCTCCCGGTTTTGCTCTTTAAAAATCGTACAGGTCTAATATATATTTGCATCTGGGATGAGGTATTTGCTTGTCATAACATTTTGATTTTCCTTCTCCCGGTTTTGCTCTTTAAAAATCGTACAGGTCTAATATATATTTGATGGTCAGCTGTATAACAGTCAATTGTCATTTCATGTGAGATGTTGTGCTAGGTTTTGCTCTTTAAAAATCGTACAGGTCTAATATATATTTGATGGTCAGCTGTATAACAGTCAATTGTCATTTCATGTGAGATGTTGTGCTAAGTCCCCCCCCACATTGTTACTTGTTAGTGCTACCTTTCCATTTCTACATGCACATTTACAAATTGATAAAAATAATAATATTGTTTTGTAAGGTCAACTGGGTATGAAGTCAATGTGATTGTTCTGGGTATGTCTGTCATGAATGATAAAAAACATGAACGCTCACAATTCGAAGGCACTCATGTTCATCATGATAGTTCACACTGATGTGATATATGCCTTGTTTATTAACTCGACTGGGCACTACCTAGCCTTTTAGTTTTTATTTCCCCTTTACCCTGTACGTGATTTAGATATCAAAAGTCATGGCTGAGATTCTTGGTTTTCATGGTCTCCTTCCACTTTTCTATTCCTGATCAGATGTTTGGTTCAATCTTTGTGGTTTCAGGGGCCAAGGAAGAAAATAATTTTAGCGTTAGAATCCAGAGGCTGAGATTCAGGAGACGAGTATTATTGGTCTGACACCCTGGTTGGTATAAAGCCTTAGTGTACATCTTCGTTTTGTTTTCCCTGGTATTGCCACTGTGGCTTTACCTTTAGCTGGTTAATTATTGTGAAGCCGGTACGAGTTGCTAGCTGTCAACCACAAAGGTAGAAACTTTTTTTCGTCTTTGTGGTTCCTTTGGATTTTATGGGGTATTAGATGGTGGGTAGAAACCTTAAATTGATGCAATTTTTGTTTTTATCTTATTTATTTTTGCTGTTTTTGGTTATGTTCTAGTATGGTTTCTATCTATTGTTTTTACATTTTAAAAATTAACGTTTTAAATGTAAAGCTTGAGGTTCAAGATTCTACATTATATTTTATTGTGTTATGAATTGCTAGTTGCTTGTCCTCAGATGACGGGGGGGAATTTATTTCGTATCCTTGGTATAATAATGATTATTACATTATTTTATTAATGGTTAAGGTTTTTAGTTTTCATGGAGTTTAAAAAGAATTTAATTTGTAATTTAGTAAATCGAGTATAATTTTTAATCTAAGTATTAAATTAAACTGAAATTTTGAATGGAGGATTCCGAAGGGCTTTGTTTGTTTTATGATGGGTTAGCATTTCATGATGATGGAAGATCGGGAAGGTGTTTAAATAAGGCTTGGAAGTTAATGTGCAAGATTGTTTTTATTTAGGTGTTTAAATAAGGCTCGGAAGTTAATGTGCAAGATTGTTTTTATTTATCTTATTGTATTTGGATTCTTTTATTTTATTTAGCTTTGAAATTTTAATTTAATCAGTATATTATTATTTATGAATCTTAATGCTAGATGAATTCTATTTGTTAAGTAAGTTTTAATTAGAAATATTTTTCAAAAAAGATTTTAGTTTTAATTAAGAATTTTTTTTATCGGTAGGTAGTTGTAAGGTGAAAACAACTCATATCATTAATATGGCATGCATATAATATTTATCCGTAGGACCATGCAAGACGACGTGGATTTATGAAGTACCAAATTCTAATGAAAAAAGAACACTGAGGCTCCTTCCTTAAATAAGCTTGTATTGAACACAGCTCCAAGAAATCTTTCATGCGATTCCTCCATTTTAGCAGAAATAAAAGCTCGGTCCCAGAGTGTTCTCACGAACACTCGCATGGTGGCAATAAATGGATAGAGAATTTACTTACCGTCATTGCCATACTTTCTCTATTCATGGTGGTAGCTTTTGCCGTAATGAACAGCTTTGCTTCACCGTTTTCTCCCCGCAGTGTCTTTCTGGTATTTGGGATGGATGGGTTAAAAAACCTACATGGCCTTTGGACCGAGTTTGGATGCACACAAAAGGAAAGAGGAAATGACGTGTACAAGTTACCAAACTTAAAAGAATTGTCTCTGCAGTGTCATCTGGTGCAGCAAATGAAAGTGGTGAAGACTCGTCAATTCGCATGGGAATAGGGCTCCTGAGTTAGACAATCGGTTAATCAATTGGTCCAAAAACTTTCCTTTATTTTTCTTAGTCAAGGTAGTTGATAGCTTATACTTGGTCCTTGGTAGGCCAAAGCTGCTCGCAGCTTGTACCTGCAAAAGATCCTCTTCGGTAGAGGTAGGGACTCTCTGATGCTTAAATAAATATATTTTTAGATAGAGAAAATACATGAATATTCTAGAGAGAGATACTGAATATATATATATATATATATATATATATATATATATATATATATATATATATATATATATATATATGCAATAAGAATGAAGATTGTCAACTTTTTTCCTGAAAGTCTCATTATGTATTTATAGCTCATTAGTCTTATTTCTTTGTGAAAAGAAGGGTCTGTAATGTAATTACCCTGATAGTATTTAATAAAGGATAAATATCTCTTATATCTATATTAATGTTAAATGGGAATATGGTGGGTCTTTAGAGGACTTTTATATACCTAAAAAGGTGTAGGAAGATTAAAGTTCAAGACGTTAAATGTAGCTAAGCCTATAGAGGCTGAGTTTTTCCCTGAGGTTAGACCCAAGGGAGGTTGGTCATTTCCCTAGACATGCCAAGAGAGGATGGTCGTTACCTTGAACATGGCTAAAAGCGAAGTCCAGGCATCTTGGGTCTGGCATGTTTACCAGACCCACGTGACCTTTGACTTGACGGATTGCCAAGTCCAAACACCTTGGGTCTGGCACAGCACAAGGATATGTAGAGAATCTCAAAGCTATAGCTAATAATGAACCACGGTAAAACCGGGCAACGTACACGAAAAATACATAAAGGCATAAATGAGTGGTATTTTTGTAAATAAATGAAAAATTCACCTTCTTCCCCTTATATAGCTAATAATTCAATAAGCTTCTAAGGACCATATTCTTTCTTTCTTTTTTCTTGATAAAACCTTACAGAAAAGCCATCAAAATGTGAGATTAAGAGAGAAACAAGTGATTTAAGGAGAAAATGCATCATTTTAATGATCCTAGAAGTAGAAAATCAAGTTAAAGAGTTGAAGTTCTAATGAGAGAAGCTTGGAAAACCTAGAGGGAGAAAGAGGAGATTGGAGGATATGGACATTGGAACCACCTCAAAATCATTATGGAAATAATGGTTAAGTGTTTTTAACTATGATTAACTAGTACTTATGGATGAATTTTAGAGAAATTGAAAGAATTATCAAATGGGTTTTATGTGGGTGATTATGGAAAGTAGAGAATGAAGCTTCCATTGATTTTTATTGGAATATATTATGCTAGATTGTGTTTAAAACCTTAATAAAGTGTTGATAAGGTGAAGTTAAGGTTGGGAAATGAAGAAGAACATATGGGTAGGTAAAGGGTGAGGTTCGGCCATACTTGGGTTATGGATAGGGTGAATTTGCTTGGGTTCGTGTATAAGGAATTATTAATTTGATGATTTAAACATGTAAAATTAAGTACAATTATTAAAAAAAAGGTGGAGTTGAAATTGCTAAATTGAGTTTTCTTGCATTTTTTATGTGTTGATGGATGACTAAGAACTAGGAAATCCATGGTTTGGTTGTTCTTTAGGGTTTGATGATTTTGAGAGGAACTTGGAGGAATTTTGTGAATAAATTTATATTCATGTAATAAGTGTTGTATTTCTTGTGTGTTCAAAAATACATGTAGAAATTAAAGTGCTTAATAAATGGATCTAGTTGGTGTTACAAAGGAAAAATAAAAAGGGAACTCATAGAACTATTCCCTGTAGGTTTAGCTACAAGGGTCAAAAAAGGGAAGGCCTTTGTCAATTTGATTTGTTAATAGTTAAAGGCATGATAATATCTTCTATTTTTAAATGTAATGAGTTCCATATTGAAAAAGAATCGTGGGACTTCCATGGGGGCTATTCAGTTAAGTTAGGAAAATGGATTATCGAGTAGGTCATTGTTTCAAATTGATTTTGAAACTTGAATTAGAATATGTTAAAATGATTCTAAGGCAAAGAAAATAGGAATAAATGCAACCATGTATAAAAGTTGATTTTCAACCAAAACAGAGAACGAGGTTGAAAAGGGATACATGACTTGAGAATAATGTGATTGAAATGCTTGGTCAAACATAATTGGGTGAAAGAATAAATATACTTCAACATAGGATAGATTGGAATTTTGGAAATGCATATGACTTTGAAAAGTATAAATGTGTATGAAATTGTAAGAGTTTTCTTGTTAATGATTTGTAAATTAGATTAAATGAGAATCTGAATAGGTTTCTGTGAAGGTTTAATATGTTAATGATGGTTGAAAACCATGTTGGCATAGGGGAGTAGTTGGAGGAGGACAACTATTGGGAGCAACGGGATGCACTCAAGTTTCAGACAGGTATCGAACACCACTCCTAGAAATTTTGAATATCATTTGAGTAGTTGTTATTTCTTATAGTATTGTTTCTGAATAATAAAATAATTGTGTTGTGAAAAGAATAAGTTAGTGAATATTAGAAAATATAGAGCGTGCATTGGTTGTGAAACGAGATATTGAAAGGCAACACTTGCATAGGTGTTTAATGTGAAAAGTCAGAACATGATGATAAAGGTTGTAACTGGAAAGGTATAGATAAGGTATGTTAGTGGAAGAGGAAAAGGTATCGATTTATAAAATAAAAGATTTATGCACACATGATGCAGTGAAATCGTGCATTCGCAATATGGACATTGGATTTTGAGAGTGAAATGTCACACTTTGTACAAAAATTAGGCATTTTGAATTGGTAGTATTGCCCTTGGTTATAGAAATGGGTATACAAAGAAGAATGGTTATGCAGGGTATTACAAATGGGTAATAAAAATGCAATATTTTGATTTATGTCAGAATTTAAGACAAAGGAATTGTATAAGTGTAAATACAAGGAGGTATTGGGTGAATGAGATGCGTATGTTGGGTTTCGGGTTAGGGCAACTCAGAAAACATGTAAGGTGTTATGATGAATAAAATGTCGATAGAAGTGAAATATTGTCTCTGGTATGTTACCAAGAACATGTGGAGAATTTAGTATAAGAAGTTTAAGAGGAAAATTTTATTAGTTTGTCATTGTATGGAGACTAATGGCATCAGTGGTTACTGATAACCAGCATTGTTTGACTAGTATGCCATAGTGTAGAGACTAATGGCATTCATGGTCACTGATGACCAACATTGTTTGATTAGTCTGTCACAGTGTGAATACTAATGGCATTAGTAATACTGATGACTGACATTGTTTGATTGATCTGCCACTATATAGAGACTAATGGCATTAGTGGTTATTGATGACCGTAACTTTTTGATTAGTTTGTCATGGTGTGGAGACTAATGGCATTCATGGTCACTAATGACCAAAATTGTTTGATTAGTCTGTCACAGTGTGAAGACTAATGGCATTAGTGGTATTGATGACTGACATTGTTTGATTGGTCTGCCACTATATAGAGACTAATGGCATCAGTGGTTATTGATGATTGTAACTTTCTGATTAGTCTATCATGGTATGGAGACTAATGGCATCAATGGTTATTGATGACTAGCATTGTTTGATTAGTTTGCTAAGGTATGGAGACTAATGGCATTAGGGGTAACTGATGACCAACATTGGTTGATCTAGTAAACCATGTGAATGAAGGCTAGGGATATTAAGACCCCCGTTCTATAGATAAATGGTAGATAGTAAAAATATAAATGGGTTAACAGATAATAGGTTAACCCAAAGGTAATGTGATGGAAGTCATTGTGGATAGCTTACATGGAAGGAAAAACTAGGTAGTAACGATAGCACATGATGTGAAAGTAAGCAGTAAAGGGGAGATTTGATATCTTTAAGGTCCATTGGTTTTGGTTCTCATCGATGTCTCAATATTCTCTCTCTTGCTACTTACACAAAAGTTAATTGGTTACTGGGGATTGTATGGTTGTGTAGTAATAATCAAAGAGAGAACAATGGTGGTGGTCTCTTTTTGTTTGAAGGTCAGGAGAGAGAGAAATGGATGAGAGAAGTTCAAGAGATGTTTTCTCTCCCACCTCAATTGACTATGGTGCAAGGGTTGGTTTTAATTGATTGAGGGCTTCTGTAAAGGGCTTTGATATGAAAAAAATAATGGTTGTCTCGTTAAAGATTAAGGTCGAAGGCGAGAGAAATTAGAGTAAGTTTTAATTTTAGAAAAATAAGGACAAGGCTATGGTTTTGTATGAGAAAGGTGGGAGAGATAAATAATGTTCTTCTAAGGTTTATTTCTCCAAATATTAGCTCATATTCTCTCCAAAAAAAAATTATAATGGCTAGGGTTTTTTGTTTAATGTTTTTGTGTTATAGCCCCTACAATTCACTTTTCCAAGCCTATAAATTTTATCCTCTCTTTACGTACTTAGTCCCAAGCAATTCAATTTTGTTTTAGTCCCTCTTTTCTTTTTTTTGCATTGCACTTTAACTTATTGTCAATTTTACTTTTTATTTTGATTTTTCATTTTGATTTTTTAGTTTTTTTAAAAAAACAATGTAAACAACAAACCAATAATAAAAAACAAACATGAAATATAAAACAGACATGTTAACACTAAAAACATATTTTTTTGAATTTGATTTTTAGAAAAATATCAATTACAAAAAAATAATTAAAAATTATAAAATAAGCATATAACTGAAATGCATCAAATAATTTTTAATTTAAGAATTTTTTAAAATTTCTAAATTAAGGGTTAATAAGTTATCAAGTAAATATTGCTTTCTTCAATATCGTTTGAAATTGCATTTCAAACAATATTTCTAAAACATTTGAAAAAAATTTTCTAATGATATCAAAAATAACTTTTAAAAATTAAAAAAAAATCATTTTAATATATTCTTAAATAAAGAAAACAATTTGAAACTAACTTCCTAACCGGCCCTACATCAACCAGCCAGGCATTGTACGAGTATTAAATAACTCAAAAATACACCTTTATTTGTATGTTTAAAACAAACCCTTTTTCGAGAAGGATTATCACGGAACGCAAGCATTCTTTGGTCGGGTAATACTGTTTCTCAAAGCAATTTCTCTTGTAAAACATACGAGTACGAACAAAATGCCCATCATACGAGTCCTAACAGTAGGTTTACCATGCATGGTGCCCAAGTTACCTTTAGAATACATACGTAGAAAGCATTGGACATCGAAGTATAATAGCAAACTGATTTTGATTCAAAATTAAAACCATCCAGTCAAAACACAAACAATAATTATAAAAAACAGCCACCTCAAGGTACTGAAACTGCCTAATGCAACAAGTATCATAACAAAAGCAAAACAGAACCAATTTTTACTCGTCCTCCTGGCTGCGCAACCTAGCAAGCTTGTTGGTGACAACAACATCCAACTGCGCTGCTCGCTCGACAATCTCCTTCCTCTTCCGGGTGGATACATTGTGGGCAATCTCAGCACAGTAAGTTCTAGAATTATCAAAGTTGTTAGCAGCCATAAAAACATAATCAGGTCTACAAACAATGATGAAAGTGATTGTGAAAGCAGCAAAACTTTGGAGGCAAAGAGGGTCATGTACCTGTTGTGCATCATCAAAACTTCAAGCTCCTTGACGTTGTGCACAACAAACTTTTTAAATCCATTAGGGAGATAGTGGCGAGTCTTCTTGTCTGAGCCATAACCAATGTTGGGCATCAAAGTGCATCCTTTGAACTTCCTCCTGACCCTTGAATCAATACCCTTGGGCCTCCTCCAGTTTGTCTGCCAACAACAATAGGAAGCATTTAACATGGCATGTAAGAGACATCAAGAAGCAATGAAAAGATTCTTGCAGGACTTGGATTAAAAAAAAATCAACATTGATAAAACATGGCCTAGACATTAAAATACCATTCAACATGTAAATCCAACTTTCAATAGCAGTACAATGTTAAACATGAATGTCATTTTTTTGCGGACCATTCAAATTTAAATCACTAAACATAGATAAAGTTGGTCCAGACCAGCATGCTCAATACTAATAAAACTACTGTTCTTGAGCTCCAAATTCTTAGAATGGGCATTGGTTTGTGAACAAGCAAAACTAGAAAAATGTGGGTCTAAACCAGGCCACCAAATCAAGACCTCCATGAGAGAAATCAGAGGGAGCAGACAAGCTGGCCCAAAAAAGCATTTTACGTGTACCTTACCATGCTACCTTCATCAAAGTCAATCCAGAGAATCAGCTTATTGCACACCTATCACTAGCTTTAAATTTTACCTAACTCATACATCTACAAAACAAAATAAACGGGGAAGAAAACATGAAATTACATGAATTCCATGCTTAGCTTAAGTACAAGTGACTGCCGAAAAAGCTCATAAAAATACTGGAAAACAAAAATACAAATGACTGCCAAAAAAAGCTCATAATAAAAACTTTAATCGTAATTCCAAATTGTAAGCACAACAAAATACTGAACAATTCCTAAGCCCACCCTAGAACAGAACAGAACAAAGCCTTAAACAGTCACCTACCTAACCATGTAATTTTAAACAACAATCCTAAGCATATATCCAGCTTATTACTATATGTACCTTCACAGAAATCTTGCGGTCACTTTGAGGCCTCTTAAACTTCTTTACCCGCTTCTTCACTATCTTCTTCGTCAGCAAAGGAACAGCCATTTTTTTCTGCAAATACAAAAGCACACAAAAAAATGAACAGGCCAGGTGAGGTGAACTTTTCAAATAAGAGATCTGAGAGAGAATTATTGTCAAAACATGAAAAGCAAAAGGAGGAGTAAGAGAGATTAGGGTTTGGGACCTGCTTGGATAGCTGCGCCTGCCAATCCTGTTTGAAAACCCTAGGTGAGTGAAGAGGGATAAAGATGAGTGCTAGGGTTTTAAGTGGTATATATGTGTGTTAATATTTGGTGTTTCTTAGTACTCCAGCTACCGGACGTAATAAACTTTGCCGTGGATCTATCTTCACTGGCCCAAACAATTTAGGTTTACTAATGGGCTGGAATAGTATTCCGCACCTGGATGTACTCTATCCTCCTTTACGCGTTGTGTAGCTGCATTATCTTCACCGGGCCAAATATTTTTATTTTTTATTAAAAGTTATTTATATAAATTTTTTAATGTGTTTTGATATTTTATAAAATATAAAAATTTAAAAAATATATTTTCATGACAACTATAGTTATTAAACTCGGTGTGGAGATTGACTTGGCCAAAGAGTCGGGTCTTAAGTTACTTGGATTGACTCAAGTTAAATCGGGAAAATTAAAAAAAAATATTTAAAATTTTAATATTTTATATGAAAAAATTAAGAAACAATTTATGTGGATATAGGTTATACATATTGTAAACAATTAAATTTAAAAGATTATCTCAAAAGGTTTTTTATCCCACATTGAAAAAACATAACTTTTTTCTTGTGGACATAGAGTATATACTAAAAAGTTTCAAATCTCATGTTGAAAAAATAAAACATTATTTTAATATTTATATAGTGAACTTTGAAATGAGTTAGTAACCAACTAAAAATATGAAAAGGAGGGGTCTTTAGGTAGGAGAAAAAAATTTAAAAAAAAAACTCTACTGAGATTTTGTTTGGTCACTCGAATTTCGGGTTGACTGGTTTTTTTGGGTCAATTGCAGGTTGGGATTTCGAATGAAACAAACTCGACCAATGTTATTGGGTCCTGGTAGTAGCAGGGCCCACCGTTGTTGGATCCTAGTGGTAGGAGGGTCCAACTTTAGTGGGTTCTGCTGGCAGTTGAGCCTAACGTTGTTGCAACCTGCCGGGCAACAAGACCCAACAACATTGATTCTTGCTGGGCAACAAGACCAACTAACAAATGAAACATACCCGTCTAATACTATTGGATCCTGCTAACACATGACCCAGCAGCAGTGGGTTATGCTGACAACAGAGCTCAACGTTATTAGGTCTTGCTGGGAACAGGGTTCAACTATAGCGGGTATTGCTGGCAACATTGGGTCCTGCTGAATAGCAAGACCCACTATGATTGGATCTAGCGTCAAAGTCATGCTCGATAAACTTGGGTTTGACTGCAGAGTCAAACTCAGTTGGGCCCGCCATCATCAAGCTCTGCTTGGCAACAAAACCCGTTATTCTTATAATATTACCCAAAATAATATTATATTACAATATTTATGAATTATTTTTTAATGAATTTTATTATTCAAAAATTATCTTATATAATACATGTATATAAATTATATGATGTGAATAAAAAATTTATTTAAAGCTTCATCAATTTTAATATGATAATATTAGAATTATAAATTTTCTGAATGTTTTTATTTTAAAGAATTCATTGCAATTATATCCGAGTCATATATTAAAAATATGAACATATAAAATTTTTATGCCATTATTTAACTGTTTTTTGAATATTTATAAAGTTTGTTAAAATATATAAATCATTTAGTCTAATCTAAAAAAGTAAAAAAATAAAAAAATAACACATTACAATTACCAAGATTGTTTTTAAAAAAATAATATTACTAAATGAATTCTCTTTTTATGTCCATTAAAGATAACAAAATCCTTCAGTAGGTGGGACAAATAAAATAAAATATTCCTCACATGTTTGTTATTAAAATTTGAAGTAAAGAAAAAAATAAAATAAAATTCAAATTTTTTTAAAAGTATTTTTGGAAGGCAAAAACAAGCATGTTTTAATAAAGATATTCAACTCAACCTCAAATGAAAAAATATTATCACCGCCCAACTTTTATATAATAATAAAAAAAAACTCTCATTAATTTATTTCCTCTTTACCGTATGAAAAAAAATAAGATAAAAGAAAAAAAATTAAAGTCTTGGGTCCTGTTTTGGGCAGGATCCAACGCTGATGGGTCCTACTGGGGGCAAGACCCAAAGTCATCTGATGGGTCCTATGGCACGTCATTGGGTCTTGGTGGTAGCAGAACCTAACATTATTGGGTCCTGCTGCAACAACCCTATTTGACTTACAAACAGAAAAGATGACGCCCCTTACAAGTGCTACAGTGTCGTCTATAATATAAACACTTCATGTCCACAGTGCAATGAGTGTATGTCTACAGTAAATGTATAGTGTTTTTCCCAAGCGTTATATATATATATATATAATAGTAGCTCTCGAATCGTGAAAATCAACTATGCATGTCCACAGTTAACTGTCTTTTGATACACAGTCCATGTATAATAGAAATCCCACATGTTTTAGAGTTTCTGGTAAAGCTGTTGATTTTCTTGTTTAGTTCAAAAAATAAAATAAAATAAGATAGATTTTATCACGTTCGGAATCTCGATTCGTTCTAGAAATTCCGTTTAAATTCAAATTATTTTGTTTTGGTCAAATAGTGTTTTCTTTCTTTCTTTTTCTAAAAAAAATCTATGTTTTTCTCTATTTCATCCTCCAACACTTAGTTTATTAGATATTGGACTTCATTATTTATTATAGTTTGCTTTTTTTGTAGTTATCTAATTTCATAACCTATATGACGGGTTTGATGAGTTAACCTAGTTGACTCAATTTTTTATCTATTTCTTTAATTGACTTTTTTTTGTTTTAACATTTGGCTGATTATAAATTAAGCTTTATTATTTATTTTGGTTTCTTTTCTATGAAATTATCCTAGTCTCATAACCTGAATCGCGGATTTGGAAGGTTAACCCAAGTTGACCTGGGTCGATCCAATATGTTGTTGTTTCAATATATTTTTTTAAGAATACGTCGTCTTGAATTTTTTTAATCAAGCTATATTTTTAACAATCATCCTGCAAATTGTCTTTGGACTTATCAAGTCGATCAGGTCATATCAGTTTAACTCCCATTTCTTCACTTGTATTTGAAATTTGAATTGCATAAATTCAAGCTAATTTATATTTGAATTTGAATTGAAATTATATTTATTGAATTAATATTTTGAATTATATATATATAACCCCTAAAAGCTATGCAAAAACGCTTTGAAACTGAAATATACAGTTCTAATTGAAAAAACAAAACACCAACCGAGATGAAATTGACAACCTTGATTATATTTATCTATATTATTCATATCATGTTTTAACATCAATTATAATACATCTCACACCTATTAGAATTTCATATAATATCTTTTAGCTTGATATTATTTTTTAATTTTTTTATTGATTGAAATTAAATTTAAAAAGTTTCCACCCTAAAACTCAAATAAAATAATATAAATTTTAATATGCATGTGTGTGTATACATATATATTCTTAATGCATACCGAATCTAAAATTTTAATTGCTATCAAGTTTTGAAAAACAAAAATTATTGTTTCATTTGATTTTATAATTTTATTAAAAAACAACTTAATTGAAAAGTAGTTAGGGTTCAAATAATATATAATTTAGCTTCAATACTATTATAAACTCTTAAACAACTTAAAGGACTTTATTGTGGATGAAAATAGTTTAAGAGATAGTTTTCTTAACTTTTTTACCTTGATATCTTATCAAAAAATATTCAATATGTATCTTAAATCTAAAAAAATATAATTTAAAGTTTTTCATTAATGTTTATTTCTTATATTTTTTATTTTTCAACTTGATATTGGTGTCTTAATTCTTATCCTTTTTATTTGCATAAGGACCTAATTTATATGTTAATTTTCTCATAAATGAGAAAAATATCATTAATTATAATTTAAATATATTGATATATAAACAATCTATATATCTTAACCCTATAATGCACTTAAAATTCCATTTATGTATTACTAGTTATGGACCATGACTACAATGCAGGCCTGAATTTCTTTTTTATTAAATAAATGATGTTTAGATCTCAAAACCGTGTTTCAAAGAAGGAACAAGAATTCATAACTTAAGTCATAGATTCGAAATAAGTTAGTTTTATTTTAATTAGATGATAAAAAATACACAACGATAGTAGATAGATCAAATTAAAAAAAATATCACAATAACCTGAAAAAAAAAATATTTTTCCAAAAGAAACAAACAATAGAGCTCAATTCTCAACCCATTAAATATGAAAGAATGAAATTGGGTAAAAATATAACCTAAAAATCAGTCTGAATCAACCTTAGTTAGCATGACAAACTTATAATTCTAAAAATCAATCTGAATCGAGCTAACCTGAGTTATCTCGCCAAACTTGTAGCCCAAGTTATAAGATTTGCATAACCTAATAGAAAAGAAAACGAGAAAAATCACAAAGCCCATTTAAAAAAAAAACTATGTCGAATGATGGAAGAAAAAAAATAAGTAAAAAACTGATATCAACCTGTGCTAACTTTTCAAACCCGTGACCCGAGTTACTAAACTAGAAGTATCCTGTATGGAAAAAACATGAAGCTCAATCCTCGATCAATTAAATGTTAAATGATAAAAATTAAAAAATAATTTCAATTATACAAAAGTATTTAAAATAAAAACTAGTAATTAAAAGAATGAGGATAAAAAATAAAATACAAAATAAATTTTATTTTTTACTAAAAGGTGAAATTGAAAATAATAACCAATTTAACAAAAGGACCTGAAAAAATTAGAACAATCAAAAGAATGTGGATCAAAATTGAAATACAAAATAAATTTTATTTTTTATTAGAGAGTGAAATTGAAAAGAAAAGTCAATTAAACAAAAAGAAAAAAAACTAAAACAATAAAGAAGGGACCAAAATAGAAATAAAAAATAAATACAAATTTTTTTATTAAATGATGGAATTGAAAAGAACAATTATTTAAGAAAAGGAATAAAAAAATCAAAAAAATGAGTACCAAATTGGAAAAAAATAAAATATTATAAATTGAAATTGAAAACAAATCAAAGTTTTATAGAAAAGCCAAGAACAAAAACCAAAAGAATAAAAACTGAAGTAAAGATCCCTATAAATCAGAGGAAAACTTTGAATGTTTCCATGGTTGGCACAAATTTTGAGGGGAGAAGAGAGAAAAGAATGAAAAGAAAAAAGAAAACGACCCCAACAACAAACCACACCACTATCGATAACACCGGCCACCACAAAAAGAAAAGGATGATGCGACACTTCCAATGACATGGTGCAAGGTGGATTTTGGCTATCGGGAAATGCCAAATACGCTGACAACTTTTTCTATTTAAATAATATTTAATAATTACTAAAAGACTAAAGTGTCTTCACTCTATTTGGTAATAACAAAAAAACCAGAGTGAAAAAGACAAAAAAAACCCTAAAAATAAGATTTCAAATTTTTGTTTATTAAGGTAAAGCTGTCATTTTTATGTATTTCAAAAAGGTAAAGGACAAAAAAGCCCTTATACGCCAGCTTTAAAAATTTTATCTTCAAAGGCATTATAGTCATTTTAGTCGTGCTTAAAAAAATCAGAAAAGACACATCTACCTTTAACAAATTTTTTAATGACTAGGAGGTCATGTGAAAAGCAATATATATTCAAGGTTGTAAACATATTAGACTAGTAAGTAAAGATGTTCAGTTTATCATAATAAAAACGTACAAAATATAAAAATTGTTGAAGGAAAACCTATAACGCATACAATTTTAAATCTATAAACATGAAAAATTAAAACTCAACACAAACACGCTTTCAACATATATATATAAAAAATATTAGTATACATATTAAACATATTTTCAAACTTGCAATTGATATAAAATCAAAGCCTTAACATATATACTAATAATTAAAATAAATATGTTTAAATTAAAATAATAAATGATATTTACTTGTTGAAGTATTTTAAAATAACAAAATTTTTATTGTCCTCAATGATAAGTTTTTTTTGTTCTTAAAGCTTTAGTGGTTGGTGAGATAGCATTCTCATGATTGGTAGCAACAATAACATTGATTACAGTTGTAGCATATAGAGAATGAGACAATATATGTAGAATCATCTCCACAGCAAGGGACCATTGGCGGGCAAGTAGTTTTAAGAGCTAATACAACAATTAAAACCACGAGGTCTCGTGATAGAGCTACGCAAGAAGAGCACTCTAATGGTTTTTGGTTTTGAAAATCATGCAATAAAAGGATTGAGCACGTTTAATTTTAATGGTTTTTGGTCTTAATTTTTTTTTATTATGAAAAGTATTAAAATAATAATTTTATATTTTTTATTATTAGATTGTAAATATATTTTTTTTATTAATTTATACTAGTTTGTATATTTGTGTTATGTCTAGCGAGACCGAGATTTTTTTAGATACAAAAAAATAAAATAAAATTTAGGCATTGTAGAAATTTTTAGTATTATTATTGAATAAAAATATATAGTCATTTTTTTTTTCATTCAAGATAATTTTTTTTATTAACATGTTTCTCATTTATTTTAGTGAATATAAAATTTTTAATTAGAGTAATTGTTTCTGTTATGAATAAAACATTTTATAATTTTTAAAGTCAATTAACTAAAAAAATAATTAAAATAGTATGCACTATATCATATCATGCCTAATCAAGCTAAAATAAATTATAAATATGATAAAATCTTGTCCAAAATATATTTAAAAATCTTAAAAATATAAAAACAATTTGAATTCATTTTCCATGAAAAATTAATTATTATTTTCATATTAGATACATAATAATAAAAAATAATCACTAAAATCAAATAAAAATTTATAATAGCAATGTTGAAATTGAAGAGGAATTGGATTTGGAATTTTTTTAAAATACTAAAAAAACCAAAGAAAAAAAACAAAGAATTAGCCCAATATTTGATAAATAATATAGTTGCTTTTCAAGTGTTTTTTTATTTAAAAATATATTAAAATAATATTTTTTATTTTTTAAAAATTATTTTTAATTTTAATATATCAAAATAATTTGAAAATATTAAAAAATATTAATTTAAAGTACAAAAAATAAAATTTTTAAAAATTATTTTTAAAACATAAAAATAAACCAAAATTAATAAATAGCACGCGTCCTTAGCCATTTTTGTGTTTTGAAAAAAATATGACAGGAGATATCTATCACATGAAATAAAATATTGCAGTGAACCGGAAGGAAAAGAGCTTAAATGCATAAAACAGAAACACGTGTATTTTACAGTCACTTATTAACAATACTCTAAAAGGGCAAAATACAGTAGTTTCCCGCACCTTTTAGGGCCTATTTGTTTCTACGTTTCAAAAACGCTTTTGATAAAATTTAAAAATTTTTTATTTTTTTATTAACTTTAAATTAATATGTTTTTAGTGTTTTCAAATTATTTTGATGTGCTGATGTCAAAAATAATTTTTAAAAAATAAAAAAATATCATTAGCATGTATTTTGGCAGGAAAAACTATTTGAAAAGCAACCTCAACCACACTGCCAAACACACTATTATTTTTGTTATAAATGTTTTAGTGTTTTTTTTGAATTACAGAGTATAGTAAACCGTGAAACTCTAAGCTGTCTTTTTATTTTTAATTTTTATGTTTTTATATTTTTTTTATATATTTTTTATTTTTAATGAATTTTTTTATTTAATTTAGTTTGTTAATGTTAATTTTTTTATTTAGTTATCGTATTTTCATGACATGGATCCTAAATTTGACGGGTTAACCTAGATTGATGAGTTAATCCGGAATTTTATTTTTTTTGCTTTTTTTCTTTTTAATTAATTTTTTATTTAGTTTAGTTTGTTAATGTTAAATTTCTTTCTATTTAAATATCAGACTTTCATAACACGTATCCCGGGTTTGACGGGTTAACCTGATTTGACAGGTTAGCCCAGTTAATTCTGGGTTAACCCGTCAATTTTTTTTCTATTTAGTTATCAAACTTTCATGATGCGAATCCCAAGTTTGACGGGTTAACCTGGTTTGAAGGGTTAATCCAATTAATTCATTTTTTTTCCTTTTCTTCATTAGTTTTTTTTCTTCCTGTTGGTTTTTTTTCTTTGTTTTTTTCTTTTTAATTAATCTATTTAATTATCACACTTTTATGACACAATCTTGTAGGTTCTTGGGTCCGGTGTTGCAGCTAGACTCACTTAAACTTGAGTCATATAAGTTAAATATTATTATTAATATCTTTGTAGAAAGACCTAATACTCTTAGATCTTAGCATTTTTTCATATTTTTTATGTAAGAAAAAAAAAATTAACCCATGGCGTATGTCTTTATTTTTTTCTTTTTCTTTTTAACCCTTTTACTGTGGACTACACTATGTCATCTACGTTAAAAAGATGATGCCTTTAATTTTTCTTTTTGTCTATAGTTTCTTAATATTAAATTTTTTTTCTGTTTAATTATCAAACTTTCATGACACGGATCCTAGGTTTGACGAGTAACCTGATTTGACGGGTTAATCCAGTTGATTCAGATTTTTTTTCCTTTTCTTCATTAGTTTTTTTTTTTCATGTAGGTTTTTTTCTCTTTCCTTTTTTCTTTTTAATTAATATTTTTTTTAATTTAGTTCATTAATATTAAATCTTTTTTCTATTTAGTTATCACACTTCTATGACATGAATCCCAGGTTTGACGGGTTAACCTGATTTGACAGGTTCACCCAGTTGATTTATTTAGATTTTTTTTTCTTTTTTCTTATTAGTAAAAGGCTGATGCCTTTTGTTTGTTTTTTTTCTTTTTAATTAATTTTTTTCGTTTAATTTAGTTTGTTAATGTTCAATTTTTTTCTATTTAGTTATCAAACTTTCATGACATAGATTTTGGGTTGGACGAGTTAACTTAATTAATTCTAGCTTAACCCGTCAATTTTCTTTTTTATTTAGTTATCAAACTTTCACGACACGAATCCAAGGTTTGACGGGCTAACCCAGTTAATTCAGATTTTTTTTCTTTTTCTTCATTATTTTTTTCTTTCTGTTGGTTTTTTGCTTTATTTTTTTTTCTGTTGGTTTTTTTCTTTATTTTTTAAATTAATTTATTTAATTATCACACTTTTATGATACGACCTTGCAGCCAGACCCATATCCAAGGTTATTAGGTCTAGTATTGCAGTCAGACCCATTTAAACTTGGGTCATGTAAGTTTAATATTATTACTAATATTATAAATATATTACTTTTAGGTCAGATGTTGCGACCAAACCCAAGATTTTTGGATATAATTTTAAAAAAAGATTTAATATTTTTAAATTTTAACTTTTTATAATATGTTTTATGATAAATAAATTCATCCGCGACATCGCTCCGAGTTAACAAGGAAGTAAAAAAGAAAAAAAAGATGGGCGGAAGTGGGCAGGCTTGCTCACTGGTTTCAATCAAACCAGGCCGGCGCCAAAAAACTCCAACAAATGCGCATTGAATCGAAGAAGAAGATCTAAGAAAGCAAAAAATGAGCGGGACTCGATTATGCGCATTGCTCGGAGAATTAGGTTACGAAGGGGCAGAAACACTAGACCCAGACAGTTTCGAATGGCCTTTCCAATACGACGACGCACGCCCTATCCTCGACTGGATCTGCTCCAGTCTCCGCTCTTCCAACGTCCTCTCCCTCTCCGACCTCTCCCGGTTACTTCTTCTCACTCCTCTTCTTTTTTCTTTCTTATTTCTATTTCTTCACATCAGATCTAATTTTGTTTTTCAATCGATTCTCCAGGTACGAACAGTTTCTTCAAGAGGAGAAGCTTTTGGAGGTGCAATTCCCTTCCCACTTTATGTTTTTCTTTTTTTAAAAATGATTTGTGTAATTAGAGTGGGATTTTGGCTAGGGTGAGGACTTGGAGTTTGCTTATGATAGCATTTCAGCTTTTTCTTCAAGGAGAGACAATCAGGAGGAAGTTTTTGGCGCTGAAGAACCCTTAAAAGATATAAGGCAATTTCTCACTTCTTAATCATCTTTTTTCTTCCTTGCAAACCTTTCAATTCTACGCTTTATCATTTATTAATTTCTGATTTTTTTTTTGTCTTAGGGATGCCACTTCGGCGTATAAAGCTGAAGCTTTGGAGTTGCAGAAACAGCTCAGGCATTTGCAGGCGCAGTTTGATTTGCTTTCTGGCCAGGCTTCTGCTTTGATCCAAGGGAGGCGGGCTCGAGTTGCTGCAACATCTACTGTGAATGGATGCCTTGCTGCAGTTGATGATACTCTTTCAGCACGAAACTTAAGGGTATATAATCTTATTTTTTATTTTTTAAAAATGTACTTAACTTCATCAACAGCAATGATAATTGGAGTACTCTCTTTATCTCTTGTTTAACGCGGGTTGCTTTCAGAGACAAAACTGCATGTCGTATTTTGTTGCTTGCAATGTCTTCTGAAATCTTTCTTTGTAATGTAGATGAATGAAGTTCTTGGAAGGATTGCATCTACAGCACAAGAGTTGGCTCACTATCATTCTGGCGATGGTAGTGTTTCCCTTTCTGTTTTTAACTTGTTGTTTTGGCCATTTGAAATTATTGAATTACAATCAGTTTTTGTAAAGCATTTCTTGTGAAAGATTAGACCTTCAACTTTAGATCTTTTATTTTCAAACATATGGTGTTTGAATCTATTTGTAAAGAGGATAACGAAGTCGGTTTAAAGCCTTGTTTTCAATCGAATACAGGCATTGATGCGTGGTACAGTTCTTTACTCTAATTGTAATTGACCCCCAATGTATGGTATACTTTGGGCCATTCTCAAGCTTCATTATAGAACATAAGGCTTGTTTGGATGGTTTGGGGGTGGGGGTAAGAAGAAAATGAATGGCAAGATGATGCACAAAAATGGAAGCTCTGCTCTTATCCAGACTTCTGACGACCAATTATTGGATTGACTTCAACTCCTAAGGTCATAGATAGAGTCACAAACTAAAAAAAAATTATTTTTGGTTTTTCTTTTGATGGCTTCTATCACTATTTTTCTTGCAGAGGGTGGCATCTACTTAGCTTACTCTGATTTTCATCAGTACTGGCTTCAAGATTCATCTTGTACAAAGGAAATAAATCAGTGGTTCTCTAAGCAACTGGACACGGTATGTGGATGCCAAACTGTTTCTCTCTTATAGTATTGAATTTGAAGCCATTTTGCATGTCTATATAGGTACTCTTAGGACCTAAAGTTGCAGAAATTTAGTCAAGGACATCCATGACCAGTGGAGTGGTATAGTAGATATTTCTGTTGACTGTTTATCTGTTTTCAGTGACTTTAAGTAGACACATTATTTTTTACTATGGCAATATTTGTTCTTGAATATAGCTGCAACATCACTTTTTTGGAATAAGGGACATGACTCTCCTTTTTTGCATCTTTTCCATTTCACTCTTGCTTTTTCTTAAAAGTATCTGTCTGTTCAAAGTCATGCTCTACCGTAACTCAATAAATACTGGGATCCAAAGTTTAAATCCTGACTCAATGCACTAGACAATATGTATCTGCCTAATAATTCTGATTGAAAGTACAAGCTGCTGAGTATTCTGTTATGAACAATTTCTCAACAGTAGGATACATATTAGATCACTCTCAGTTTCAAGAAATGGTCTTTTTATAGGTTTCATGGTCATAATGTGTTATAAAAATCAGGGACCTTTTCGACTAGTAGCTGAGGAGGGCAAATCAAAATGTTCGTGGGTGAGTCTTGATGACGTCTCAAATATTTTAGTACGAGGTATCCTTCACTTTTGCTTCTGCAACTAAAGTTCATGACATCCTTTTCTTCCCCTGTTGCCTTTATCTTCCTTGTATAAGTACCTCTGCAACTAATATTATGTAGAAATACGATTACCATGGTGAGATACATGCAATCTATGTGTTAGGATTTAATGCATTAACGTTGATATTCACATGTCACTAACATATTCTTGATTTGGACTTGCATGGGCATTTTCATATTAGTGTTGTCAAAAGGCGTGCACTTAAGTGCTATAGGCAAGGCAAGGTGAGACCATAACGTCTTTATCAGCCTGAGGCGATGATATTCATCGAAGCACTGCCTAGGCTATCGCCTCAAGCATTTTACAGGCTTGGCGCCTTTTAGCGCCTTTGACAACACTGTTACTACTTTAAATTATCTTATTTTTTGTTTTAAGGGTGAAAAATATAACTTTATATGACTATGTTATGGTATTTTCTTTTGATTTTCTAACGATGTAATCTTAATTGGGAAGATATATATTTTAGATTTATATATTATAATATAATATTATACATACATACATACATACATACATACATGGTTAATTTAATTTATTGCATATCGCCTTGGTTCATTCGGGCAAGTGTCTAGCGCCACAGGCATTTTAAAGGCTTGGCGCCTTTTGCCTTTGACAACATTGTTGCATATACCATGTATCATCCTGTTAAAATACTGTCACTTCTTTTTGAATGAAGCAGATTTAGAACAATCCCATCACCAGCGTGTTTCAGAATTGCAACGGCTTCGTTCTATGTATGTTGTTTATCTTAGTTTTCCTGTAATTGCTTATTTTTCCCATATGGTTCTGTGCTTATTCTGTACTCACTTTGTCTTGCTCCATGGTAACCATTGCTATACCAATTAAAAGCCTTCTACAAGTGGTGGTTATTTTAATTTCATGCAGTATAGTTTTAAAACTTTTGGTCAAGATAACGTAAGTTTTAAATGTTGTGAACTGTTCTTGAGAAAGAAACTAACGGTCTTTGCAATATTTATAGTGATCGACTTGCGTCAAGAATCCATGTCTATTACTTCAATGACACCCACAGGTTAAATTAAGCTTTAGAAGAGTTTATATCTGAGATTGGTGGTTAAGCAATTTGTCATGTATTCATGTGGCTGTTCTATGACTTTGATTTTTCGATATATCCCTTGTCCTCTTCCTTGCTCCCTACTATGCATAAACACACGCATGAAAACTTGATCTTGGGTGTGGCATCACGGGGAGGGGGGTGATTTGTTTTTCTATCTTGTTTTTCTTGGTGCTTAGCGGTGATATGTTTTTGAAACTCCTTGATTTAAGTCTGATGGTTGATAAAAATGCTAACAAATTTGACAGATTTGGAACAAGTGAAAGGCAGTGGGTTGAAGCCCAGGTTGAGAATGCCAAGCAGCAAGCTATTCTGATGGTACTTAAATCTCAAGTAACATCAGATGAAGCACACATACATCTTGATCTTCATTCTCTAAGGTAGAAATTTCATGTTCTATATTCTTTTTCAGTCTATGGTCTTTAACTTCTATTTTTATGGCTTCTGATCAAGCATAAGGTGATACACTCATTGAGATTGTTCTTTCATACATACATACATACATAGACATATGCACATATACATATATGCATTCTCTGTATTTTACAAGCATATGCACGTATGCTCGTATACATGCTTGTAAAATAAAGAGAATGGCTGGATTCTTTTGTGTCCTCTTATCAAAATGGATTGTAGATGATCCTTAATGGAGATTATGCTTGTGGGGTAGACACTTTTGCCACTAATGCCATAGAGAAGGCTTTGCATTATTAAAATGCTTTTATCACCTGGCATAGTCTCTCAAATATGTTGAAAGTGGCTTTCATTTCTGTTGCAACTATATAATTACAAATACCTTGACACTAATTCTTGAGGATAACATAGTAATTATGAACTTAGTTAATTTGCATTTAAAATAGTTATGGGGACTTCCTCCATCATAAATGTCTCCCTGGAAACCTCTTTGCTTCAGCGAATCCTCTTTTGTTATTCTAAAATAACCCCTCCAACCTAAGGAAATAATTACTCTCATTGCACACAAGCCTGCAATTTCATGTCCTGTCATCCAACTTCCTATGAAAGTAGTGGCAATAATTAACAAAAATTCCTAGGATGAATTACAATAAACCCACACTGAGGTATCATGAATATAACAGATACCACCCAAAAGTTTGAATGTTTGTACAGAAAACCCACCATGTTTTAATAAAATACTACAGAAACCTCCTTTTACACAAAATCCCCTTTGGGTTTTTGTCAAACCTTAAAATTTCACCGCCCCTCGAGGAACTTGTATCATGTTATTGTTTTGGCTATTTCATGTGACATCTTGTATTTATCTTGAATGAGCAGGAGAAAACATGTTGTATTGGTGGAAGAGCTTTCAAATCTTCATCACAAAGAAGATAAGTTATTATCTGAGGTTTGTTTGCGTGTATTTCCTAATTTTATCTATATTTTTTTTTAAAATTCTGTCGGCTGTCATGGAGTATTTAGAGGTACCGTAACTCTTATGCTAGTATTCAGCAGGATTTGAAAGCCCACATATTTTCATTGTGACATCTTTTGTATTTTGCCCATGGAGGATGGCTCATTCTCCTATTATTTTTTATTCCTTTTGTTTTTAATTAAATCTTTCCTTTCCTAAAAACATTCAGAGAGGAAAACTGTAAGTTTGCACTTTGGGACATGCAGGAAAACCTTACGGTTTAGTGATTGCAGTTTGTGTGGCCTCTTTTAGACGATACTGATGTATCTAGGGAAATTTTGAAGTTGGCACTGGTTAATGATATTATTTCAATCTGTGGGAACATTGGTTGCTTAGACAAAAAACTGAACCTTAAATCTGGGGGAAAAAAAAGATGGCATGGTGGTCGTGAGAATGCTTAGTGGTTTCTGTTTTATTCATCTATATTCTCTCTCATTCATTCACTCACAGACACAGACAATTACCAAAGCTGGGCTTTTCTTAGAGGTTACTATATGCATACTATTTGCCCTCTAATGATTCAGCATAAATTTTTCAGACCATTCCAGATCTTTGTTGGGAGTTAGCTCAACTCCAAGACACATACATTTTGCAAGGTATTACGAAGTTGTAGCTTTCCTGCTCTAGAAAGAGGAAGTGCATGTTCAATTTTGTGGTTCTGATAGCGTTGGCTGTGAACTTAAATCAGCTCTAATTTATGCACTTGCAGGTGACTATGATTTAAAGGTCATGCGTCAAGAATGCTATATTAATCGACAGAAAATGGTATTGTTGTCAACTTTATAAGTTTATCTCTTTGCATCCTGGTTATAGTTGTATTCTGGACAAAGAGTTAGTTCATCTGAAAGTAGGCTCTTGATTCCCATCATGTCCTATCTCCTTCCACAGCCTCCCTTTCCAATATTCTTTTTTGTTGCTCGCTTGTTTTGATAATAGAACCTAACAGAAGCTATCAAATAGACAATTTACCAAATTTGATGTCCTGTTCAAGTCAGGATTTGATGACTACTGCTGCAATATTTGTGTTTTAGAACTGATTGTGGATGCTCCAACAACTGTTTACTTCTGCATTACTATACTGGTGTTAGATAATCCATACTGTAAATAGTTCTGAATGTGTTTGTACAAAAACCATCCATCTCATCCAATTTTCATATAAACCAATTGAATAAATTGTTGCGACACTGATGAAACAATTCTATACTATGAATACACCTGCATGTATTTTTATGAGGATTCATAATCTTATTTCTTGCTGCAGTTCATAAATCATCTAATAAATCAACTAGCAAGGCATCAGTTCTTGAAAATAGCTTGTCAGTTGGAAAAGAAGAACATGCTTGGAGCATATTCATTACTTAAAGTCATTGAGTCAGAGCTTCAAGGGTACCTTTCAGCAACTAAGGGCCGAGTGGTATTCCTTACTTTCTAAGCCTTTTGTTTTAGTTTCTCCTGATTTTCATGAGATTGCCACTTCTATCAAATGTGCTGGCCACCTACAAGTTGGTCTTCTAGAGTTTTTTCTGTTTTTATCTGTCATTTTAACCAAATCAGGAATTGGGCTGAAATGATCATATATATACTATGTTCAGATGAATTTTGTCAATAACTTTTTGTTAACATGTGACAGGGTTGTTGCCTGGCACTAACTCAAGCTGCATCTGATATACAAGAACAAGGAGCAGTGGATGATCGGGATACTCTTCTGCATGGTGTTAGGGACCTTCTAAGTATCCATTCAAGTAATGACCGCATACCCTTTCCCCTCACAGTTAAATTGTTGTAAAATTTATCGTTTGTTGGAGGAGTACTGATTATGGGATTCAAATTTTTGCTTCTGTCATTCCTTCAGATGCTCAAGCCGGATTATCAATATATGTATCAGCTCCTGGCATTGTACAACAGATTTCTGCTCTACATGCAGATTTGATGACACTTCAGTCTGATCTTGAGAACTCCCTTCCAGAAGACAGAAATAGATGCATCATTGAGCTGTGAGTAATCGAATTTCAACTAAGTATCCCACTACTACATTGAATAGTATCAGGTTTTCTTTGTTTCCCCTGTCCCCACCACAACGGTATGATTTGAACATGAGATCCTCTGTGATTGGCGTGATTATTGTTGCATCACTATGTGATTTCCCTATTTAGTCACATTGTTAAACTTTTTACCCTAAAATTCAGCCTTTTGTGAGAGTGTACTCCTGACTAGACTAAGCCTTGCTTTCCCTTTCACTTGTGTTTACCTACAACTATGTGTTTTGCTCACCCAAAGAGGTTCCCATAATTTTCTTCGTAAGCAAATAACCAACACATAAATAATCTCAAAGCACACAACAAATACAGGAAAAACTCGCAACCTTTATTAATCTCATAAACAAATTTCCATAATACAAGTATGTGTGTTATGCACAAAGATTGCATACTACACAAGCATGACCTTCCAAGCTTATTTATAGACAAGTATGAGAGGTTATAAAGTATATAACTATCATCTCTACTTTTTAGGAAGTAGTGGGGCACTTTCCCCCATGTTTCCATGAACATAATGGGTGGTTTTGACCCATGATCTCATGATCTTAGTGTCTTGAGGAGCCATCCTAGCTATGCCCCCATGTTCAACAACCATGTCCCCATGATTTGTTCACCCATTTCCCCCATGATTTCATGATCATAACCGCCATAACTACTCACCACACTGCTATACATTTATCCTAAAATTTGTTTGTCTAAATGTTAGCCCTCCACTGACATTTCAGTTGTATTTTTGCTACCTTGAAAAATCCATCCTCCAAGTCTAGTTTCATGCCAAGTCAAGAATCTATGACTCGCACAAAACTTATGCACGCTGCCTGTTGAATTCGCTGCTGCCTACTATGGGTTGCCACTGTCTAATGTTGTTGAATTCTAGGCAATTTGCATTCGTTGGCGCGTGCTCACACTTAGAACTCTAACAAACCATCCCCACCAGAAGAGTCCGACGTCCTTGTCGGAATAGAGGTGAGGTATTCTTGCACTTTGTCTTTGAATTACCACAAATCTATGTCCTTTTCTCATGAAACCTTCGAGTTTTTCTCCCATTTTACTAAAAACTCAATTCGTCGATTCTTTCTATGTTGGTCGAGTCGACGATGATCCGTGATCTTGACAATACTATTATCAAACTGTTTGGGAATCGTTGAAGGAACTCTTTGTGACTTACTAAAGTTTGATGAAACTTTAGTCGTTATGACATCTTTAATCTATAGGTAACAACCCTCACTTTTTCCATGATTTCGAAAATCCATCATATCTCGGCACCAACCCTTGATGCTTTGTTTCCCCATAATTTTCTTCAAAATTTGTGGAGTTTATTTGAGGAACACCTTGTCGCCCTCATTGAATTCCAGTAGTCTTCGTTTCTTGCTCAAACAACACCTTAAAGATGAATGCTTAATTATGCTAACTAGAAACGAAGATTGCTGGAATTCATTGAGGGCGACAAGGTGTTGCTCAAATTAACTCCACAAATCTGGAAGAAAATTGTGGGGAAGACAACATTAAGGGTTGGTGCCGAGATATGATGGACCTTTTGAAATCATGAAAAAAATGGGGGTTGCTGCCTATAGATTGAAGTTGCCAGAACGGCTAAAGCTTCATTCAACTTTGCATGTAAGTTATTTGAGACATTTCCATGAAGATCAAGAAGATCCAAAACAAAGTAAATTGCAAAGAGCTCCTCCAATTATTCACAAACAGTTTGACAATGGTATTGTCAAGATCATCGCTGACTCAGCCAGCATAGGAAGAATCGACGAATTGAGTTTTTAGTAAAATGGGAGAAAAACTCGAAGGTTTCATGGGAAAAGGACAGATTTGTGGCAATTCGAAGACAAAGTGCAGGAATACCTCACCTCTATTCCGACGAGGACGTCGGACTCTTCTGGTGGGGATGGTTTGTTAGAGTTCTAGGTGTTAGCACGCGCCAACGAATGCAAATTGCCTAGAATTCAATAGCATTGGACAGTGGCAATTCATAGTAGGCAGCATCAAATTCAACAGGCAGCGTGCATAAGTTTTGTGTGAGTCATAGGTTCTTGACTTGGCATGAAACTAGAATTGGATGATGGATTTTCTAAGGTAGCAAAAATACAACTGGAATGTCAGTGGAGGGCTGACATTTAGACAAACAAATTTTAGGATAAATGTATAGCAGTGTGGTGAGTAGTTATGGCGGTTATGATCATGGGGACATGCCTGTTGAACATGTGGGCATGATTGAGATTGCTCCTTAAGACACTAAGATCATGAGTCAAAACCACCCACTATGTTCATGGGGGAGAAAGTGTCCCACTAGTTCCTAAAAAGTTGGGATGAAAGTTATATGCTTTGTAAACCTCTCATACTTGTCTATAAATAAGTTTGGAAGGCCATGGCTGTGTAGCATGCAATATTTGTGCATGACACAAACACTTGTATTGTGTAAATTCTTTGTTTACGAGATTAATAAAGGTTGAGAGTTTTTGTTGTGTGCTTTGGGATTATTTACTCGTGCTAGTTATTTGCTTATGAAAAGAAAATTGTGAGAACTTTTTTGGGTGAGCGAAACACATAGTTGTAGGTAAAAATGAGTGAAAGGGAAGGCAAGACTTAGTCTAGTCGGGACTAGACTAGACTGCCGTAAATGACTGAATTTTGGGGTGAAAAATTTAACCCTGTGACAAGTGGTATCAAAGATTTAGGTGTTATGTTTGCATCAGTATATGATTTGAACATGAGATCCTCTGTGATTGGCATGCTTATTGTTGCATCACTATATGATTCCCTAATACAAGACAGTGATGATGCCTAGAAGACAATCAAAGATTGAAGTGTTATGTGTCCACGGACTTCCTTGTGTTCAGGAATTTTGTCTGCTGCCAATGTCACCATGTCTTCTTGGTAGATCATTTTCTACAGAAGGATCCATTATATCTTTGAGAGGGTATTTTTGTAGACAAAATTTCTTCTGGTTAGGGTTCTTTTTGGCTGGGTGGTGGGGAGGGGGTTGTGATTGAAGTTGGGAATCTGAGAAACAAGAGGAATAACCATTCCATAGACTAGCTTTTAGTGGAAATTGTAGTTGGGAATATTGGAATTATTCACATGAATGGACTGATTTTTAGAATGTAAGGGAGGGAGCAGGCAGCTGCTAGTAAAACTCTGAAGCAGTTATCACATTTTCTGTTTATTTGTTTCAGGTGTACACTTATTCAAAGTTTGCAGCAATTGTTGTTTGCATCTTCAACAACTGCACAGCCAATACTGACACCTCGGGTATAATTGCACTGTCATTTCTTTCATCTTATGTTTAACTGGTTGAATGGTCTTTTGACAGTTTTTTTCCTTCCATGTTCTTGTTGGTTTATGCTCTTATTACTTAAATATCTGAGTTATATGTATGGCCCAGTGATTAATTTTAAATATCAAAACATGCAGCATCACTTCTGATTGATTTCTGAAAAATATTGATGCCCTTGCTGAGTGTTTCCAGAATTTCCTCTTTGAAGCATAGTTACCTGATCTTTGTTGGAGAACCTATATTTTTATCAAACTTTTCATGTGTCCTTACCGTGCCTTCAATTCTTGGAAAGAGGTTGTCTTTAGAGAGAGGTTACTGCCATTTTGGACCTTTCAAA
Organism: Populus deltoides; assembly: GCA_015852605.2. NCBI lineage: Eukaryota > Viridiplantae > Streptophyta > Magnoliopsida > Malpighiales > Salicaceae > Populus > Populus deltoides. Next base: position 18,133,392 of record CM027583.2, on the reverse strand, counting down.
GGGACATGGGTGTTCTGGTGGCTTTATGGATATTAGATACAAGGACTGACTGGAGTAATCATTCTACATTGTTTCTAATATATACAGTTTTCGAATCTTCCCTGATGCACTGTCTGAATATATTAAGCGCTCATTGTGCTGTTTCTTTTGTGTTCTAACTTGACATGTTTGCACCTGTGACATTTGTTGCCTGTTTTAGACATTAATGAAGGAGCTTGATGAAATGGAAAAGATCAACGCAAAACTATCTGTGGCGGTTGAAGAGGTGACCCTTGAACACTGCAAGAAGAATGAGGTGAGCTTACATTGATGTATTATGAAAAATCATCCCATGGGTTAATTCCTACTTATAACTGAATCATCAGTTCACAGTATATTAAAACAATACAAGAATAACTGGACTGTCAAAATTTTGAGACAAATGCATTTCCTTACCTGGTTTAGGCTGAAGTGAATTAACCTTCCAAGTGGAGGGAGGATAATTAGGGGCCCTTCAGTAAGCCTTTAAAGATGACAACAATAACAAAGGTGACTGTAAACCGTAACACTTAATGTTAAAAAAAGAAAAGAAATCAAATCGTGACTTAGCTTTTAGGGGTAAACCGCAACACTTAATGTTAAGAAAAGAAATGAAATCGTGACTTAGCTTTCAGGGCAACATGTTTCTTTTGCACACTATGAGATAATACCTTTCTCTAGCATATCTCCACTTGCTTACATGCATCAAAGATAGTTTTTATAGCGAATCTTAAAAGAAATTGCCACACCCCTACATAGAAAGATTCTTCTGCTTCTATGCCTACACCATGTTACGCCACAAGGAAGAAGTCCCTGTCCTCTGCTCAATTTTTAAAACCACACCTATTACGCCATGCATCTGAATTTCCTGTCCACGTTCTTTTCTCTTGCAGATTGTAAAACATCATTCACAAGAGGTTGGACTTCAAAGGCGTGTTTTTGTTGATTTCTTCTGCAATCCTGAACGTTTGAGAAGCCAAGTTAGAGAATTGACTGCTCGAGTCAGAGCTTTGCAAGTTGCTTGATCCACTTGTTCATTTAGTCTGTCTGTCTATTCTATTCTCACCTCTAAAAAAAAAAAAAAAGACAAGCTGAATTGTTTCTTGAATCTAGAGTTACGTCCATACTGTTATCGGAAGAGTATCATGAGTCCAATGGCAGCTTCTGTTGCTACTGAAGCTCCACATTAGACAAGGAACAAATGTTATCCATTACCAAGGGTTTCGTAAATGGAACATCAATGAAACATGGAACAGAGAAATGGATTCTTTCTGCCGTAGCTTATTTGCAGATGCCACTGGCACGAGCACAAGCAAAAACATTTAAAAAAGCAGCTGCGGTTTGTGTTATTCAAAAGAACATGGGATGAAAAGGCTTCGCGAGTCGATGGATCAAACTCGGGGAGAGCAAAACAGAAGAAAATTTAAAGCAGCAGCTAAAACAGGAAAGAAAATTTAGCTTTTGTGTGCAATAAGAACTTAATGTAACATGTAGGTACGTAACATAAAATCATTGGCGGTGTTGGGTCAGAATCTTTAGAAGTGAAAATCACCGCCGCCACCACCACTAAAAGCAGCAGCTACGATTAATGCCATGGCAGCGAAAAGATCAAGAACTAGAACTGACCCAATCGATCTTTGAGAGGCAAATAAATCCGGAGATTCTAATGCTAATAGCGATAGAAAACAAGAAAAAAGAATTTTCTTTGACGAGCAAATTATAAAAGGGAGTGTAGAGTTGGTTTGGTTATTATTTTCCATTAATGTTGGTAGATTTCTCAAACTAAAAGCAGGGTTTTATTTAATCTACTGTGATTCGTCCCTCGCATCTAACTACAGAAGAGATTGAAAGCAATGTAATGATTGTTGTAAAAACCCGCAAAAGTAAAAATCCGCAAAATTCAATAACTCATGACACGTCATGTACTCATAACAAGTTGGAAATAAAATGTTTTTTTTTTTTTTTATATTATTATCACGTTCCATTAATACATTATATGATTTTATTATCATTTACATCACACATATATATAATATATAATAACATCACAAAAAATATACATATTCATTAACATAATATAAATAAACAATGGACATATACTTGTAACCATATTGACAATTTAAATAGGTAGATTCTCTTTATTAAGTTTATATTAAGTCTTTCTTCTAACAGTTTACTTTACATCATCGTGCGACTTTACGTTGCATTATTTATTTGGTCTATAATCAACACTAATCATTAACATGCATTATAATGTAGAAACGTGGACATCCTTTCATAACTAATTATTAATTTTTAATTATCGTGCGACTTTACGTTGCATTATTTATTTGGTCTATAATCAACACTAATCATTAACATGCATTATAATGTAGAAACGTGGACATCCTTTCATAACTAATTATTAATTTTTAATTATAATCAATTAGTCTACAGTTTTTATACATTAATCACAAGTGTAATTAATATTATAATCAATTAGTCTACAGTTTTTATACATTAATCACAAGTGTAATTAATATGTTAATATTCCTACTTTAGTGTGTGTCTATATATATATATATATATATATATAGTGTTATTTTACATAGAACTAAAGTAGTGTTTTGTTACTGTCTCATGATAAAAAAAAAATAAAGATAATGAAGATAAAAATATTTTTTTTTTGAAGAGATAAACTAGAGACTATTTATTATTTTTTATCCCTAAAATATTCTTGTAAATCACTTTTAATTTTAAAATTATTCAACTAAAGCATATAAAGATAAACATAATAATTATTGTAATCTTAAAATCTGAAAAGTCGTATGATTAACTTGTCCTCTATTTCAAAACAACATCGTTTTGGTTGGGAGGGTCAACTTTTTTTTTTTAATATCAAAACAACATCGTTTTAATAAAAAAAAATTTCAAAAAAAGAGTCTATGTTTTTAACCTTGCCTTTAACTAGGTTTTACCCAAGGGTTCTGAGTCTTCCTAAGTTTTTTATTACATCAAACCATGTCAATCATTTTTCTATTTTTTTTTTACATTCAAACCTGTCTAGGCTTTGGGTTGGCTGGATTTTGGGTTGATCCATCAGGTTGGTCCAAGTTTATAACTAGAGTTATTATATTATTATTAATTCAAACACTTGATATAAACTAAATTAATATATAATAATAATAATAATAATAATACATATTAAGGATAAAATAGTTTTTTCATATTTAACTTCAAACATGATACAAAGACAAATATTATTACTGGATATAATTTTATCTTTATTTTCTATTATGTTTTAATTTTTTTATTTCCATTGTCTCTTACTCTATGTGAAATAATAACCAAATATTAACTTAATTTATTTTCAGTGACTAAAACAATTAATTTTTAAAGTGTTTTGTTTTTTTTTTAAATATTAAAATATTTTTTTAAAATTTATTTTTAATTTTTATAAATGAAAAAAATCTAAAAATATATATATAAAAATTTTTTAAAAATCAAGATTGTACCGAAAAGACAAATACGTAATATTTGACGTAATTTTACGGGACACCCAAACGAATTTCATAACTGAATATGAGGTCAAGAAATCCAATCTAATAATCCAATTCTAAGCTGCGGTGTCCATGAAAATCCGAACCCCAACTGAAAATGAACACGATCATCCACAAACCAAGCACATCTCCAAATCACCCATCTTCACTCTTCCCTCAAATCAGCAGATGCAAGACTACAAGACACCTCAAGCAAATCCATGCCCACTTCATCAAAACAGGCCAAATACACCACCCTCTTGCTGCTGCTGAACTCCTCAAATTTCTCACCCTCTCTACTCAACGTGAAATCAAATACGCACGTAAGTTTTTTAGCCAAATCCATCATCCCAATTGTTTCTCTTGGAATACTATAATTAGAGCTTTAGCTGATTCTGATGACGATGATCTTTTTCATGTTAACTCATTAGAGGCATTACTGTATTTTTCCCACATGCTTACTGATGGTCTCGTGGAACCTAATAAATTCACTTTCCCTTGTGTGCTAAAAGCCTGTGCGAAATTGGCTAGGATTGAAGAGGGGAAACAGCTTCATGGGTTTGTTGTGAAATTAGGATTGGTTAGTGATGAGTTTGTTCGTAGTAATCTTGTTAGAGTGTATGTTATGTGTGGGGCCATGAAAGATGCTCACGTTTTGTTTTATCAGACGAGGCTAGAGGGTAATGTTGTTTTATGGAATGTTATGATAGATGGGTATGTGAGGATGGGGGATCTTAGAGCTTCTAGGGAGTTGTTTGATAGTATGCCTAATAAAAGTGTGGTTTCGTGGAATGTGATGATATCTGGATGTGCACAAAATGGACACTTTAAGGAGGCAATTGAGATGTTTCATGATATGCAATTGGGAGATGTGTCTCCAAATTACGTGACTTTGGTTAGTGTTCTTCCTGCTATCTCGCGACTAGGGGCTATTGAATTAGGAAAATGGGTGCATCTGTTTGCAGAGAAGAATGAGATTGAAATCGATGATGTGCTTGGTTCTGCTTTGATCGATATGTATTCTAAGTGTGGTAGCATTGACAAAGCAGTCCAGGTATTTGAGGGGATAAGAAATAAAAAGAATCCCATTACTTGGAGTGCTATCATTGGCGGGCTTGCTATGCATGGTCGAGCAAGGGACGCTCTTGATCACTTTTGGAGAATGCAACAAGCTGGAGTGACTCCCAGTGATGTTGTGTATATTGGTGTATTGAGTGCTTGTAGCCATGCTGGTTTAGTTGAAGAGGGTCGATCTATTTATTACCATATGGTTAACATTGTTGGTCTCTTGCCTAGGATTGAACATTATGGGTGCATGGTTGATCTATTAGGCCGTGCTGGGTGTTTAGAAGAGGCTGAACAGCTTATACTTAACATGCCTGTTAAACCGGATGATGTGATATTGAAGGCCTTGCTTGGTGCGTGTAAAATGCACGGAAACATTGAGATGGGAGAACGTATTGCAAAATTTTTGATGGGTTGGTATCCACATGATAGTGGATCTTATGTGGCTCTCTCCAATATGTTTGCCTCCGAAGGAAACTGGGAGGGGGTTGTCAAGGTGAGGCTTAAAATGAAGGAATTGGATATAAGGAAAGATCCTGGATGTAGTTGGATTGAGCTTGATGGAGTGATACACGAATTCCTTGTGGAAGATGATTCCCATCCTAGAGCTGAAGGAATCCATTCGATGTTGGGGGAAATGTCAGATCGATTAAGGTCAGTGGGATACAGGCCAAACACTACCCAAGTCTTGCTCAACATGGACGAAAAAGAAAAACAAAGTGCATTGCACTATCATAGTGAAAAGATTGCAATTGCCTTTGGCTTAATCAGTACAAGGCCCCAGACACCACTCCAAATTGTTAAGAACCTGCGTGTCTGTGAAGATTGTCACTCTTCAATAAAACTTGTCTCAAAGATTTATAATCGTAAGATAATCGTAAGAGACCGGAAGCGCTTCCATCATTTCGAGAACGGTTCGTGTTCCTGTATGGACTATTGGTGACTTGCCATTTTCTAACCACAATTTTCCAGCACTTTACTAGTACTAATTATAAATAGCTTAATAGGACTTTTCTGCGATCTATTTAGCATAAATTGGATGAGAAGAAGAGCATGGACAGAGCACAGCTCATGATGAGAAATGATCTTAGGTGGGATATGATTGAAAGCTGCAATATCCCAGGGTCTCATGTACTGGTGTGTTTCAAAATCCTTTGAAAAAGAGTAGTCTCAGACACATTGAGCTAGCTCACTTGTTTGATGTTTCCATTCTGTAAAGAAGGAAGTTACAAGCCATTAGAATTATTTTGTGCAGAGGAAATTTTGGCCTAAATGTCAAATTAAACACACGGAGAGTGATGTAACTTCATTGTGGTCCTGTAATTTTCACAAGTTCCTAATGCCATCCTTATATTCCATTTCCGACAATCATTTTAATCTCTGCTTCAAAACTTATGAGTCAAGAATCCCAGAACCCCTCAGCTCCCAAAGTCTTCGCTGCACAGTATAATTTCTTTAAAGGTCAACATTCACTTTCTTTTATTCTTGGATATGTTATACTATATATAAAAAAAGCTTAGTGTTATTACTATTTACTAGTAGTATAATAACATAGTTGCCCTTGCTATATAGAGTTGCTAAGACTGTAGGGAAGCGTAGCGTTATCTTTTTATTGGGATGCATTTGACATTGAAAAGATGATTTGGAAGAAAACGGTCAGTGTAAATTTTAGTGGGATATGATGGGGTGCCTCTGTTACTGTTTACCTAGACATAAATCACTGTGATTAGAGCAGTGTAATGGCAAGGCTGTCCTTGCCACATAGAATTGCAAAGACTATAGAGGAAGGGCGGGGTTGTCTTTTCATTGAGATGCATTTGGCACTGAAAGGATGGTTTGGGAGAACAATTTGTGCAAATTTTGGTGGGGCATGGTGGGGCCGCAGACACTTGGCATTAGGGTTGTAATGTCCTGGGCGCTAGGGTCAGACCCATGCACTTGGGTCTGTAGACTCGCGCATTTAGGGTTTGCAGAACCACGTGTTGGATGTAGACCCGCACGCCTAGGTCTCTTCTAACTAGCACTGGGTCTACTGAGACCCTCGAGGGGGGCAGCACTGTAGTCGGGTCTCAGACCTTGCAGAGAAGAAAAATAAAAAAAATAATAACAATTATTATTATTATTATTATTATTATTTTTATTATTATTGTTATTATTATTATTATTATTGTTAATATTATCGTTAATATTTTTTTTTAAAATTTTACTATAAATAATAATAAAAGTTTAATATTATTATTAATATGATAAATATTATTATTTGTATCCTAAATATTATCATTTTTATTATAATTAAAAGTATTAAAATTAAAAATATTATTATTTGTGTTATAAATATTATGATTTTTATTATAATTAATATTATTACTGTTTACCTAGATACAAAGTACTGTGAATTGGAGCAGTGTAATGATAGAGTTGCCTTTATCATAGAGAGTTGCAAAGACTGTAGGGGGAGGGTGTGGTTGTCTTTTCATTGGGATGCATTTGGCATTGAAAGGATGGTCTGACAAAAAATAATATATGCAAATTTTTGTGGGGCATGATGAGGCTGCAGACACTTGGCGCTAGGACTGTCATGCCCTGTGCACTAGGGCCAGACCCTCGCATGTGGGTATGCAAACCCGCATGTCTGGGTCTGCAGACCTACTCGCTTGGTTCTGCAGAATCGGGCGCTGGATGCAGAACCGCACGTCTAAGTCTCTTCAGATCTGCACCTGGGGTTTGTAGACCCCCTTAGGGGTTGCAGACTCGTACGGCTGGGTCTGTAGACCTTGCAGAAAAGAAAAATGAAAAAAATAATAACAATTATTATTATTATTATTATTATTATTATTATTATTATTATTATTAACATTAATTTTTTTTTAAATTATTACTATAAATAATAATGAAATTTAACATTATTATTAATATGATAAATATTATTATTTGTATAGTTATTAAACCCGGCCTAGAGGTTGACCCGGCCAAGGGGCCGAGTCCCGGGTTTCATGGGTCAACTCGGAAAATTTTTAAAAAATAAAGTTTTAATATTTTATCTGAAAAAATTAAGAAAAAATCAATGTAAATATAAGCTATACATATTGTAAACAATGAAGTTTAAAAGAATATTTTAAAAATTTTTTTTATCCCACATTAAAAAGATATTATGTTAAGCTTTTAAGTCGAAGTATTTAAACTAAAAAAGTTTTTTATCCCACATTGAAAAAACATAACGTTTTTCATGGAAACATAGAGTATATATACTAATAGTTTCAATCCCACATTGAAAAAAACATAACTTTTTTCTTATAAACATATAATATTACTAATGAGTTTCAAATCTCACATTAAAAATTTTTTTTTTTTCTTGAGAACATAGAGTATATATACTAATGGGTTTCAAATTCCACGTTGAAAAAAGATAGCTTTTTTCTTGGGAACATAGAGTATATATACTAATGGGTTTCTAATCCTACATTGAAAAGATACTATATTATCCTTTTAAGTTTAAGTATTTAAACCAAAAGATTTTTTTATCCCACATTGAAAAAACATAATTTTTTTCTTGGGAACATAGAGTATATATACTAATAAGTTTCAAATCCCACATTTGAAAAAAAACAAAACACCAGGTCTCGCCCTAGTCACAGGTTGATCGCCGGGTCGACCGGGTTTGGCTGGGTCGTTGCACCAGCCGGTCTTTTGATAAACCCGGATCAGTCCAGCCCCCGGGTCGACCCGTCGGGCCAGTCCGGGTTTAATAACTATGATTATTTATGTTATAAATATTATGATTTTTATTATAATTAATATTATTACTGTTTACCTAGACACAAAACACTGTGAATTGAAGCAGTGTAATGACACAGCTGCCCTTGCCATAGAGAGTTGCAAAGACTGCAGGGGGAGGGTGAGGTTGTTTTTTCATTGAGATGCATTTGACATTAAAGGGATGGTTTGAGAGAAAACGGTCAGTGTAAATTTTGGTGGGGCATGGTGGGGTGCCTCTGTTACTGTTTACTTAGACACAAAACACTGTGGATTGAAATAGTGTAATGGTAGAGTTATCCTTGCCACAAAGAGTTGCAAAGACTGTAGGGGAGGGTGGGGTTGTCTTTTCATTGGGATGCATTTGACATTGAAAAGATGGTTTGAGAGAAAATAGTCAATGCAAATTTTGGTGGGGCATGGTGGGGATGCAGGCTCCAGGCTGCAGACACCTGACGCTGGGGCTGCCATGTTCTGAGTGCTAGAGCCAAACCTACACGCCTGGCTGCAGACCCAGGCAAGCGGGCCTGCATGTCTCCGTCTGCAGACTCGCATGCCTAGGGTCTTCAGACCTGCTCGCTTGGGTTTGCAGAACCACGTGTTGGATGTAGACCCGCATGCCTGAGTCTCTTCTGACCTACGCCTGAGGTCTGCAGACCGCTCGAGAGGTTGCAGATCATTTCGGCTGGGTTTGCAGACCTTATAGAGAAGAAAAATGAAAAAAAAGTATAATAACAATTATTATTATTATCATTAATAAATTTGTTTTAAAAAAATTATTACTATAAAAACTTGGTCAGACAAGTTTAATATTATTATTAATATGATAAATATTATTATTTGTATTCTAAATATTTTTATTTTTATTATAATTAAAAATATTATTATCTGTATTATAAATATTTTGATTTTTATTATAATTAATATCATTAATATTAAAAATATCATTATTTTAATTATAATTAATATAATAATTAATAAATTTATAAAAAATATTATTAATATTGAAAAACAATAATAGACTTGGTTTGAAAGGTAAAATTAAGAATTATTATTACTATTATTAGCATTTTTTTAAAAAAATAGTATTACCATAGAAAAAAAACCATAATTGTTTTTAAAAGATTAAAAAATATAAGAACTTAGATAAATTAAATATTATTATTAATATTATTACAATTAAAATAAATATTATTACTATAAAAAAACAAAGATTTGATTTTAAGGATAAAATAAATTATTATTATTATTATTATTATTATTAACTTGGGTCAGACATACCTTTCCACGCTCAAGAAAATTAAGGCTGGAAAGGGACGCCTAACCCAAGTTGTTTGGGTGTGTCAGGGGCGCAGACCAAAATTACTTATGTCTCATAACCTCACCTGACCTAATGCTTTGGCGTCCGGACCTAAGGTTTTTGGGTCCAACGTCCAGACCCATAGGTAATGCGTCTATGTACGGATCAAGGCTAATGGATCTGGCGTTATGATCTAATTCCCTTGGGTCTGCGATCCAAGGTTAATGGGTTTGACGTCAGGATCCAAGGTTAATGAGTTCGGTATCTAGTCCTAATTCTCTTGGGTCCCGCATCAAGATCCAAGGATAATGGGTATCGCGTCAGGATCCAATTCTCTTGGGTCCGGCGTCAGGACCCAAGACTAAAAAGTCCTATGTTAGGATCCAATTCTCTTAGGTTCGGTATTAGGACCTGGGGGTAATGAGTTCGGTGTCCAGATCCAATTCTCTTGGGTACGGCATCAGGATTCAAGGCTAATAGGTCTGGTGTGTGGTCCCAATTCTCTTGGGTTTAGTGTCTGGACCCAATTCTCTTAGGTTTCGTGTTAGGACCCAAGGGTAATGGGTCCTACGTCATGACCCAATTCACTTGGGTCCTGCCTCAGGACCCAAATCACTTGGATCCTGCCTCAGGACCCAAGGCTAATGGGTCCTGCTTCAGGACCCAATTTTCTTGGGTCTCGCGTCAGGATCCAAGGGTAATGAGTGTTGTGTTCGAGCACAATTCTCTTAAGTTCGACATTAGAATTCAATTTTTTTGGGTCCTGCGTCAGGACCTAAGGTTAATGAATTCGGCATCCGGTTCTAATTCGGGTCCATCATTATAGCCAGACTCAACGCTCTTAGATCTTAGATTTATTTGATATTTTTTATGAAAATAAAAGTTAGTCCACGGTGTAGTGCGAGCAACCTAGCTGCTGCGCTATTTTGGTTTGATTGTTATTTTGGGTTTTGTAAATTATTAGTTATTCAAACAATGTGGAAGGTTGGGAAGGATGGTATCTAGGCAGGGACCAATCTGGTGCCTGTAAGAAAAACCCTCAAAATCATAGATTTGCCTCCACTACAGTATCGTTACAGTTAAAAACTGAAAGATTTTATAATCATACCATTTTTTACTGTGAAAGAGCATTTTCTTTTAGTATTTGTATAATATTATGCAATTTTAAATCATATAATTTTTTTTGTTCAATTATTAAGTTAACATGACTTATTGGATTCAGATAGGTCAATGAACTTAATCCCAAATTTATCATTGCCTGAATATTATTTTTTTTTGATCCTGGAAACAATTTGATCCAACTCGTGATGTAGCACAGACCACCAACCTAGGTTTACTCGAGTCACTTCTTTTATCTTTTTTTAATTGAATCTTTCTTTTTCCTTTTAATATTTGGTTAATTAGAACTTGAATTTCATAAGGTTATTATGATCTCTTGTCTCAAATCACAGTTTTTAAGGGTTAACCATGGTTGAACCAAGTCAAGTCAATGTATCATCATCTTAATATTCTTAAAAAAGTACCGTTTAATATGATATGATCTCATTATTTTTAAAACATATCTAATATGCTTTGAATTTTTTTATTTCTTAATGTTTTTTTTTAAAGATTGGAAAAAATAATTTAAACCGGGTAAAAATGAGCATAGCCCATATATATATATATATATATATATATATATATATAAAATTTGTGGAGACTTCCAAACACCGCAAAACCAAATACATGTTTCTTCAATAATCAAGTATTTCCTACCACATAGAAATTGGCTAAAAAAAATAAATGCAAACAACAATTTTATCTAGCCTAATTCCGCAGATTTTCAGAACCAGGAAAAATACTGGACCTCAACTTCTATTTCATGTCATTAATTAGCAAGTTCAAGAAAAAAACATCCAGCTGTTGTGCTTTGTGCTAGGATTGCATTTGTGAAGTCATTTGATGTGTCTTTTGACCTGCACCATCGAAAGCTTCGGCTATCTTTTACAGTCAACTGTCACAAAGAGACTGGTAATATCAATCTCTACGAAATGTTACTGCCCAAAAGACAACATGAATCGACAAAAGGAAAGAGGAGGCCAAATTAGTGACCAAATTACACAAGAGGAGACCCCCAACATATTCTAAAGCTGGTAACTAGAGTTCCTCACTCTGTCATAACAGGCTTGTTCTCCCTAGCTTTGGGTCTCTGTTCCTTTGGCTTCTGCTCCTCCATTTTCCTGAAATGCCAAACAATACATCCATACTTCAGGATACTCAAAAATATCTCATACGGCTCAGAATCAAAATCTAAGAGGTGGATTCATCAAACATTCATCGACAAGTAAAATCTTGTGGCACTCTATATGATTATTGGTTATTTCAACTGGCACCATGAGCACTAGGAAACAAGGAAAAGATGCAAACAGGGTAACAGCTGCAAACGCATGCAGCACGTGGTGAAGGAAGAAAAGCTCTTCCTTTCACTTAGAAGCAACCTCAAGAAAAAACAACCCTGCATGTGATATAGCTCTGTCATTAAAATTCTAAATAAGAACATTCCTTGTATCCCAATAGACATGTTGTAATTAGCGAGCTAAATCGAGGGCCATTGAACAAAACCAGAATGAAAGAAAAGAGGGGCTGGGGAGGATCGGAGAGGGAACAATCGGTCAAGGAGAAAAATTCAAGAAAAGATACAAAACCATTTTTTCCCCACAAACACAAACCAAACGCAGATGAACATAACAATGTAGGATGAGTAAAATCCACCATTCCAATGACAGAATAGACAATTTACAGCTAAATCGAGTGCGTGCCACAAGCAGGCACCACAAACAGGTAGTTTAAAATGGCATTTAATTGAATATTGTGAGGGACTCCGCTGAAATCCCAATAGACTGCTAACACAAATAGCATCATATGCTTTTGTAATCCGGTTATGCTTTTAACATCAATCTAGCTAAATTACATTCAAGCTTCATGTATCGTCCTCGAAATCCCTGATACTCTTCAATACTTGAGACAATCATAAGCACATTCTAGTCTGTACTGTCTAATGGATCCAAATGCTAGCAAAGCACCAACATAGTTATTTTGACAGACACAGACAGAACAAATACTTAAACAGAGGAATAAATTACTTCTTATCAGAAAGGCCACCCTTCTGACAGAGGAAGGAGCGAAAGAGAGGAGAGCTGACGTCGTAGATCATCTTGTCGACTTTACAGATCTGTCGCATGCTTTCAGAGAAACCCTAGGTGAACTTTATACTCCTTTAGAAGAATGGCTTCCAGTTGCAGGTGGGCCGAGTTATGTTTCAGTTTTATAAAATGAGCATTTCTTCCTGTTTCAGTCCTATAGATATTTAATTTGTTTTTTAAAAATAGATTGAATATTTATTAATATACGTTAAAACTTTCAGCTCAAAATATCAAAAACTGATTTTTTAAAGGATTTCTGGTTAATGATAATAGTCAAATCACATGAAGGGATAATATTCACCCAAAACATAGACATCTCAATCTGCCACAACTCTAATAGCTCAAGGAAAAAAATGCCATTAAATCAAATATTAAATGGCAAGATATAAAAATCTGGAGAACCAAATAAAACTGATGCCTGGTGATTGAAAATGAGCTCGTGGATTTTTTTTTTAGTTTAATATGTCTTGAAGTTATTTGGTTGATTATATGTAGTATTATTATATTTATGTAAATATATATTTATTATTAAAAAATATTTAATTTATATTTAATATTCATATAATATTAGATTAATAAATCTAGAATAAAAATAAAATTCATGAACAAAAATATTTTGCAAAGAAGCAGACACTGAGTATAGCATGAAGTATATGAAAGTACTTCAATAATTGAGAGAGAATTCATCATCTTAGGTGAATTAAAGAAAATGTTTCATCCGTTCTTAAATAGTATTGACTGAGAAATCCTTAGCCAAGGTGAAATGAGATTTGAAAAGAGTTTTTAAATCTTGTTTACACGACTAATGACTATCATGTAGAGAACACATATGATTTAAAATGACAAACATATCATATGCCTTAATGTTAAATCAGAACATTATTGATGAAAGGATATTAATCACACCGAGAAACCAGTCACTGAAAGATTAGTCAAACTACTAATAACTTTTCTAATATTTGAGGGCTCATGACACGTTGCTAGACGATGCACTTGATCTTCCAATTTAAATTAATCAATTTTTTTAATTTATAATAGATTAAATTGTGTAATTTAATTAATCCCATTTAATTAGAAGTATAGTTTATATTTGGGCCAACATATTAGGAACCTAATGAGTCACGCACATTAAGAACCACTGGTCAGAAATTAAACTGTGATGATTTAATTAAGTATGACTTGATTAAAATATATTTTAGATATTAAGAACTAGAATATAATTAATATATGAATTATATTTTTAGACCTAGAAAAATCAAGTAAGGACTTAGATTGAGTTAATTTCTAAAATTGTCCTGAATTAATATACAGATATTATTTAGGAGCAAATTAATAGTTTGTTAATTTATACGGTTTTTCAGATTTTCTTATAAATAGCAAGCTATGCTTGTTATTTTTTTAGTTGTTGTCTATTAAACCGAAAAACTACAAAAAAATACAGAATTAAAGCTACCACTCTAAGCATAGCAATTCCTCTCTTCTAAATAGAAATTTAGGATATTTCTTACGGGTAATTTGTGTGGATTATCATTGGAGGCTGGACAATTGGATGACTTCTGGTTTGCAACAACCCAGCCTTTACATAATTATTCAAAGCTGAAAAAGATCAGATATTCAGGTACTAAATCCCCAAACAACTTTAGATCTGTTTAACAGGATCCTAGGGACTCCTAAATAATTTTATTTTTATTTCATAGTTTTCATTCCGTATATGATATTCGGGAACCTAAAATTATTCTCATCTCATAAAATTAGTTTTTTTTTTCTTGATTCCAACCTTTAATATTAGATATATTGGAAATAAAGCTTCGTAATTTTTTAGATTGTGAGTTTAACAGGTTAACTCGGTTCGATTTGAATTGTTTATTTATATTTTTTTAATTGATTTTTTTTAAATTTTAAATTTTAATATTTAATTAATTAAAAATTAATTCTTTTTTTTTACTTTTTATAGGATCACGCAATGCACGAAGCATGGAGCCACGAACAGAGGCTTAGAGTATTGAGAGAGAGAGAGAGAGTCATTAGAATATGATTATCCCAGTTTGTTGCTTCACTTGCGGCAAGGTACTACCTTTATTAATTATTTTTTTAATCACGAGGTGGCTTAAATCTTAATCCTCTGTTTTAGGGTTTTGGACCCCATTTCATTCTTAGCAGATTGAGAAACGCAATTTTTCAAAATTTGAGCTTATTCCATGCCTGTTAAAATTTTATATTTGGATTTTGGAGAAAATAATTTTGTTTAATGGTTAATGTTTTGACGTTGCATTTAACGTTATGTGAGTATTTTACTTGAGATTTAGGTGACTGGGAACAAATGAGATACACACATCTTGATTTTTTTCAAGCAAATTACACAAAAAAAGGGGAGTAGTTATCCTATTTTTTTCTGAAAAAAATCCAAATCTTAGATTTGAAAATCTACCAAGATTTCAGCAAAATCTCCTAAAAACCTGTTACAGTTTAATATTCAACTAATCTATATTTCATTCATTGTTTAATCATTCTACGGTCGCCACATTAAAATTCAACACTTTACATCCATCACATTTCATTATAGTTCACTACATGTATATACTCATCAATATAAAATAATTAAATCTTCAAAATATAAAAGCATATTGTAACATTCCCATGCTATGTTATTTAATCCTCGTACAAAAGTTTAATAATTTCTTATTTCTCAGTAATGTTTTTTGAAAGCCATTGACTTAGCAATGAAATCAAACTACACCTATAGAAAATTTGTATTTAAAATTTTCCATTTGAATCATCCATACAATAATTGGAACACGATCACCTATAAATTAAACTAGGGATCATTTAACTACGATATTTGGAATTAAGTACAAACATTATCAAGTTAAAATCTACATCAAATAATCATAATCATGAATTTAATTAATATTTAAGTCCAAAACATCATAAAATCCTAGCATAATAGTTACAATAAAATATTTACATTTATATTATCATTCTAAAAAATTACACATAGTATGCAACATCATTAATATTCTTATAAATACAAAATGCAAGGGTTTCTTAATCTACTAATACCGACAAAGCTGTGAGGATCTGAAATTATTTTATACCATAAAATAATTAATTAATATAACATAAAGTTTTCGAATGCAATTTAATAAATTTTATTGAGTAAACTAAGGTATACATATCCGAATTTAGTAACAATTATCGTAATTCCTGTTTATCTTTTCTTCATAGTTATTACAACAATCGCTTGAACATCCAAAAGATTTATCCATTGACCCAAACCTGAGTAATTGACCCTCGTTTAGGGTAACATCCTCACTGCTCATAAACAAGGCATTAATCACATTCAAGGTATCCAAATTCATAGCCCAAAATAGGACACTAGTCCTTAAATTAGGGAATTAACCATCCATCCCAGAATAGGGCACCAGCCTTTAAACCAAAGAACTAGCTATTCAACCCAGAACTGGGAAACAATCTCATATCATATAATAATACAATTGAATAATAAATAATCTAAATATCATCACATTAATTTTATTTTCCCACCATTGAATAATAGGTGTACTCTAACTCATACTTGGAGCACGAGCAACATTTGAGGGTTGTGTTAAAGACTTCGAGGAAGAATCGATTATATGCAAAGCTAGAAAAGTGTGAGTTTTGGCTCAAAGAAGTGGTATTTTTAGGCCATGTAATTTTCGCAGAAGGAATATTCGTGGATCCAAGGAAGGTTGGGGCCGTGTTGAAATGGGAGAGGCCTACCAATGTGACAGAAATCTGTAGTTTCTTGGGTCTTGTTGTGTATTATCGGAGGTTTATTAAGGGCCTCTCCACTATAGCATCACCTTTGACCAAGCTAACTCGCAAGGAAGTTAGGTTTGTTTGGTCGAAAGAATATGAAGAGAGCTTCCGAGAACTGAAGGAAAGGCTCACTTTTGCTCCCGTGTTGGCCCTTCCATTGAGGATAAAAGGGTTTGTGGTGTATAGTGGCGCCTAAAAAAGGAGCCTGAGATGTGTATTGATGCAACATAGGTGTGTGATTGCTTATGCATCAAGATAACTAAAGTTGCATGAGGTGAATTACCCAGTTCATGACCTCGAACTTGCAGCGGTAATGTTTGCCTTAAGAGTTTGGAGGCATTATTTATATGGATCACAAGTTCAAATCTTTACGGACCATAAGAGTTTGAAGTATTTGATGTCGCAAAAGGAGTTGAACATGCGACAAAGAAGATGTGTAAAGTTAATAAAAGATTACGATTGTGTGATTGGCTACCATCCTGGTAAGGCTAATGTAGTATCCGATGCCTTGAGTAGGAAGGGAAAAACAATAGTGAATGATATGGAGGTTAAGGAATAAGGAAGTATAATGGAATTGAAAAGGATGGACTTACGACTAAGTGTAGGGCCCTAGGGATTATTGTTATCTCAGTTAAAAATCCGATCTGTGCTTCGAGACAAGGTTTTGATGGCCCAACAGGTGGATGAGAAAGTAAGAAAGATCAAGGAGAAGGTGAACCAGGACATATATACATCTTTTCAAGTGTTATTTGATGGGCTAGTAGCTATAGATAGGTAAATTTATTTGCCTGAAACTTCAAATGATGAAGTATTAAGAGAAGCTCATGAATCCCGATTTGCTACTCATCCTGGAAGTATGAAGATGTATAAGGATTTAAAGGAATACTACTGGTAGCCAAATATGAAGACGGAAATAACAGAATTTACGTCGAACAACGAGATTTGTCAGCAAGTAAAGATAGAACATTAGAGACCTGCAGGGGGAATTACAACCATTATCGATTTTGAAATGGAAATGGAAGGATATTTCTATGGATTTTGTAATGGGATTACCCAGGGGAAAGAAAGGTAATGATGCCATATGGGTGGTTGTGGACCGGTTAACAAAATTTGCTTTGTTTTTGCCTATGAAGACGACTGATTCAATGGATAAGTTGGTGAAATTATATGTAAATGAAGTTATTAGACTTCATGGGGTGCCAATATCGATTGTATCAGATCGGTATCCAAGGTTCACATCGAGAATATGGCCTAGCTTACAACTGGCATTGGAGACAAAGTTGAATCTAAGCACGACGTTTTATCCTCAGACGGATGGTCAATTTGAAAGAACCATTCAAACTCTTGAGGATCTCCTATGGTCCCGTGTGCTGGAGTTTGGTGGGAACTGAGAGGATCTCCTGCTATTGGTGGAGTTTACTTAGAATAATAGCCATCAAGCTACTATTGGTATGGCTCTGTATGAAGCATTGTATGTGTCATAACCCAATTCTAGGTTATTCCCAAAAATTCACTTTTTTTTCAAAATAAAAATAAAAAAATAAAATAAAGGCTAGCAACGTGGAAAAATTAGGCCGAGGAATACAGCTGCAATTTTGGAGGAAATTCAAGGCATAATTGTATCCCATTATGCCTAAAAATAAAGAAACAATACAAATTCAAGATCAAATTAAATGATTATTAGATGAATTTGCATAAAAATTAAGTCCAAGGACATAATTAAATTTTTAAAAAGCCAATTTGATTTAATCATGGGCCAAATTGATTTTTAATTATGTTCAAGAATTAATTCTGGTTCAATCGAAGGATTTAATTAAGTGAAATGACTTAATTACACTTTAAATGGGTCAAATTAATTTTATTTGGGGCTTAATTGATAAAAAAAATAAGTTTGGGGGCCTAATTTAGGCTTAATTGAGAAGATTGAAATTTTAAGAGATCAAATTTATTTTTTACCAATTGATTGAAATCAGGGGCAAAATCGTAAGAAAATTAAAGTTTTGGGGTCAATTAGGGGTTCAATTGCATAAATCCAAGACCAAGGACAAAAAATACACGTAAATCTAGGGATCCAATTGAAGTTTGGCAAGGACTAAATTGCACTAAATTAAAAGTTTAGGGTCAATTAGGGGTGCAATTAAACTAAATTAAAAGGTGAAGGACTAAATTGAACTTCAGAAAAAAATAGACGATGCGTCATCTGGTTACTGTTCATTATCTTTTTTTTTTTTTTTTAACGCAGAAAATCGGATCAGGTTACCTACTTTGCAGGAGCATTTAATGCATCTATATTTCACCAAATTTAGCAAAACTTGCATGAAACTAATCCGCTGACATCCTTCGACATCCCGGTATGGTCTTCACTAGCAACGCAACGCAACAGACGTGGCACCGGCCCAAAGAGGCCAACTTAGGCAGCCTTCTCCTGTAGATTTGACAGCTTACAATGCATACTTTAAACCAACGGTTAGGATCCTTTCCAACCGAATCAAAGGCCAAAATGTTTCCCCTGTGTAGACGAGATTACCCTCTTCCAACCCCTATAAATAGGGGTGGATTTCGTGCCCAAAGGAGGAAGAAAATCTGATCCAAAAATCGCAAAAAACCAGCCATCCCCTTGTTTCTATTTTTCTTCTTCCTCGTCAGCCTTTTGCGACTCTCTCTTCTTTCTCTCTCATCGTTGCCTTGTTAGCCTCCAACCGCTTATCCTTCAGCTTCTTCACCACCAGCTCCACCACCCGTCACCAAGACCACCATTTGGCCTCCACCACGCTTGAAACAACCGCCGTTTCTTCCTCTCTCACCTCTTCAAAATCCTTCTTCTTTCCCCCGTGATCGACTCTGGTCACCATTCCTCGCAGTGACGCTTACAAAACCATCAGCTCAACCTCCTAATCACGGCCAAGACTCCTGCTTCGAGTGAGCCGTACCTCAGTCAACCTCCATTTTCTGCAACCATTTCGGTTGCATGCAGAACGTGAACTATTGTTCATGTTCTGCAGATAATTAACCTTTGCTTTGGACCAGGCCAGTTCTGGTCTAGCACGGCCCCAAAAAAAGAAAAACAAAAGAGGTCTGTTGGGCCGAGACCGGCCCAACTCAACTTCATAGGCTCAACCCATTTAGCGGGGCCGACCCAGCCCATATATATTTATTTATAATAATATATATTATATATTATAATATTTAAAACAAAAAACAAAAAACAAATAAAAAAATTCAAAAATCATTAAAAAAAAATTGTGATTTTCTCAAATATTTTTCTACTGATTTTGCTTAATATTGGGTTGTTTACTTACATTTAAGATACAAATCCGGTATTAAAACACCTGGTTTTCTCCGAAACTTTTCTAAAAAAATTTGAAAAAAATTAAAAAAAATCCTAAAATGTTTTCCAAGCATATTTTCATAAAAAAAAATTGCATCTTTTTCATGTTTTGAAAATCCAACAGAAAATGGATATCATAACCAGTTTATGATCATCCATTAGGGTTTGACCAAAATATCAAAAACCTTTTTCCAATCTTTTTTTCTAGGTTCCAGATGTAGACTTTAATATCTTTGGGGTGTAAAATTACACGATAAAGTACACCATCAGGTATTAAAGATACATGTGTAAATAAATGCGATGCTAAATTTGGATTTTAGAATGGTTAGGATTTAACCTAATAAGGTAGAGACTTTCTTATAAATAGAGATCTATCTTGAACCTTAGAAAAGATCAACGAATAGAAACCCGACTTAGAAAAAAAATCAAACAACAATGCAACTTACCTTAGGTTTGGTATACTGGGGTGACACGTCTTCCCCTTGCACAACCAATCCTTCCCAGACTCTCGCAGACCATAGGTTCCTAGTGACCATAATACCAGGTGTCGACTCCTGAACATTAATCATAATATATGATTAAATTCAAAAATCTTAATCATAATATATGATTAAATTCAAAAATCTTTCCAACACAATACCTTATCAGGAGGCACGATATAAAGCCTCCACTATCGCTAGACAACGTCGCAGCGCGCACCCCGCAACATGATGGCGACTCTACTAGGGAACACCTTGTCTGGTCGGACTAAGCTTTGTTTGTTTGATTGTTTGTGTCATGACAAAAAAAAAACATATTTATTTATAAGAGTTAATTTTTTTTGGTGCAATTTTTTTTATTAAAAATTAAGCAGAGTTTCTCCTGTAACGGGACCATACCAAGTTATCGACATCTTCATTTTTGACACAATTCATATTATAATTATAATCCAATCATCTTGAATCTCATTCCTAATCAATACATCACAAAAATAATAGACATGTATTGTCTGATAATAAAGATGCAATCAATAAAAACAAAATACATAAATAATTCTAAGGTTTACATAACTTGCAAAATTAATTGATTCTAAGAAAAATAATAAGAACTTAGATTATGAATGCAACGCTCCATTATTTTATCCGGGACAATTTCTTAGTTAAATATAAAAATTTGGGGTAAAATCTTTTTTTTTTTTTTTTATCATTCTAACATTTTTAATCTTATAAGCAACTATGATAAAATGCAAATACTTAATATAACACAAAGATATTTTTAAGTATGACATTCACATTAATTACATATAACAATTTTGTTCTACAATTAAAAAGGTTCATTCAACCTCTTTTACATCATTCATTAATCTCAAAATACATGTTGATCAATATAAATATACAAAAAGTGTCATATATTCAAGCATGATCTATTCTACTCCTGCGAGGGTCCTAAAAATGAGATTAACATTTTATCAACATAATTATCAATAAATACAATGTATCATTTCACTACACCCATATAAAAATATTTTTTCTATATACTTTATTGCGAATCATTAATATCTTACACATACATCTATGCATGCACTAAGTTGAAATTTAGGTCCCTAAAGAGTTTATAGCACTGGGCTCTGAGCGAGAAACATGGAAGACGAAGAACGCGCTCACTATGACGCCCATTTACAAGAAGAGTTAGAGTCTTTGAAAGGAAGCGTTACTTACCTTACTAGGTTACTCGAGAAAACACTTAGAAACGCCTCCAGTAAAGGTCTTTCCAGTTAACGTGCTATTTTTGTTCAGACTCCAATAATGGCTCAACCCGAAGAAAGAATGAGCGAACACGGTTAAGATCCTCAATACAATCTAGCTTTTATGCAATCATCAGCATCGACACTAGCCCGTGCAGTCATGAATGCATTTCCAATGAGCCCCACAAGACTAAGTCATTTGATGACATTGATTAAAATAAGATTGCGGTGCTAGAAGCTCGCATCAAGCTATAGAAGGGGTTGACTTGTATGACTCAGTAAGGGCTGCAAAAATATGTCTGGTCCCAAATATAGTTGTCCCAAAGAAGTTTTGTGTTCTCGAATTTATCAAATACACTAGAACACAATGCCCCATGACTCATCTCAAATCCTACAACAATAAAATGGAAGAAGTAGTACACGATAAGAAACTACTAATGCACCTTTTCCAAGATAGCTTAAGTGGAGCGACTTTGAGCTGGTACTTGAGATTGGACAACACAAAGATCCGCAAATGAAAAGACTTGGTGGATGCTTTTATGAAGCAATACAAGTACAACATGGACATTGCTCCCAATAGAGCAAGTTTGTACAATTAAGAGAAAAGGGACAAGGAAAGTATAAGGGAATATGCTCAAAGGTGGAGAGATCTAACTACCTAGGTACATCCCCCACTCCTAGACAAGGAGATGGTCACTCTATTTGCCAACATGTTCAAGGTGTCATACTACGAGCATGTGATGGGTAGTTTAGCTCAAAAATTCACTAATGCTGTAGCAATGGAAAAACGCATAGAGCATGGAGTAAAGAGTGGTAGAATTTCCACACCTAACGCGAAAAGAGGCTTTGAAGGTAAAAGAAAAGAGGTTGACCATGCTGAGGGTGGCTACAAGGGTAGGAAAAACCCCTTCCAAAACTACCACACTTCACCCAAATTGCTAACATCAATCTCAACCCTTCATTTCATACCAGAAAACCCGACCCTTAAATCAAACACCAAAAAGTCCAGGAATAGCTACCCCATTACCATTGCCCTTAAATGAGATGTACCAAAAGCTAATGAGCATTGGACATATAGCTTCAGAACCACTCATGCCTCTGCAACCACCTTATCCTAATTGGTACAAGCCATATCTCCCCTATGAGTACCATGCTGGCATTGCGAGACACAACATTCACACTTGCAATGCCTTTAAGAAGAAGCTCATGCATTTGATTAAAGCTGGGTGGATAACGTTCAAAGAAACTCCAAATATGAGTACGAATCCCCTACCCAATCATGCTTCAGGTAGTGGATTAGTGAATGCACTGAGGCAGAATGCTCTGGAAACCTCAAAGTACTGATGGCAAGAGCAGGGTGTGAGAAGGCAGTGTGTATTCTCGAGGATGTCCATGATAGAGGATGAATTTTTGCCACATAATGGGAGAATGGAGCCTGCCCAATTATTTCCTTTTGCTTGATCATGTATATTTCAACATATTTTAGTCTTGTTGGCAATTTGGCTCATAATGCCACAAGACTTTCCCTGTCAAATGAGCCTTTCTTGTTAATAAGATCATATGTTTTCTTGTGTTCATGATGTGCTTTTTTTAATTGTTTTATGCAAATAACACCTTAAACACACCTTTTACTCAAAAAATCACCGCACGAAGAATTCTTTGGTGTTTTCCCTTTTTTCCTAAAAAAGCACGCATGATCCCATGTTTTCACAAGGATTTTTGAGAAATCAAAGTTTTAATAGAAAAAAAATTAAATTGATGTTTGTTTTAACAAACAAGTTCTAGAATTTTAAGTGATATCCTAACACCTAATAAACACGAAGAACAACCCAAACGTCATGAGATGACTTCAAAGCTGAGTTTTAGCTACATTAATAATAAGAAGTCATTTTGCATATTCGCATGAAAGAAAGCAAAGCTTGTCGATTCTGAATGCATGCATTTGAAATGATGGAAGGCCATTTTTGGCAATTCTTTCACAAGGTTAAAAATCCTTTGCAGTCCCCATTTGAGCCTAATATGTTTTTCTTGAAAAATAACTTTAGCTAGGATCACACCCTACACTCGGGGGTAAGTGCAAAAAATCCTTAATGATTAAAAGTGCCCAAATAACACTGGGAAACATGAAAGAAAATCCTTAAAAAGAGAGTGCCTAAACAATATTGAGGGGCAAGTGTGAGAAATAAAGTTCTCAATGATTAAGGGTGCCTAAAGAAAGTTGGGGGGAATGAAAGAATCCAAAAGATCCAAAACATTTGAGCATACCACCAAAAATAAACAATATGATGATTCTCACAATCAAATGAAGAAAAAACCCAAACCCGACACTAGGAAGGGCATGATGGACCATCAATTCCAAGGTCTAGAAAATTTATGAACCAAAAGAAGAGGTTGGGAAATAAGCACTAGTGATCTCTAGTCTTTAAATCCCTTAAACACCTTTTAAGCCAATAAATATCCTTTTTCTTCATAACCAAGAGCCAGAGCCTACATTACTGGCCTAATCATGCCATTTCTGATCAAATGCAAATAATCTGGATCGGTAGGCAATGCTCTTCCATGCTAAACGAGTCATTATTCATGCAAGCAAAATGAATGCTTTGAAAACTGGTTCTTTGAAACCCTCATATTAGATCTTTAGCCCTTTTGACCAACTAAACATTACTTCACATCTTCACCAAAAGCTAAACAAATGTTTTTAACATTTATAAGAACTTGTCTATAGGAATCACTTGAATTTCTTCAGAATGAGTTTGCTTTAAACAAATATCAAGATGGTTTCTGTGTTTGGAATAATTTTGAAATTCCAAAAATTTTGCATGAAAACAATTCCTTGTAAATAACCAAATCTTCTTTCACGAAGTCTTGTCCCTAAAAAAAACCCTAAACAAACACTTGCGGGCATGATCAAATTAGTGGGCAATCTAGCAAAACACATAGGGCTGCTCCATGATTCCCTTTCTAAGAAAACAGGAGATATGATGCAGAGCTAACAACCCTTTAGATAAAGGTTTGTGGGCAAAGAAGTATGTTGATGTTATATCTTTTGTAAGCAAGAGCAAAAAAGTCATCAAAGCTTACTATCAGAGATTTAAACTTTTGAGAAAAGAAAAACTCAATGAAGAGAAGGGGACCTATATTTCTCAGGTAAGTATACATGCATTTTGATTATGATGCCTTGCTTTCATTCTTGATAGATTAGTGTCTCACCATCACCTCTTCTTGAGTGCGCCTCTAAGCCCTTACCTCTTGGGTAATGTGTTTTCTAACCCTATCTCCCTTCGAGTGCGCCTTCAAGCCCTCACACTTCAAGTAGTGTGTTTTCTAACCCTGCATCCTTTAGAATGCGCCTTCAAGCCCTCACCCCTCAAGTAGTGCGTTTTCTAACCTTACCTCCCTTTGAATGCGCCTCTCAGCCCTCACCTCTTGGGTAGTGTGTTTTCTAACCCTTACCTCTTTTCGAGTGCGCCTTTGAGCGCTCATCCCTTGGGTAATGCATTTTCTAACTATCTCCTTTTGAGTGTGCCTTCGAGCCCTCACCCCTCGGGTAGTGCATTTTTAGCCCTATCTCCTTTCGAGTGCGCCTTTGAGCCCTCACCCCTTGGGTAGTGCGTTTTCTAACCCTACATCCTTTTGAGTGTACCTTTGAGCCCTTACACCTCAAGTAGTATGTTTTCTAACCCTGCCTCCTTTCGAATGCGCCTTTGAGTCCTCAGCTCTTGGGTAGCGTGTTTTCTAACCTTACCTCCTTTTTGAGTGTGCCTTTGAGCCCTCGTTTCTCATGTAGTTCATTTTCTAACCCTATCTCCTTTCGAGTGCACTTTTTAGCCCTCCTTCGAGTGTACTTTTCAGCCCTCATTCCCCTTCGGGTCCTATCTCTTTTCAAACGCTCCTTTGAGCTCCCATCTCTTGAATAGTGCACCTTTGAGCCCTATCATGTTGTCCTTTCAAGACATTTCATTTTTTCACCTAGGCAGGTCATTTATCACAATCAGACCTCTTTGAAAACTCTTTTCATCTTCCATTTAGGCCGGTTGCCCATTACAATGAAACCATTTTGAGATATCTTCGCATTTCTCACCACCTTCAAAATCTTCTATCTGGGCCGGTTGCCCATTACAATGAAATCATTTTGAGAAATCCTCGCATTTCTCACCACCTCCAAAATCTTCCATCTAGGCCAGTGGCCCATTAAAATGAAATCAATTTGAGAAATCTTCGTATTTCTCATCACTTTGACAATCTTCTATTTGGGCTGGTTGCCCATTACAATGAAACCATTTTGAGAAATCTTTGCATTTCTCACCACTTTGAAAAATCTTTTTATTTTTCACTACTTTGAAAAATCTCCGCATTTTCACCACCTTGAAAACACTTTTTTATTTTATTTCCTAGATAGGTTACCCATGACAATTCGACTATTTTAAAATCTTTGAAAAACCTTTATGTTTTTTCTCTAAGTGTGTTTCCTAGCCCTCACTTCAAATGCTTTCGGAAGGATTCGTCATTTCTTGATACGGTGAGTCCGTTATCTCTCTTTCTTTTTCTTCTTTACAAAACTTACTATCTAAAGTCTAATAGTACCCTATTATGCTAACAAATGAAGAAACAATGCAAATTCAAGGTCAAATTAAATGATTATTGGATGAATTTGCATAAAAATTAAGTCCAATGACATAATTAAATTTTTAATAGACCAATTTGATTTAATCATGGGCCAAATTAATTTTTAATTATGTTTAAGAATTAATTTTGGTTCAATTGAAGGATTTAATTAAGTGAAGCACTTAATTACACTTTACATGGGTTGAATTAATTTTATTTGGGGTTTAATTGGTAAAACATTAAGTTTGGGGGCCCAATTTGGGCGTAATTAAGAACAGTGAAATTTTAAGAGATCAAATTTAGTTTTTACCATGTTAATTGATTGAAATCAGGGGCAAAATCACAAGAAATTAAAGTTTTGGGGTCAATTAGGGGTTCAATTGCATAAATCCAAGACCAAGGATAAAAGTGCAAAAGGCGCGTAAATCCAGGGATCCAATTGAAGTTTGGCAAGGGCTAGATTGCCGAACCCAAGATCTATCTAATCCAAGTTTGTTGAAAATAAGATGAGCTTATCACAATGAAAGACCTGCTCCAAGACAATAAGACTATAAACGCCTACACCTGGAGACGAGCAAAAGGAGTATAATTTCACAACAAAGATTGATCAATTCTTTGAAGAGTTGAAAGTTCAATAAAGAACCAAGATTGACACCAAAGGTCGGCAAGAATCAAAATATTATTAGCAAAAAAAAGTGTGCTGAAAATTATTCGCAAGAATATTTATACCCCAAGCCAAAAACCCTAGTTTCCTTAATAAGTCACATATAAACCCAACTTAAATAATAATCAACCCAAGCTAAATGTAGCTCAAACTAATTAAAATAAATAAAATAAACAAGTCTGAAATCCAAACAAGTGTTTTGTCATAAAATAAACAAAGTTTAATAGCCCAACTAATTTAATAAACAAGTTCGGTTATTTCCGCATTCTGTCTGGCAGCCGTAAAGCCCAACTTCAAACGGATGGTTCTCTCTCGTCTTAAAGAATTAGAAGGTGTTGCCATATACCATTGGAAAGGTATGGAAGTCTAGTTTCCACCCCAACTAGAATCACCTCAAAATTCAACATATTGCTCCAGTTATGATAAAAAGGTAGAGAAAGGTTAAACTATCTGAATTTAGTCTTCTTCTCCCAATCATTGTGTAATGGTCTTGGTTCCACCAATAAGCTCCTTTTGAACATGAATAAGATTAATCATGGCTTGATCCTCATTATTTAATTTCCTCTTGAAATCCACCTCAGCCCACGTATCTTGAAGAAGTCCATTGAAAGCCTCTTTGAACCTCTTAGCTTTAAGCCTTGTAACTAGACTAACCGGAACCTCCAATGGATCCTTTAGTGCTTGGATCGCATCATCCCCTTTCTTCTTAAAAGAATTCGACCTCAAATCATCACCTATATCAAATAAAGAAAGATCAACAACATTGAATGTAGCACTAACACCATACTCACCTAGTAGATTCACTTTGTAGACATTATTATTAATTCTTTCTATGATTTGAAAAAGACCATCTCCTCGAGGCATCAACTTTGCTCTTCTTTGTTCAGGGAACCTTTTCTTCCTCATATGCACCCAAACCCAATCACCTGGTTCAAACCTCACCAATTTCATCCTCTATTAGCCTTGTGTGCACATTGTTCATTTTTTTTCTTTATTTGTTGCCGAATCTTTGCATGTAAATCCTTCACCACCTGTGCTTTTTGAGTACCATCAAGACTAACCCTTTTATCCACAGGTAAATGAATCAAATCTAATGGTGTCAAAGGATTAAAACTATAAACAATCTCAAATTATGAATAATTAGTAGTAGAATGCACACTACGATTATATGCAAATTCAATAAATGACAAACAATCTTCCCATTTTTTAAGATTATTTTGAATGATAGCCCTTAACAATTGAGTTAAAGTTCGATTAACAACTTTAGTTTGGCTGTCTGTTTGTGGATGACAAGTAGTATAATATAAAAGCTTAGTCCCTAACTTACCCCACAAAACCTTCAAGAAGTAACTTAAAAACTTAACATCTCGATCTGACACAATACTCCTAGAAACACCATGTAGCCGAATAACCTCTCTAAAAAATAGGTCAACTATATTTGTTGCATCATCAGTTTTATGACAAGCAATGAAATGTGCCATCTTAGAAAATCTATTCACAATAACAAATATAGTCTCTTCCTTTCCTAGACCTAGGTAGACCCAAAATAAAATCCATAGAAACATCAACCCAAGGTTCCTTAGGAACAGGTAAAGGTGTGTATAACCCATGAGGCATTACTCTAGACTTAGCTTGTCTACATGTTATGCACATTTCATAAATTATTTGCGCATCTCTTTTCATGTCAGGCCAATAAAAGTGTTCATGTAAAACATCCAAAGTCTTAGCAATTCCAAAATGCCCCATTAAACCACCCCATGAGCTTCCCTTACAAGCAATTCATGCAAAGAACAATTAGGCACACACAATTTATTTTCCTTAAAAAAGTCGATCATGCCTAAAAAACCTATCCTTGGCTGAAACTTTGCACTTATCATATGTAGAACCAAAATCATTATCATCAAGATACAATTCTTTAATATACTCAAATCCTAATAATTTAGTATTTAGAGTATTAAGAAGAACATACTTCGCGACAAAGCATCGGCAACCACATTTTCCTGACCTTGATTGTACTTAATCACATTTGGAAAAGTTTCAATAAACTCAATCCACTTGACATGTCACCTATTTATCTTACCTTGACCCTTTAAATGTTTTAATGACTGGTGATCGATATGTATAACAAACTCTCGAGGCCATTTATAACGTTGCCAAGTTTCCAATGCTCTTACTAATGCATACAACTCTTTGTCATAAGTGGGATAGTTAAGAGCTGCGCCATTAAGTTTCTCACTAAAATAAGCAATGGACTGTTTTTCTTTCATTAGAACAGCTCCAATACTTATTCCTGAAGCATCACATTCAATCTTAAAAGCTTTATTAAAATCAGGTAAAGATGGTAATGGTGCCGAAATTAACTTTGATTTTAACAAGCTAAAAACACTTTCTTGTTCTTCACCCCACTTGAACCATACGGATTTCTTAATGATTTCAGTCAATGGAGAGACTATCATATTAAAGTCTTTAACAAACCTCCTAAGACACTAGCCAAACCGTGAAAACTTCTAACTTTTGTTATTGATTTTGGTGTAGGCCATTCTTGAATAGCCTTAACCTTAGTCTCATCCATCTCTATACCTTTTGCACTAACAACATATCTAAGAAAAATAATTCTATCCATGCAAAAATCTCACTTTTTTGAATTAGCATATGCTCATCAAAGAACTTGTCGCAAATGATCCATATGTTCATCAAACTCTTTACTATAAATCAAAATATCATCAAAGTAGACAACAACAAACTTACCAATGAAAGCACTCAAAACATGATTCATCAATCTTATAAAAGCACTAGGTGCATTAGTAAGTCCAAAAGGCATAACCAACCACTAATACAAACCATATTTAGTTTTAAAAGTAGTTTTCCATTCATCCCTTTCTTTCATCCTAATTTCATGATAACCACTTTTAAAATCAATTTTCAAAAATATTTTAGAACCATGCAATTCATCCAACATATCATCTAATCTGGGAATAGGATGTCGATACTTTACAGTAATGTTATTGATAGCCCTGCAATCGACACATATTCGCCAAGTCTTATCTTTTTTTGGGACAAGAAGCACGAGAACTGCATAAGGACTCATGCTCTCACGAATGTATCCTTTCGACAACAACTCCTCCACTCCATTGGAGTTCCATAGACTCTTTGAGATTGCTCCTATATGCCGTGTAACGACCCAACTTTTTCAAGGCCAAAATCGATGGAGATTTTTTTTTATAAATTGTCAGGTTCTGGATGTTTTTCATCATATCATTCTAAAGATTTATAATAGCATTCCATTCATTAACAAGGCACAATCCACATAAGATCACGTAAATCAACATTCCCATTAAACGGATTCAGAATACACATGCCCATAATAATATTATATCTCCATACTCATAGGTTTACATTACATCATATTGACATACTCATAAATTCACCTTCCTAATCTAGTCTCGCTATGATCACGAGTTCATACAAGAGTGCCAAATGGCAAGATACACAACTAGTACTTTCGTTAACTTGACCTCATGTAATTTCACAACATAACATCCTCATAAGAAGAGTACCATGTACGTATATTCATACACATCATATCTACATGTTCGCACATACACATTCGTGTTCCATTTCAATTTTTCATTACAAGTCTTTACAAAAGAGCTCGGACGACTAATTGAGCGATTAACACGTCTGTTCATACAGAACTCATATAACTCATAACATGTGAATATATCGTTCTTTTCAAAATATATGAGCCGCGAAATGGATTTCCTCACGCGCCATATTGGTTTGATGTCCCTATTATAGCACAAGATAATTTCAAGCATTATAGGCAATTTAAAAACATAATAAAGAATATTAACGTTACATTTCATTCATGGACCAAAAGAGCATAATTCTTTCATTTCTCCTTACTTATGTAAATACCACCCTTAATAATTCATCAATTACCGAGGCTAATTAAATACTCAAACCCGGTCATCCATCTCGAATACCGTTAATCAAACTAATGTTATTCTTTGTTTAAAGCATAATAATTGTAGTTCTTTCATATATTTGGTATATACAAAACATAGTACACATGAATGTATCAATTCTTGAAACTAACATCCTGGTCATCCCCTTAGGTTGCCATTAGTCGAAGCTAAACGTTTATTCATCCCGATCATCCACTTAGGATACCAATAGCCAAAGCTAATCATTTATTCATTTCGGTCATTCACTTAGGATGCCATTAGCTAAAGTTGATCATTTGTGCATCCCAGTCATCCACTTAGGATGCCATTAGCCAAATCTAATCATTTATTAATCCCAGTCATCGAATTGGGATGCTATTAGCCGAAGCTAATAATTTATTCATCCTAGTCATCCACTTAGGATGCCATTAGCCGAAGCTAATTATTTATCAATCCCAGTCATCCATTTGGGATGCCATTAGTTGAAGCTAATCATTTGTTCATTTTGGTCATCCACTTCGGATGCCATTAGCCGAAGCTAATCATTTATTAACCTCAGTCATCCACTTGGGATGCTATTAGCCAAAGCTAATTATTTGTTCATCCCGGTCATTCACTTGGGTGCCATTAGCCGAAGCTAATCATTAACCCATCAAATGTTCCAGAGGTAGTTTATGAAATCACTATAACATGGTAATATCCTTTGAATTGCTCATTCAAATGATTCATAACAATTTGACATTCACTGTAACATAATAGTAGACCCTTTGTGATACTCGTATAGACGTTCTGTAATAGTTTAACATTCAGTAAACATGATAATAGATCCTTTGTAATACACAAACAAACATTCCATAACAGTTTAACATACAGTATAACACAACAGTACACCCTTCATATTATTCATCCAACAATTTATGACAGTTAATGCTCAATACAATACAACAATAGATCCCTCGGAATACTCATACAACCATTCGTGATAATTTCATTCGATATAATACAATGGTAGGTCTTTCATTGTAAACACAAAAAAAAGAAGTAAAGCCGAAATGACTCCACCATCACTGCTGATTTTTGAATCGGTAGCAACACAGTTTCTGGCTGCCAATTTCTGAATCGGCAGTGACACATCGACAGCGACACAGTTTTCACTACCGATTTTTGAATCGGTAGTGACATAATTTTTGGCTGCCAATTTTTGAATTGACAGCGGCACAGTTTTTGGTTGTCGATTTTTGAATCAATAGCGCCGTAGTTTTGTTGCCGATTTCTAATTCAGTAGCGACAAAGTTTTTAGCTGCTGATTTCTGAATCAGTAGTGGCACAATATAACCCAATAAAAATTAGTGTTGGATTGGCCTATCCTAGGGGAGAATTGGAATACGAACCAATCTAAGATAACTCAAAAGAGGGATAGGGACCAGAGATATCCAACACCCAGACACATCCCTCTTATTTAATAGGGGGTATAAATGCAATGAGAGAGGGAAGGTGACCTTTCTTCTTCCCCAAATGGGTGGCTAGCTGCTTGCAATAGGCCTTCTCCCACTTTCCCAAGGCAAAACCAGCTAGCTGCATGCAATAGGCCCTCTCCCTCTTTCCCAAGGCGAAACCGGCCAGCTGCATGCAACAAACCCTTTCCCTCTTCCCAAAGAGAAGACTGAAACCGACCAGCTACATGCAAATCTCCTACGGTGTTGCGTGAGAAAAGAGCTAGAGGGAAGGAAAAGTGACCGAATACATGGTGGAAGCTAGAGCCTAGACCTTCCTCCAAAACCGGCAGCAGCCATGGCTGTAGCACACACATCCCTCCACCAAGCAAAAAACTGAGCCCAACCAGCCTGCATGCTACTTTCCCCGAGTGTGGAGTGAGAAGTGAATAAGAAGAAGTAGACAAAACCAAAAACTTAGGAGAAAGAGGAGCCTAGAAGCCTGCTGGACAACAAGAAAGGGAAGGAAGAAAACCAAAAAGGAGAGGGAGAGCAGGCCACCACAACTTGCATTGAACTTGTTAAATTCATGAGGTATGAACCATACTACTCCTCCACTTGTTATTGGGCCCTTAGAGCTGAAAGGGGAGAAGTAAATAGCCTAAGATTCTCACACTAACTGTTAAGGAAAACTAGACAAGGACGAGGGATAAAAATGGGGCTGAATGGGGGACCTAATTTCTAAACATTTAATAGAGGAAATGTATAATTTTGAATGAAAAAAACTTAGAGAGGTGGCCGGCCATGGTGAGGGCTGGACAAAACATAGATTAAAGGGATAAAAAGCAAAGATGATGATCTTGTTAGAGTTGCTTAATTATATGAAACTAAAACAAAATTATAAATGTGTTAATGTCATGAATTTTGCATATGTGGTTGAAGAACTTGTACAAAAATATGCTGGTGGATGTTAAGTGCAAAAAACATGTGTGTTTGTAGCCTTGAAACATGATATAACCGAAATAGGAATCTAATGAAAAAGTATGTGCTGGAATTGAATTTGCATGTGTGTTCATGCTAAAATGTATGATTATGCTGGATGCAAAGAACAAATCAGGTGTTTGCTGTCGAATTGTGCATTCTGCAGCGAATCAGGTGTTCGTTGCTGAATTATGTTGTCCACAGCGAATCAGGTGTTCGCTGCTAAATTTGTGTTGTCTGCAGTGAATCAGGAATTCTCTGCCAAATTATGTTGTCCGCAGCGAAGGGAATCAGGTTTTCGCCGCCAAATTATGTTGTCCGCGGCGAATTAAGTGTTCGTTGCTGAATTTATGTTGTCTGTAGCGAATCAGATATTCATTGCTGAATTGTGTACTCCGCAGCGAATCAGGTGTTCGCAGTCGAATTTGTGTTGTTCGCAGCGAATCAGGTGTTCGGTGTTGAATTGTGTATTCCGCATCGAATCAGGTGTTCTTTGCCGAATTTGTGTTGTCAGCGGTGAATTAGGAGTTCGCTGCTGAATTTGTGTTTTGCAAAGCAAATCAGGTTTTCGCTGCAGAATTTGTGTTGTCTGTAGCAACTTAGGTTTTCGCTGCTGAATTTGTGTTGTCCGTTGCGAATCAGGTGTTCGCTACCGAATTAGGGTGTCGGCAGCGAAGCGAATCAGGTTTTCGCTACCGAATTATGGTGTCGGTAGCGAAGTGAATCTGGTTTATGTTTTCGAATTCTGTTGTCCGCAATGAATCAGGTGTTCGTTGCTGAATTTTGCACTCCACAATAAATCAAGTGTTCACTGTCGAATTTGTGTTATCCGCAGCGAATCAGGTGTTCGCTGCCGAATTGAAGGTGTCCACAGTGAATAAGGTGTTCGCTGTCGAATTTGTTTTGTTCGCAGTGAATCAGGTTTTCACTGCCGAATTGTGTTGTCCGCAGCGAAGCGAATCAGGCATTCGCAGCTGACTTTGAGTTGTCCACAGGGAATCAGTTGCTCGCTGTCGAATTTGAGTTGCTCGCAGCAACTCAGGTGTTCACTGCAGAATTGTGTACACCACAGTGAATCAGGTTTTCGCTGCCAAATTGAGTATTCTGCAGCGAATCAGGTGTTGGCGGCCGAATTAGTGTTGTTCGTAGCGAATCAGGTGTTCGTTGCTGAATTAAGTGTTCACTGCTGAATTGTGTACTACACAACAAATCAGGTGTTCGCTGCTGAATTGTGTCCTCCACAGCGAATTAGGTGTTCGTTGCCGAATTTATGTTGTCCGTAGCGAATCGAATCAGGTGTTCGGTGGTGAATTGTGTTGTCCGTAGCGAATCGAATCAGGTTTTCACTGCCAAATTGTGTTGTCTGCAGCGATGTGAATCAGGTTTTTGCTGTTGAATTGGGGTGTTGGCAGTGAAGCGAATCAGGTTTTCGCTGTCGAATTATGGTGTTGGCGGCAAAGCGAATCATGTTTTGGGTGCTGAATTTATGTTGTTCGCAGCAAATCAGGTGTTCGTTGTCGAATTTGGTGCTCCCAGTGAATCAGGTGTTCGCTACCGAATTTATGTTGTCCGCAGCGAATCAGGTGTTCGCTACCGCATTGTGTTGTCCGCACAGAAGCGAATCATGTGTTCGCTGCCGAATTTGTGTTGTCCGCAGCGAATCACGTGTTCGCTACCACATTGTGTTGTCCGCACCGAAGCGAATCAGGTTTTTGCTACCGAATTGTGTTGTCCGCAGCGAATCAGGTTTCGCTGTGAAATTTTTGTTGTCCGTAGCGAATCAGGTGTTCGGTGGCGAATTGTGTTGTCCACAGCGAATCAAATCAGGTTTTCGCTGCCGAATTGTGTTGTCCGCAGCGAAGCGAATGAGGTGTTCACTGTCGAATTGTGTGCTCCACAGGGAATCAGGAGTTCGCTGGCGAATTGTGTTGTTTGAAGATAATCAGGTGTTCGGTGCCGAATTGTGTACTCCATAGTGAAACAGGTGTTCGCTGCCGAGTTGTGCTATCCGCAGCGAATCATGTGTTTGCTGCCTAATTGAGTATTCCGCAGCGAATCAGGTGTTGGCTGCTGAATCAGGTCTTCGCTCCGAATGGCGTTGTCCGCGGCGAATCAGGTGTTTGCTGAGGAATTTGAGATGTCCATAGCAAATCAGGTGTTCGCTGCGGAATTGTGCTGTCCGCAGCGAATCATGTGTTCGCTGCCTAATTGAGTATTCCGCAGCGAATTAGGTGTTCGGTACCAAATTGTGTTGTCCGCAGCGAATCAGGTGTTTGCTGAGGAATTTGTGTTGTCCACAGTGAATCAGATGGTCTCTGCCGAATTATGTTGTCTGTAGTGAATCAGGTGTTCGCTGCTGAATTTGTGGTGTTCGCAGCGAATTGGGTTTTCGCTGCCAAATTTGTGTTGTTCGCAGTGAATTAGGTGGTCGCTGTTGAATTTTGATGTCTGTAGCGAATCAGTTGCTTGCTGCCAAATTTGTGTTGTCCGCAGCGAATCATGTATTCGCCGCCAAATTATGTTGTCCTCAACGAAGTGAATCAGGTGTTCACTGCTAAATTTATGTTGTCTGCTGCGAATAGGGTTTTTGCTATTGAATTTGTGTTGTTCGCAAAGAATCAGGTGGTCGATGCCGAATTATGTTGTTCGCAGCGAATCAGGTTTGATGCCGAAGTTTTGTTGTTGGCAACGAATCTGTGTTCGTTGTCGAAGTTGTGTTGTCTACAGTGGAAGTGTGATTCACTCTCGAAATCGAGTTGCCTGCAACAAATTAGAATTCGCTGCCAAAAACGTGTTGGTTGTAGCAAAAGTAGCATTTGCTACAGAAATTGTGGTGCCTACATCGAAACAATTTTCGCTGCTGAATTATGTGGCCGGAAGCGAACCAGTTTTCGCTCTCGAACTGTACGGCTGGAAGCGAACCAGTTTTCGCTCCTGAACTGTACGACCTGCATCGAATCAGTTTTCACAACCGAATTGTGTGGCCAGCAGCGAATCAGTTTCGCTTCCGATTTTCTACAATAGACCCCCTAGGCATAAATGACTTAAATGCTTATAACAATTTCATTGTATGATGGTGTAAAATGTGGAACTCTTGAATGTTAACATTATCCAAAGCGGATGACTGGGATGAAAAAATGATTTGCTTCAGCTAATGGCATCCTAATGGATGACCGGGACAAATAATTGATTAGTTCTAGCTAATGGCATCTGAATGGATGACTGAGACAAATGATTGATTAACTTCGGATAATGGCATTCAAAGCGGATGATAGAGTAATTAAATTATATATATATATATATATATAGACACACACACACACACACACACAAAAGGTGTTCATATTAAAATTTATCAAAATTTTCACTAAAATTTCAGCAGAGTCTCCCTTATATCGGGAAGTCCCAAGTTATCGACATACAACCTGTTTACACTTCTAATATCCCGCATCTTTTAACTCAATTCAACCCAATCATCCTGGGTCTCAATCCCATAAAACATCATCATTCATGTCAACTACAATATTTATGATATACATTGAACAACAATTATCATTATGGATGGATAAAAGATATAAACATGTATACATGAAACATGGTTATACAAACTACAAAATTAAATTTATTTATTTATTCAAGTTTAAACATCAATTATACAAATTAAGTTATATAAAAGTTATAATATTACAAAATGCAAGGGTACACTCCCTAGAACCTAGATTACAAAAAGTGAACATAAGCTAGGATCTACTCCTGTCGTGCATGCGATGGTCCTGAAACAAAATACATATTATTGAAACATGAATATCACAATAATATAGCAACACAAATATCCACCAATTTAAAAAGGCAAACATGCATTCATATTTTATTCACTTCTTCTTTGTGGTTTTCATTGGAAACTCTTTCTCCTTCAACTACTAAAAATCGTTTCCTCTTCCATTATCAACCTCTATTCAAGATTTCATAAGATCAACCATGATTATTTTTATTTAACACATTACCGATACCAATTTCATTGGTATCATCATCACTCCATAGTTAGTCGATGCAAGGTGATCCCCTTACCCGGGATCCTAACATACACTAAATGTATGCTAGCCAATACATCGGGATCCTTTTACCTGGGATCTTAACATACACTAAATGTATGCTAGTCAATACATGTTGATCACCTTACCGAGGATCTTAACATACACTAAATGTATGCTAGTCAAAACATGGGGATCCCCTTACCTGGGATCCTAACATACACTATATGTATGCTAGTCAAAACATGGCAATCCCCTTACCCGGGATCCTAACATACACTAAATGTATGCTAGTCCACGCCCCATATCACACTTCTTATATTTTCTTTGTTAGCAATAATTTCATCACTTGGCAATTTATACAACATCCTTTCACCTTGAATACTATTCAAAATATCGACATCATTATACAAAATTTCCTCCTTTCCCATAATATCCAACATTCGGTAATTCATATATCACATCAATAACATATTAAATCATGGAATTTAACTAGAAAGTATAGGTGCAGATCACCTACCTGCAGTAGAAGCTCTACTCGTGCTCCCTTGCTGTTGCTGTTGCACCACACCGGTGGTCCCTCCTGCAATCACAGGCTCATCTCATAAATTTTTCTCATTCAAGGATATGTTTTATAACAATCATATCAACAGCCAATAGGTCTTTCTTTCAATCATTTCATTCTTTATATTTTATGTTTTTCTTAATACACCTATTAATGTTGTCATTCTTTATCCAACCATAGTTATCATTCTTTTTTTTTTGTTTTATATTTGAACTGTTATTGTTTAAATCTTGAAATGCTACTGTCTAACCGTTACTGTTTATGCATTGAACTGTTACTGTCTTGAACCATTACTGTCTAGGTATTGAAATGTTACTATCTTGAACAATTACCGTCTAGAAATTAAACTATCATTGTCTTGATCCGTTACTGTCTAGACATTGAACTGTTACTGTTTTCAAGTGTTACTGTCTGCAGAGGTCGCATTCCAACCTCTGCTCTAATTTTTAACTATATTTGGAGTTCTAGGACTTTTTTTCAAGCGAGGTTGGTGGCGTTGGAAAGCTAAGACATGGAACTACAAGTCCCCTGAAGGAAGGAGAACCCAGTTTTGCTCCTAAGATAGTCAAAATTGCTCATCAACTAATCAGTCCTACTGCCTTACAGAGTCAGTCATGACTCAGTCTCCGTTGGTGACCTGTAACTAGAGTTCTACAGCTCCAAATTGAGCAAGGCCAATTTTCTTGGTTAGCTAACATCCAAAACTACAATTTCTATGAAGAAACCTGATCCTAATTCTTTCATACTCCTACCTAAAATCTCACTGAAAGTTAGGAGACAAGCCTGTACAGATTCGTCACTCCCTTCCATTCACACATAACATTCACAAACTATATTTTCTAAGTAAGTTATCATGGTTTCACGCCACCAAATTACATACCACACATAAATTAACTTAATTTTAACAACTAATACTTTTTTCCCAATTTCAAGTCTAAGAACCCTAATATATAATTCAATATCAGAGCATCAATTCATAATCAAATTTAAAATGAATTTTAAGATCATGTTTAGAACATCTTATCCAGTAAGAATCAAGGTTTCGATCTTCAACCAGTCAAAGATTTGTTTGACTCACCCTTTTTCCTATGGATACCCGGCACTCCCCTCCCTTTTTTGTTCAAATTTTTCTTGTTAATTCCTTGCCCCCAAGTGTTTATTCTACCTATAAACCCTTAATCTTGGATGGGTTCTTGAAATTTTGGTGTTTCTCTCTTGATTTGCAAGAATGAAATACAAAAACATCCTCTTTTCTTTTCTTATGGTTGCTGCAAATTTTTGGTGAGGAAAGAAGTATTTATACTCTATAATTTCTCTTATTTGCACTTAGGCTCCATTTCCTTCAAGTGTGTTATTTTTTTTTACCCCCACATCTTTTATATATATATATATATATATATATATATATATATATATATATATATATATAATATCAAGCTATACTTCTTTTTATTTTTTCATAACTCCACCTCAGAACTTTTAGTTTAGTTTATTTTCCTCAATTTAATCCAATCCTCAACATTTCCGGGTTAATTTATAATGTCTCGAAATATTTTGCCAGGAAATTTATAGCCCATAAATTTTTGAATTCTCATTTTTTTATTTAACCCTATACATGAATTTCTTCGCTTTATTTCCATTTAGTTAGTTTGCAATTTGTGTAACCTTATTTTCCCGGGGTTTACAGCATCCAAATGGATGACCGTGACAAATGATAGATTAGCTTCAGCTAATGGCATTCGAATGGATGACCGGGATAGATGATTGATTAGCTCCAGCTAATGGCATCCAAAGCGGATGACCGAGATGAACAAATGATTAGCTTCAGCTAATGACATCCGAATGGATGATCGGGATAAAGGATTGATTAGCTTTAACTAATGACATCCAAAGCGGATGACCAGGATGAACAAATGATTAGCTATGACTAATGGCACCCAAAGCGGATGACCAGGATGAACAAATGATCAGCTATGACTAATGGCATCCAAAGCGGATGACCAGGATGAACAAATGATTTGCTTCGGCTAATGACATCTGAATGGATGACCGGGACAAGTGATTGATTAGCTTCGGTTAACGACATCCTAAGTGGATGGCCGAGATAAACAAATGATTAGCTTCAGCTAATGGCATCCAAAGTGGATGAGCGGGATGAGTAAATGACTAGCTTCAGCTAATAGCATCCTAAGTGGATGACTAGGATGAATAAATGATTAGCTTCGGTAAATGACATCCTAAATGGATAATCGGGATGAATAAATGACTAGCTTTGGCTAATAGCATCCTAAATGGATGACCAGGATGAACAAATGATTAGCTATAGCTAATGACACCCTAATTGGATGACTAGGATGAGTAAATGACTAGCTTCAGCTAATGACACCCTAAGTGGATGACTAGGATGAATAAATAATTAGTTTCGGTAAATAACATCCTAAATGGATAATCAAGATGAATAAATGACTAGTTTCGGCTAATAGCATCCTAAGTGGATGACCGGGATGAACAAATGATTAGCTACGACTAATGACACCTTAATTGGATGACCAGGATGAGTAAATGACTAGCTTCAACCAATAGCATCCTAAGTGGATGATCAAGATGAATAAACGATTGACTTCGGCTAATGGCATCCTAAGAGGATACTTGGATTTGAGTGTTATGAGTTAGTTTTAAGAAC
Source organism: Populus deltoides (assembly GCA_015852605.2). Taxonomy (NCBI): domain Eukaryota; kingdom Viridiplantae; phylum Streptophyta; class Magnoliopsida; order Malpighiales; family Salicaceae; genus Populus; species Populus deltoides. Next base: position 18,092,798 of record CM027583.2, on the reverse strand, counting down.
TGATGCGTTCATGTATACTATGTTTTGTATATACCAAGTATATGAAAGAACTACTATTGTTATGCTTTAAATATAGAATAACATTAGTTCGGCTAACGGTATTCGAGATTAATTATTGGGTTTGAGTATTGTAATTAGCTTTGGTAATTAACGAATTATTAATGATGGTATTTATATAAGGAGAAATGAAAGAATTATGCTCTTTTGATCCATGAATGAAATGTAACGTTAATATTGCTTTATTATGTTTTCTGAAATTGCCTATAATGCTTGAAATTACCTTGTGTTGTAACAAGGACATCATACCAACATGGTGCATAAAGAAATTCATTTCGCGGCTATATATTCATTTTTCATTACTATATATTCTCATGTTGTGGGTGATATGAGTTCTATATGAATGGGCGTGTTAATCACTTAAATTAGTTCTTCGACCCCTTTTGTAAAGACTAGTAATGAAAAATTGAAATAGAACATAGATGTGAATGTGAATGTGAATGTACGAACAAGTTGATATGATGTGTATGAATATACATATGAGGTATTCATCTAATAAGGATGTCGTGTTGTGAAATTACATGAGGTCAGGATAACAAAAGTACTAGTTGTGATGATAACGAGATTAGAACAAGAATGTGAATTTATGAGTATGTCGATATGATGTAATGTAAACCTATGAGTATGGAAATATAATATTATGGGCACGTGTATTGAGAATCTGTTCTATGAGAATGTTGATTTATATTATCCTACATAGATTGTGCCTTATTAATGAACAAAATGCAATGATAAATATGAAGAATGATATAGTGAAAAACATCTAGAAACCGAACAATTAAAAAAAAAATCCAGCAATTTTGGCCTTGAAAAAACCGGGTTGTTACATTCGTAATACTCATACAATCATTCATCACAATTACATTCAATAAAATACAACAGTAGATCTTTTATAATACTCATACAACCATTTGTCACAAGTACATTCAATAAAGTACAACAGTAGATCTTTCCTAATACTCATACAACCATTTGTCAATAGCCCAAATTCATAATAGCTCAATCAGCATCTCATAGTTAGTTTAATATTCTTCGCAACACAGTAATATATTCACCTTAAACAGGTCATTTGAGAACATTAACATTTTCATCATTGTTTCAACATTCATCAAGAACTCGATCGACATTTTGTAGTCGTTTCGACGATCATCAAGAATTCAATCAAACACTTCATCGTCGTTTTATCATTCAACAAGGATTTAATAATATATCATCATAAGTAAATCATTTCAAAACATAAACATCATACGAGAAAAAGGTGGAAACCACCTACCTGTTCCACCCGCAAGATGTCCTTGTCCTGACGAAGGTTCGATCCCGAATGCACCACCTAAAACATCATTGGCCACAAATCAGTACATTCGTATTTAGTAATCACACATAACTCGTCATTACACATGTCTCAAGCATACACAAGTTCATGTTCCATTGTTCCACGTATTACCATCACACAAAGCAATCATTTTAATCACAGGCCATTTCAGATACGTAAATCTGCTGCAGAATTTAGCGAAAACTGGTTTGCGGCTGACAATAAAAATTCAGCAGCGAACATTGATTCGCTGCAGACAACACACTTTAGTAGTGAAAGCTAATTTACTGCAGACACCAGAATTCAGTAGCGAACACTGATTCCCTGCAGACAACATAGTTTCAACAGCGAACAATGCTTCGCTATAGACAACACAATCTCAGCAGCGAACCTTGGCACGCTGCACACAACACAATTTTGGTCGCGAACTCTGATTCACTGCAGACAACACAATTTCAGCAGTGAACACTGGCTCGCTGCAGACAATACCATTTCGGCAGTGAATGCTGATTCGCCACAGACATCACAGTTTCGGCAGCGAACACTGATTCGTTGTAGATAACACATTTCCGTAGTGAACACTAGCTCGCTACAGACAACACAATTTCGGCAGTGAAAACTGATTCGCTGTAGACAACACAATTTCACAGCGAACTCTGATGCGCTGAAGACAACACAATTTTGACAGCGAACACTACTTCGCTGAAGACAACACAATTTCAACAGCGAATACTGCTTTGTTGCAGACAACCCAATATCTACACCGAACACAGATTCGCTGCAGGCAACATACTTTCAGTAAGGAATGCTAATTCGCTGCAACTAACACACTTTCGACAGCGAAAGTTAATTCGCTGCAGACAACTCAATTTCGTTAGCGAATCACAAATTCATTGCATAACACATTTTCGACAGCGAATGTTGATTTGTTGCAGACAACTCAATTTCAGCAGCAAATCAACTGATTCATTGCAAACAACACAATTTTGGTAGCGACTATTAACTCGCTGCAGACAACTCATTTCGTTAGCGAATCATAAATTCGCTGCAGAACACACTTTCAGCAGCGAACGCTGATTCGTTGTAGACAATATAATTTTGGCAGTGAATCACATATTTGCTGCAGACAACACAATTTCGGCAGCAAATCACAAATTCACTGCAGAGAATACAATTTCAGCAGTGAATCAGAACACACATTCGACAGTAAATGCAGATTCTCTGTAGACAATACAATTTCGGTAGCGAATCACAGATTCGCTGTAGACAACTCCCTTTTAGCAGCAAACACTAGTTCATTGCAGACAACATAATTTCGGGCATGAACACATGCATTTCAGTTCCAACATTACATTTTTTCATAGAACCCAGTAGAATCACACAATTTCAAGCATGAACACATGCATTCAGTTCCAACATTGCATTTGTTCATAGAACATAGCAGAATCACACAATTTCAAGCATGAACATATGCATTTCAGTTCTAGCATTACATTTTTTCATAGAACCCAACAGAATCACACAATTTCAAGCATGAACACAAGCATTTCATCACACAACATGTTCTGTTCAGCCTCCCACTATGGACGGTCATCTTTCCAAGTTCATGCATTTAAAATTTTTTCATTTCCTTTTGTTAAGTATTCTGAAATTTAGCCCCTATTCAATCCCATTTTCATCCCTCTTCCTAGTCCAATTTTTCCTTAACAGCTGGTGCAAGAATCCTAGGCCATTTACTTGGGGTTTCCTTCTCCTTTTTGGTCCCAAGGTCACAAGAATAGGAGGAGAAAGGTTTTGTTTCATACCTTATGATTTTAAGTGGTTTTAGGAAAGGATTTAATGGTCTTTCTTCCCCTCTGCTGCTGGTTCTCTTCCTCTTCTTTTGTTCAGTTTTCCTCCCCTTTCTTT